>CM076577.1:1099641907-1100153306 GCA_034641835.2 Pinus albicaulis
AAACATATAAACATAAAGACAGAGATGCAGCGGAAATAACACTTCATTTCATTAATATCAAAGAACTGAAATTTGCTTACAGACAGAATGGAAATAAAACTAGCTAGGGCGCTGGTAGCTATCTCTGAGAAGAGATGTGGCGGCTACAGGCCTCTGAACTGAGTTACAATGAGACTCGAGGGCCTATTTATCATTTAGAAACAATGGGGAATCCTAAACAGCCAAAACCCTAACCCTAGGAGATGAAGCGCCAAAACTATGGGCCCCGTTTGGGTAAATTGGTGTTTCAACTTCCCAGGGGCGTAACTTTGGCATACGATCTCCGTTTGACGCGTACCATACCTCGTTAGAAAGATCTATCCGAGGACTACAAATTTGGAACAAGCAACATCGGTCCATGGACCCATGTTGCTCTCCATTTTCCCAAAAAACGTCGTTTAGGGCCTTAAAATGGCTCCGGAAGTTTAGGACCCGAAAAACTGCTAAAAATAGTAAACTGTGCCGAAACTGAAAAACTGAAATAGACAATGGTGGAGCCCCAAGTGGAATAGGCGGGTGACCACCAATATCCACCTGGATCATTCCTCCCCCCTTGGGAAGCAATGGTCCCCATTGCGTTAAGTTCCTCCATGAGATGAGGAAATTTCTGCTGAACTTGGTCCCTGGTGAACCACTTTCCTTGGTGCAGGAGTTGGCCAGCTTTGACAACCCGATATAGTTGGATCTGCTGCTAGCGAGTGTTCTTGATTTGCATGTCCATGATGCAATCTGTGGTGGCCTGTTCCATGCAGTCTGGATTTAACTCAGTTGGTGTGAGTTGTTCTGCAATGTCCGAGGTGTCCGGTAGAGGTGGGAAGTAAGGACGAAGGCGATCCACATTGAAGACTGGGTGCAGACCAAGGAATGGTGGAATACTGAGCTCGAATGCATTGTTCCCTACGGCCTTGGTGATGGTGTACGGACCGTATCGGAGCGGGCGAAGCTTGCGGTGGGGTCCAGTGAGGCGCTCCTTCTGCAAATGTAGCCATACTTTGTCACCCACCTGGAAGTTGTGTGGCACCCGGTGTTGATCATGGCGTTGCTTGTACTTGGCATTGGCTCTGTCCAATATATCATGAACATGTTGGCGGATGTGTTGAATGCGCTCGATGAAGCTACTGGCTTTGTCAACTTCAGACTGGACATGAGCTGAATTGGCCTGAGCAGCTGCAAATGGCATGGCTTCGTCAATGGGGCATAGTGGCTGGAATCCCAAGCCCACCTGAAAGGGGCTATGGCCGATTGAACTATGGAGAGCTCGATTATAACTATGTTGTACATAAGGGAGGCTCTCGTCCCATGTGCGAGGATGCTTTGAATTGTACATGCGCAGAATGTGTACGATCATTCTGTTGATGACCTCTGTCTGGCCATCTGTTTGGGGATGGAAAGCTATGGACTTGGTGAGCTTGGTATCCAACATCGACCAGAGGCTGGACCAAAATGTGCTGAGGAACCTGCTATCCCGATCTGATATGATAGACTGTGGGATCCCAACGTGCACCCACACTCGTTCAAAGAAGAGTTTAGCAGTGGCTTCTGCTGTGATATTCTTCTTACAGGCCGCCATGATGGCCATCTTCGAGAATCTGTCAACGACCACGAAAACACAGTCATTTCCATACTTAGTAGAAGGCAGGCCCGACATGTAATCCATGGAGATGGATTCCCACGGTCGACTAGGGGTAGGTAGTGGAGTATATAGGCCTTGCTTCTTGATGGTCGTTTTGGCAATGGCACAAGCAGTGCAGGATCTGATGTGCTTCTCGACATCCTTTCGAAGGTTCGGCCAATAGAAATACTTCTGTAGTATTGCTACTGTTTTCTCGACCCCGAAATGCCCAGCGACTCGACTGTAGTGTGCTTCCCATATCATCTTAGCACGCTCGCTTGAAGGAACACAAAGGTGTCCCAGGTGACATAAAAGTGCATCTTGGAGGTGAAAATTTGGAACTTGCGTGCCCCCCAAGAGTGCCTTGTAAGTGTGGCCGAATTCTGGGTCACTCTCATAGAGAAGCGGCCAATCAGAAGTCTCGTGCCCACAAGAGTTGAGCACGGTGGTGAGCGCCACGATCGGTGGTCGGTTGAGGCAATCTGCAACATTATTGGTGCTACCCTTCTTGTACTTGATGTTCAAATGAAACTGTTGCAGATATGTGGACCACTTCTGATGGCGATCATTCTGCAACTTCCCTTGTGTCTGTATGAACTGTAGGGGCCGGTGGTCTGTGTGGATGATTGTTTCCTTCCCAAAATGTAATGCTTCCATTGTCGACAGGCTTGCACAATGAAATACATTTCTTTGTCATAGGTGGGATACTTGCGAACTGTCTCAGACAATGTCTCGCTGTGATATGCCACTGGATGTCCCTGTTGAGTAAGAACTGCCCCAATAGCATAGTCGGAGGCATCTGTCTCGATCTCAAATGGCTGTTGCAAGTCTGGTAAAGTGAGCACTGGGGCAGAACAGAGGCGGTTTTTCAGTTCTGTGAACGCCTTCTGTTGAGGTTCCGACCAAAATTTTTTTTCTCTCGCTCCTCCCTTGGTGACTTAACTCAAGGGCCAAGTGATATGAGAGAATCCCAACACGAACCTCCGATAGAAATTAGCAAGACCCAGAAAGCTGCGAAGCTCTGTTATAGTGGTTGGGGCTGGCCAATCCCGAATGACTTGGATCTTGGCTGGATCCACATGCACCCCCCTTTCATCAATAATGTATCCCACATATTGAACCTGGGTCATGCCAAAAGTGCACTTCTCCAAATTGGCACACAACTTGTGTTGCCGCAGTGTTTGGAGGACTTGTCGGATGTGGTGAAGGTGCTCTTCCCAAGTCTGGCTGAAGATCAGAATGTCATCCACGTACACCACTACAAATGAGTTGGTGAATGGCCGCAAGATGTCATCCATCATCCTCATGAAGGTGGCAGGAGCCAGTCCTTGAAGGCATGACTGTCGCCCAGAAAGGCCTTCCTTGGCTTTGGAAAGGCTTTCTTCCACATGGAGAGGTTCAATTGGTACCTGGTTATACCCAGACTTCAGGTCGATCTTACTGAAATATTTTGCACCTTGGAGTTGGTCCCGAAGGTCATCAATCCGTGGGATTGGGTACCTATTCCGGACAGTGATCTTGTTCAGCGCCCGATAGTCAATACAGAGTCTCCACGTCCCATCCTTCTTCTGTACCAACACGATCGGGCTCCCACAGGGCGATGAACTTGGTCTGATGTGACCTTTCTGCAACAGCTCCTGAATCTGCCTCTTGATTTCATCATTTTCCAGAACAGAGCGTCGATAGATCGGTCCATTGGGTAGCAGCGCACCTGGGGTCAGATCAATCGGGTGCTTGACCTGGCAGTGCAGAGGAACCCCTGTGGGTGAGGTGAAGATGTCCCCGTACTCCTCCACGACCTTATCCATTTCTTGTTGTCGTGCAGAGGGGCCCTGTCTGGAGGTCGTGGCCACAGTCTTCTTCTTGCCCTGGGGGCGGATCATCAGGAAAACGAATTTCCTGGTTTGGGAAATGAGCTTACTACATTGTTTTGCGGTAACCAAAGAGATAGTCGTAGGAGGTGGTACCTCTGGTATCCTGTACAACTTATTTCCCAAAGTAATAATAACAGCACGAGGTCGAGACTCATACACAGCATGACGCTTCCACAAGTATGGTTGTCCTAATAATACATCAGAAACATCAATAGGAGCAACGTCACATAATACCTCATGCGTGAAGGGCTTGATGCTATAGGGAAGGCGACACTGCCGGCTGACGCGGAGATCTCGTCCTTGGTGAAGCCACCCGATGGTGTATGGATGTGGGTGAGCTGTAGTCGGCAAGCCCAACCGCTTCACGGCGTCTGCTGAAATGAGGTTCTTTTGGCTCCCATTGTCGACAATGAACTGTACAGGGGAGCCCTTTACCCACATCTGGGAGTGGAAGAGACGTTCCTCCTCCTCTGGATCTTCCGGTTCCTCCTTCTGGACCTTTGTAGTGGCAACGGTGGCGTTGGGCTCCGCATCAATAATCTGTTTCCCTTTTTCATTCCCCTTTTCAGGTTCTGATTCGGAGTCGGAGCATGCATCTGACTCAGAAGCCCTCATCTCGGCCACTAGCGACTGCTTGGCCCGACACTCACGTGTGTTGTGAGTGGAGCTCTTATGGAACTCACACCACTTTCTCGTGTCCTTCTTTGGCTTTGTGGTCTTGTTATTTTCTTGTGGCTTTGACGGCTTGTCTTTAGCGGCCATGCCTTGGCTCTGTCCTTTGTTCTGCAGTTTGGAAGCACCTTTCCCTTGCTTTTGATTCGCAGATCCAAAGTCTCGCTTCTTCTGTTTGAATTTCTGCTCAATCTTGGCAGCATACCGGTATGTCGTACCAAGCGAGGAGATGTCAAGGAACTCCATTTCCTCCTGAATGTATTTGTGCAGATAGCTGCGATACTTTAGCACCAGATGTTTCTCTGAATCTTTGATACCCAACTTTGTGCGCAGGGTATGGAACAGATTCGTCAGCTCATGCACATCTTGATCCCTTTGTTGTCGCGGCGTGGTCCATTGTATGTACTTGTCCTCATAGCTCCCCACGGGATAGTACTGTTCCTTGACGGCGTCTCGGAAATAATTCCAAGTTGGTACGGCCGAGAACAGAGAGGGTTTTGTCTGGTCCTTGTTCTCACAGTAGGTTTCCCACCAGTCCTTAACATGCGGGGTAGCTTTGAGGAGTGCAAAAATAATCTTCTCCCGGTCTGAAAAGTCATGAACCGAGAAATATCCTTCTAACAGATTCAACCATCTATCTACGGCATATGCGTCTATTTGACCCTCAAATATGGGAATGTCAAAATTTACTTGTACCTTAAAAGGAGTCGTGCCTCCAGAGTGGCTGCTGGATGCAGATGCGTCGCCGGTGGGTAGCCGTTGAAGGATCTGAGCAAAATTATCCATCATCGCGTTCCTTTGTTTTTCGAGGGCCTCCTCGAGCAATATTTTGATAGGATCTCCTGCTCCCTCATCTTTCTTTTCGTCCCCCATGGGCGTCCGTCGAGGTTTGCGAGGCTGATCTTGCAAAGGTTCCACCAGATCAAGCCCTAGCTCCTTATACCCCGGCCTCGTTGGGGACATGCAAAGAAGGATCGAGAAAAAGCAGACCCCTCTGATACCACTGATCCGGATTTATGCAGGAACGCAACAGAATAAACACATAACCATAAATACAGAGATGCAGCGGAAATAACACTTCATTTCATTAATATCAAAGAACTGAAATTTGCTTACAGAGAGAATGGAAATAAAACTAGCGCCAAACCTTGGAAAGGTTTCATGTGTGGAGGGAGAGCGTTGTAAACACTGTTAAACCTTGTGGATTAATCATGGACACTCTCTCCTACGTTCATTTAAGGTTCTTGTATTCTGCTAAGATTTGGAGAGGGTTGGCCTTGACTTCCCATTTATTAATGAAGGTCTGATATAAGGAGGGTAGATCTTGGATGCTATTAGGAGGAAGCCCCTTAAACCATTTCTTCACGTCACCTCCTAAGCTATGGGCAAAGATTCTCATTTTGACTGTATCATCATCTATCTCCATGTAGTCAAAAGAATCCTCCATTCTATCTACATGGTGCTGAGTTGTGGTGGACTCTTTTGTTGTGAAGTGTGGGATCTTTGATTGATAATCGTTGGGTAGGGGCACTAGAGGTTGGGGTAAAACCAGAGGTGCATACCAGGCTGCCATGATGATGTTCTGGTGAGGTAAAGGGTTAGCCTGAGCAGCTGGTATGTGGATGGCAGGGATACTAGGACCAGCAGAAGTCTACTGAGCAGATTTAGGGTGGAAGAGCCCCAAGTTTTGAATGAAGTGAATATCAGGAGGTGTGGATGGAGGGGTCTCTTTGTCCCTGAGGTTTTTACTACTCTGAGGTGGTGAAACAAGAAACTCAGGGTCTACCTGGTCTAGAGCATTGAATGACCTAGCTCTAGGTACACTGTTTTGAGAGTCTAGGTCAAAAAGAGGGTCTGATAGAGTTGTAAGGTCTTCCGGTGCAGAGTTAGCTCTATGGATGTGTCTAGAAATAGTTGGTTTTCTAGATGTAGGAGATTTCTTAATGATACTCTAAGGGTTTTCAACTATTTCATGTGGGTTTGGGTGAGGATAAGCTCTTGTGTGAATGGTTCTTGAAGCCAGAATGTTGTTTTCCAACAAAGCAGCTTAACCCTAGTTGTTACTTCTATTGTGGCTGATGTTGTTATGGAGGCTGGTCTCCCAGTGGAGTCTTATGTGAACCAAGATAATCAGCAGGCCTTTGGATCACCAATGGAGTCTTTTAATCATTTAGGAACTATGGAGTCGCCAGGTGGAAGGTTTAGGATGTTTCGAGAGGGTATACTGCCCACCACAGTGTTCCTGTAATTTCCTTTTTAGGGAAATCCTTAAAACACAGCAAACTCTAACCAGATATGGACTGGGAGGGAATTTACAAGATATTTCACCTCTGAAAGAGGGTGAGATCTGGAGGCGATCTGGCCCTTTCCAGACTCTGTCTAAGAGTGTGGGAGAAAACACAACAAGTGGTGTAGAAGTTGATTTGCAGATAGGAGTGTTTAACTGCCAACCTAACCAGAGATTGTAGGTTTCTGAGGCTCTTGTGATGTAGTAAGATGGAAAATACTCAGAAATTCCCCACTCTGGTTGCCATTCTGTTGGTGACGACGATGGGAGAGAGACCAATGTTAGCAGCTATAGACTCTCACATTTTTCCCCATTGGAGTCGCCATTATGTTGGGGCTCCCATGTTTTGGCCAAATTGGCAAGACCAAAAGATGAGACAACATCAGAACCACTTTCAGACCTCAGGATCTAGCCATCCTGGGTCCAGAGAGGGATCTCTCTATGATGGGAAAAGGTATATGTATTTAGAGCTCTGTGTTAAGATATTAGGCTAGTTATAAGGCTCGAGTTTGTTTGTTTTATTTTTGTTTGGTTGTTGGGAATCAGGAAAGAAGGATTCAATATAAGACACAGATGAGAAAAGAGGATTTTAGGTGAAGGAGGGATGATTCAGAGAACATCGAGACCATTGGGAAATGGAGTTAGGAAAGGGTTTACTTGCAATTCAATATGCAGGCTTTCAGTTGGGCTAGTCATCTAAAGCATTGGATCTTGAAGATGATAGTGGGGCATGGAAAAACAAGAGTGAAGATAAGAGCAAGGAAACCTCCAAGGTGACCTTTCAGGAATCAGATCCAGGGATAGGACATGACGTTGGACAACCTATGATCCAAGACCTAAAAGTTTAACTCTTCAGACAAGGAAACATTAAAGATTTAGAACACAAAGTTGAAAACCTGAGATCAGAGAGAGACTTTGAACTCTCAATGCTTCGGCCTCCAGCTTGAGGGAACTTAGGAAGGTTCAATTAATGAAAAGGACCCTAGTGAGACAAAGATATATTTATAGCCTCCCATTATCCCAATTCATTCAATTAAAGCCTAACAAGAACATTTAAGAACATATTCATTAATTCATACATCCTCTAGCCGTATATTTGACCACTACACTGGTTAAATTAGCTTGAAATCAATCCTCAAATAACACATACAGCAGAAAAACATTGAAGGCAAGGAGAGCAGAAACATAGGGTACCTAACAAGGGTAAATCTTATGCTATATTTCTGATGCGTGCCAGAAGAAATGAAATGTAATGAACTAAAAAGGAAAACATAGACAAAGACAGAGAAACATCACCGCTGCTTTAAATCAGGATCCAAAGAAATGTGCTTGTCATATTAAAGAGAAACACCAGTCAAGTACAACATTACCAATAGCTTTATACTCGATCTGAAAACATATTCCTCGGCCTATCTTACAACTTTACACAGAGAACATGTCTCAAGAGAAACAGCTTGCAATTCACAGATAGCCGATCAACAACCTTTATAATGAGTTTCTTCATGAATTTTATAGCTGAAAGAGAGGCAGAGGAGGTATATGAAAAACTAAATGTAGCATTAAAACTCAGAATAGGAAGAGGGTCGAGGCCCCATTCTGTTTTAAATTCTGGGCATTTATCTTCAATACTCTTTGGATGAAAGAGTGGTCTTCGTCAGGATGCAATTTATTCCAGGTATGTCTTTGATGTACTTGTTGTAGCACTTTGTAGAACTCTGGTGAACTGAAAAAAAACAAATCAATGATTCAGGTCTGCCATACTGTGTAACAAATTCTTCTGATAGCATAGGACTGTTGTTAGGGTAGAGATCTCCTCAAGAACACGGTACAGAATGAAAACAGCATGGGCACTTCGTCCTTTCACGGGTAGGAACATTCTGCTGATGGTGACACTGATATATATAATTTTGTGTGCCCTAGGCCTTCTGTGTGATTCATGAGGTCTTCAGTTTGATATTTTTCCTTTAAATTATTGGATTAAGGCTCAAAATCTTCAATTACAGGCCTTAATTTCTCTTCTTTTTTACTGATACTCTCTGTCGTTCCATGATTGTCTATGTCTGCGAAATTGTAACTTTATATGATGTAGGAGAGGTTTTACAGGGTCGAACCTTATACTTTGATGAAATCTTTCCCGCAGAGACCCCCCCTGAACATTTTTCTGCTATATCGGGTTCTAACAGTGGCCCTCTCTGCACTCTATGTCACTAGGACAGTGACTATGAACAGTGGCAGTTTTCACCGCATGTAATCCTGCAAAACACACAAACGCGTTAAGAAATCCATGCTGGAGGGGGATGGATGCAGTGGAAGGCTTGCAAAAAGGTGGTGCAGCATGGTGGAAATAGTGGGTATGAACGCAAAATGGCAGAAAAAATAGAGAAATGGACCAATTATAGACCAGGGGTGGCGGAGCACACGTGGTGAAAACCTGGAGGACAGGTGGCACAATACTAAGAAAATGGGGAAAAAAAAATGAAAATGGGTGACGTGGAGTACTGGCGGTGGGACCAGTCAAAGGCGGGGCATTGGTTTAATCCGGACTGTCCGATCTCAGGAGGAGATCAACGGTTGTGAATGCATCAGAAGGTGACTGATGGTAGGCCAGGGGTCTCTTTTTCCTTAACTATCACCCACGCATCTTTGGGGTGCGAATGTCGTTGGATGGCCGGCCATAGATCTGACGGTGGACAACAATATCGCGTCGGGCCCGCATTCAAACGTTAATGCACGATGAGGGTGTTTTTTCAATAGTGCTCGAAGCCACGTGTCGGCCGGTGAATGGCATCGTTGCCAAATGAAAAATATCGCCCTCCTTCCAAAGGCGATGTGATAGAAACAGTCGGTTTTGAACAGTGACTGTCTGCGGGGACCACCAGGGCGGATGAATTGTGGGTCGTCGATCTGCAAATCAGATTGACGGTGGATATGCGATCGGAGGAGTAAATGGGGGGGGGGCACGGGCACGATGAGACTTTGCGAAAACCATAGGATCTGAATAGATCGACGACGGATATTTCACCCGACCATTTGATCTGATAAGCGCGCTACGGGCTAGCGTCTGGTTTCAGCGCCCGGGTCATGTGGAAAATTGGTTGAGGGGCTGGCCGAAAAGGGGCTAAGCCCGCACATGAAGAATAAGGGTTTTTGGGCTTGTTTTTAGTGCAATTTGAGGCCAGAAAGAGGTAACAGTAGAGGGAGTAGGGGGCCCTTGAACCAAACATGGGGTATTTGAAGGTTTTAAGAGGGGAATAAGGTGACTTAGAAGGTTTAGGAGGGGTTTGGGGGGTAAAAAGGGAGACTTTGACACAAGAAAAAAAGGGTTAAAATGGGACATTCTGCAAGGATATAAGGGGAAAATGAAGGCGTCCTTGAGCACATTTTTTACAATCAGTGAGGCTTTTTGGATGGAAGCAGCAGTGAGGTTCTTTCAAAGGCGATGGAAACACAGAGGCTTCAAGGATGAGATACATTTTCATGGGAAATGTATCTCTTGAAGGCTCATAAACAATTTAGCCACCTGTTTGCTTGACACAAATTTCATAGGTGGCTAACACCTTCAACGAATTCCCGCCTACAGTGCATCTGCATCCAACAGCCACTCTGGAGGCGCCACTCCCTTCATGGTACAAGTAAACTTTGACATTCATATATTTAAAGGCCAGATAGATGTAGACACTGTAGATAGATGATTAAATTTGCTGGAAGTGTATTTCATGGTCCATGATTTCTCTGACCGATAAAATATTATTTTTGCACTCCTCAAAGCCACCCCCCCATGTCGAAGACTGGTGGGAAACCTACTGTGAGCAAGAGGACGAAGGGGAACCCTCTCTGTTCTCAGCCACACCCACTTGGAATTCATTCCGAGATGACATCAAGGAACAATATTACCCCGTGGGGAGCTATGAGGACAAATACATCTAATGGACCACGCTGCGGCAGGAAAGGGATCAAGATTTGCACAAACTAACGAATTTGTTCCGTACCCTACACACAAAGTTGGGTATTAAAGATTCAAAGAGACATTTGGAGCTCAAGAACCATGGTTGTCTGCAAAAACATATTCAGGAGGAAATGGAGTTCCTCTACATTACATCGCTTGGCAAGGCATATCACTATGCCACCAAGATCGAGCAGAAATTTAAGCAGAAGAAGCGAGACTTTGGATCTGCAAATCCAAATCCAAGGAAAGGTGCCCCCGAACTGAATAACAAGGGGAAAGGCCAAAGCGGTATGACTCATAACAACACCACAAATCCAAAGAAGGACACGGGGAAGTGGTGTGAATTTCATAACAGCCCCACTCATAGCACAAATGAGTGTTGGGAAAAACAGTCGTTAGTGGCCGAACTAAAGGCACCTGAATCAGATGCATTTTCTGATCCTAAGTCAGAACTAGAGAAATGCAATGACAAAGGGAAGCAGATCATTGATGTGGATCCTAGTGCGATTGTTCCCATCACCAAGATTCAGAGGGAGGATCCCTAGGATCCAGAGGAGGGAGAGCCCCTCTTCCATTCGCAGATGTGGGTGAAGGGTTCTCCACTACAATTCATTGTCGATAGCAGAATCCAAAAGAACCTCATTTCAGCAGAGGTCGTGAAGCGGCTTGGGCTACCGACCATAGCACACCCTCAGTCGTATACCATCAAGTGGCTTCACCTAGGGAGATATATCCGCTTCCGCCAATAGTGCCGCCTTCCATACATTATCAAGCAACTCACGGATGAGGTACTGTGTGATGTTGCTCCTCTTGATGTAGATGATGTATTATTAGGCCAACCATGCTTATGGAGGCGACATGTTGTGTATGAGTCTAATCCTCGTGTTGTTTTTATTACTTTGGGAAATAACTTGTACATGATACTAGAGGTAGTAGCACCTCGGATAGATATTTCTAACGAGCTATTGAGCGCATAAAACGGAGATCGTATGCCAAAGTTACGTCCCCAAGAAGTTGAAACACTAATTTTACCCAAACGTGGCCCATAGTTTTGGCACTTCATCTCCTAGGGTTAAGCTTTTGGACGTTTGGAGTTTCAATTATTTCTCAATAATAAATAGGCCCTCGAACCTCATTGTGATACAATTCAAAGGTCTGTAGCCACCACATCTCTTCTTAGAGATATTCTACCAGCACCCAAGCTATTTTTATTTCCATTATGTCTATAAGCATATTTCAGTCATTTGATATACACAAAATGAAGTATTGTTTCCACTGCATCTCTGTGTTTATGTATATTTCTGTATTTTATTGCGCTCCTGCATAAATCCGGATCAATGGTATCAGAGCGTTCTGCTCTTTCTTTGTTTTTCTTTGCATGTCCCCAATGCAGTCAGGGTATAAGGAATTAGGGCTCGATCTGGTTGAACCCTTACAAGAGTAGCCTCGCAAACCCCGACGACCTCCCATGGTGGAAGAAAAGAAAGATGAGAGAGCAGGAGATCCTATCAAAATATATCTCAAGGAGGCCCTCGAGAAAAAAATGAACGCAATTATTGATAACTTTTCTCAGATCCTTCAACGACTACCCGCCTACGGTGCATTTCCATCCAACAGTCACTCTGGAGGCACCACTCCCTTCAAGGTACAGGTAAACTTTGACATTCCTATATTTGAAGGCCACATAGATGCAGACACCGTAGATAGATGGTTAAATTTGCTGGAAGTGTATTTACCGGTCCATGATTTCTCCGACCTAGAAAATATTATTTTTGCACTCCTCAAAGCCGCCCCCCCATGTCGAAGACTAGTGGGAAACCTATTGTGAGCAAGAGGACGAAGGGGAACCCAATCTGTTCTCCACCACACCCACTTGGAATTCATTTCGAGACGACATCAAGGAACAACATTACCCAGTGGGGAGCTATGAGGACAAATACATCCAATGGACCACATTGGGGTAGCAAAGGGATCAAGATGTGCACGAACTGGCGAATTTGTTCCGTACCCTGCACACAAAGTTGGGTATTAAATATTCAGAGATACATTTGGTGCTCAAGTACCGTGGATGTCTGCATAAACATATTCAGGAGGAAATGGAGTTCCTCGACATTACATCGCTTGGCACGGAATATCGCTATGGCGCCAAGATCGAGCAGAAAATTAAGCAGAAGAAGCGAGACTTTGGATCTGCAAAACTAAATCTAGGGAAAGGTGCCCCCGAACAGAAGAACAAGGGGTAAGGCCAAAGTGGTACGACTCATAATAACACCACAAATCCAAAGAAGGACATGGGGACGTGGTGTGAATTTCATAACAGCCCCACTCATAGCACAAATGAGTGTCGAGCCAAACAGTCGTTGGTGGCCAAACTAAAGGCACCCAAATCAGATGATTTTTTTGATCCTGAGTCAGAACCAGACAAAGGCAATGAAAAAGGGGAGCAGATCATTGATGCGGATCCCAGTGCAATTTTTGCCACCACCAATATCCAGAGGGATGATCCCGAGGATCCGGAGGAGGGGGAGCCCCTCTTCCATTTGCAAATGTGGGTGAAGGCCAGTTATCCACTGCAATTCCTTGTCGATAGCGGAAGCCAAAAGAAACTCATTTCAGCAGAGGTCGTGAAGCAGCTCAGGCTACCAACCATAGCACACCCGCAGTCGTATACCATCAAGTGGCTTCACCCAGGGAGAGATATCTGCATCCGCCAATAGTGCCACCTTCCGTACATTATCAAGCCACTCACGGATGAGGTATTGTGTGATGTTGCTCCTCTTGATGTAGTTGATGTATTATTGGGCCAACCATGCTTGTGGAGGCAACATGCTGTGTATGAGCATAGCCCTCGTGTTGTTGTTATTACTTTGGGAAATAACTTGTACATGATACCAGAGGTAGTACCACCTTGGGTAGATCTTTCTAACGAGCTATTGAGCGCGTCAAACGGAGATCGTATGCCAAAGTTACATCCCCGGGAAGTTGAAACACCAATTTTACCCAAACTTCATAGTTTTGGCGCTTCATCTCCTAGGGTTAGGCTTTTGGACGTTTGGAGTTTCCATTATTTCTTAATAATAAATAAGACCTCAAGTCTCATTGTAACACAGTTCAGAGGTTTGTAGCCACCACATCTCTTCTCAGAGATATGCTACCAACACCCTAGCTATTTTTATTTCCATTATGTATGTAAGCATATTTCAGTCATTTGATTCACAAAATGAATTATTATTTCTGCTTCATCTCTATGTGTTGACACCTAATCCTATGGGATGGGTGTGGATATTTAATTTTGTATAATAAATAATATTGGGAAATAAGGAAGGCCAAGAGTCATTGGGAGATGAATCCCAATAGCCTCACCTCCATGTATAAATGCATGTTCATTCTTCATTCAATAACACATTCTGATTTGAGGAGTTACCTCCTAGTTTGACATGGTATCAGAGCCAGTCTCACTATTGGCATTTCTGCCTATGGTGTAACTCCCTCTCCTTTTCTCAGTCAGTTTTTATTAATAGTTTTTGCTGCTCCTACTTATTGCTAGACTGTTATTCTGCATTTTTTTTTCTCTGCATAGCTCTGACATTTGCAGCTCCTGCAGCTCCTGAAGATTCTGCAATTGTGCAGTTCCTGAAACACTGCAAATTGCAGCCCCCTCTGCAGTCCTGCAAAGATTCCATTCCAAAATTTTCGTTTGGCCTTTTGGCCTTCTCCATCGCTCATACACTCGCGCCCCCTCACTTCTATCTCTCCCTGCATTCCCACATCAATCTCATCCCTCCCTCATCGACCTGTGCTAACACTCCCTAACCATACGCTGCCCTCACTCCAATACGCTCTGTCGACCCTCCCATATGTAAAACGAGCCTCTGTAATATGTAATACACACTATCACATGTTTGTAATACACTTTCAAGACCCTGCGTTGTCCCTAAACACCTCGACACAGCTTTATATATCGTCTCTGTTTATATAATACGCTGGTTTGACATGGTTATATATCGTCTATGTCTATATAATACGCTGGTTTGACATGGCCTGTCCCGCCTCTGCGTTCATCCCCGTGGCCTGTCGACGCTGTCTACCCGCCCTCGACTCTTGGGCTACCGCCTCCCATACTTGCATTAATCCGCTCTGTCATTCAATATATCAACGCCCTCCATAACCTTTGTCCAATGTTTAAAACGCTATCACACATTCATACGCCTCCACGCAGTTTGTAACACCATAATAACGCTTGTTACAACACTCCATACCGCCTCCATACATTCTTTGCGCGCTGCCACTGTTCATATTTCCGCCCCTCCATAACATTAATACTGCCCTATTTAATACGCCATCCATATTGTAATACCTCTCCTCCAGCGCTCTGTCATTTAATAATACCACCCTTCCTAACATTCAATACCACCCTCTCCTTTCAAATAATACTGCCCTCTCATCTGTGGTGTAATACGTTGTTTTAATACCTCATTGTTTACCATTATAATACGTTGTCACACCATATATCCCCGCGCTCTTTAATATTCATTACGCCCCTCCCAATTTTTAAATACCGCCCCTTCCCACTATATTCATTATACCATCCCACCATACATTTGATACCGCCCCATTCATACATTCGTCCATAACACAATATCCATATAAAGTCTCTTTATTCAAACAAAAATATATATATATTTTTTTTTTTGGTGCAGAATTCAGTTTTTAGCAAGAGTTTTTGTGTCCTTTTAAATTCAGTTTCCAGCAAAGATTTTTTGTCTTTTTAAATTCAGAGTATTTTCCAGCAAAGAGTTGTCCCCTTTAATTGAGCAAATCTTTGGAATTGAAAGTTTTCTAGCAGAATTATTTTTCCTCTTCAGAAGAATTTTTTTCCAGCAAACTAATGCATTCTCTCATCTCTATTGTTGGGGTGGTTCTCTCCGAAAAAGAGAACTATCTTGAATGGTCTCAGAAGATTAAACACACACTCATTTTTAATGAGTTGTGGAAAGGAATCTGTGAAGGACAAGAAGGAAATCCACCAGCAAAGCCCACTTCAGACAAAGAGCTCGCCATTTGGGAAAACAAGAACTGCAAGGCCTATGCCTTGATTGCAGCTTCCGTAAATGAAGAGGTGAGTTGCCATATTTCATCATTCTCAAATGCCTATGATGCCTTGAGCAAGCTAAAAGAACTCTATGACTCACATTCAGAATTATAAAATGTTCAATTGATGATTAAGTTGTTCAATCTTGAAATGAAGAATGATGATCCCCTTGCTTTAGCTTCAGAAGTTAGATCTATCATGCATGATATTGATAGCACTGGTGTAAAAATGGACATACCTCTCATAGGATATGTTAAGGCATTATATCCGACTTACTCACATTATCTTGAGCCTTTGCAAGCAAGTGGGAACCTTGACCATATCACCTTTGAAACACTTGAGAAAAAGTTTGCAGAAAGAGAGAAAGCTTTTGGGAAGATGACAGTCCCTTCATCTTCCGAAGAGGCTGCATACTTGGCACATAGAGAAAAGATTCATGCTCCAGATTCATCTAGAGGAAGAGGTGGCAGAAGAGGAAGAGGAAGAAGAAACTTCACAGAAAGGGGGGGCAGACAATCTGACAAATCCAATCTTCATTGCACACGTTGCAATAGAGATGGACATGATGCATCCAAATGCAAAACACCTTGGGAGAAAATTGAGCAGCAAAGAAATCAAGACAAAGGTAAAACTAATGATAAAGAAAAAGGTAAAGCACCTGAATCCGCTCATTATGTTCTAGCACATTGTAACAATGGAGTAACTGAAGACTTGTTTGATGTTTCATTTACTTCATGGAGAGATGATTGGTTGCTAGATTCAGGAGCAACATGTCACATGACATTTAGAAAAGATTTTTTGAAGAATTTACTGACAAAGTTGATGGAGCAGTATATTTCGCAGATAAATCCAAACTCAAGCCATCAGGGCTTGGCACAGTCAGGCTTAAGTTGCCTAGTCTTCCAAATCATATTCTACATGAGGTTCTATACCTCCCTGAGTTGAGGAGAAACTTGTTGTCCCTGGTCCAAATCCACCAGCAAGGACACTCCGTTCACTTGTTTGATGGCAAGGCAGAGGTCATAAAAGTATCAGATCACTCACTTGTCATGGAGGGAATAGAAGAAGGAAGACTCTTGAAGCTGAAAGGTTCATCTGCTCATGCTCAAAACTTTGCATTCAATTCACATCATGATGAAGGTACATTCCCATCAAGTCTTTTATGGCATGCTAGATTTGGACACTTAAACTATGAAAGCCTTCGTTTGTTGAAGAAAAATGGTGTTAATGGACTGCCTACAATTCCTAGAAAACCTAAGGAATGTGATGCTTGTATTCTAGGAAAGCATAACAAACAACCATTTCATGATTCACACTCCAGAGCACATAGAAAACTTGAGCTTGTTCATTCAGATTTATGTGGCCCTATGCCTATTGCTTCTGCAAATGGAAATAAATACATGATGACATTTATCGATGACTACACCAGAATGTGTTGGATTTACTTATTGAAGAATAAGTCTGATGCTTTTCAAACTTTCAAGAATTTTCATGCATGGATTGAAAATGATGCACAAACACATATTGGCTCTCTACGTACTGATAATGTAAAAGAATACACTTCAAACGAATTTGAAAATTATCTTCGTCAACATGGAATCAAACATCAAACAACTGTGCCATATAATCCACAACAAAACAGTGTAGCTGAAAGAATGAACAGAACTATCTTAAATATGGTTCGCTCCATGTTATTTTTCAAGAATGTGAAATTGATGTTTTGGGCTGATGCAGTTCTATGTGCTGTTTACATAAAGAATAGGTTTCCTTCAAGTTCAATTAAGAACAAAACTCCTTTTGAAATGTGGCATGGCCACATTCCTTCGGTAAAGCATTTCAGGGTATTTGGGTCCACCTGTTATGCCTTGATACCCAAGGGTCAAAGGAACAAACTTGGTGCTAGAAGCAGAAAATGTATCTTCTTGGGGTACTCCAATACCTCCAAAGGATATCGCCTCTATGATGAAGCAAATAAGAAATTTGTAATAGCAAGAGATGTCATATTTCTTGAATCTTCCAAGAGTGACAAGGTTGTTGAGCGGCAACTTGATCGCCTGGATAGATTCACACATGCAAAGTCCTTCCAAGAATTTGATAATGTGATTCCACATCTTGAAGGGGGGATTCCGATATTGAATCAAAATGTGGAATCATGTCCTGAAGCACTCTCTCCCCCACATGAAGAAACAACCACGGATGACACATTGGATGATGTGATTGACATAATTGGGATATTGAATCTTGAATCAATCCGAACTCAGTCAAATGACCAGCCTGGGCCATCTCAGAAAGGTCCTCCCAAATGGCTGACAAAGACACCAGAGAATGTTCATCCTGATGAGGTTGGAAAAACAGGAACAAGAAGTTCCACTCAACAAATCGAAGGTGATGTAGATAATTCTGATTCCCCTGTTGAGATGGATATTGCTTATAACTGTGAATTGAGTTTGTCTACAAATCATGAACCAAATTCCTTCAAAGAAGCCGCTTCTCATGATGAATGGAAAGAAGCGATGCAGAAGGAGTATGATGCATTGATAAAGAATGGCACTTGGAAGCTGGTTGATCCGCCTTTGGGAACGAAACCAATTGGCTGTAAGTGGGTCTACAAGAACAAGTATAAAGTAGATGGCTCACTTGACAAGCACAAGGCCAGGCTTGTGGCAAAAGGTTTTGCACAAAAAGAAGGAGTCGATTATGAAGAAACTTTTGCTCCCACAACAAAATGGACCACCATCCAGACTCTCTTTGCCCTAGCAGCTCAGAATGGATGGAAAGTCCATCAGATGGATGTAAAAATAGCCTTCTTGAATGGAGATCTAAAGGAGAAAGTTTATATGTCCCAGCCAAAAGGATTTGTTGTAAAGGGTCAAGAAAACAAAGTTTGCAAGCTTATAAAATCCTTGTATGGCCTCAAGCAAGCACCACGAGCCTGGTATGAGAAATTAACGGAGCATCTTCTGAAACTTGACTTCAAACATTTTGATCTTGATGATGCAACTTTGTTTGTTAAGAAAGTTGGAAAAACAGTTGTATATCTTGTGGTATATGTAGATGATCTTTTGATAACAGGAAACAATGAGAGCTATATTGCATTCATGAAGAAAGAGTTGAAGAAGGGTTTTGAAATGACTAATTTGGGTCATGTTCATTACTATTTGGGTATTGAAGTAATTCAACATCCTAAATTCATATTTCTTTCTCAAAAGAAGTACATTGGAGATCTCTTGAACAAATTTGGCATGCATGACTGTAATCCCTTAACCACTCCAATGGAACAAAACTTGAAGCTCACATCTATTGAAGGGAAGGAATTTGAGGATGCAACTAAGTATAGACAGCTTGTAGGAAGTCTTATCTACCTGACCACCACCAGACCTGACATTTCATTTGATGTTGGAATCCTCTCAAGGTTCATGCAAAAACCTTGTGAAGGACATTGTTCTGCTACAAAAAGAGTGTTAAGGTACTTGAAGGGGACTCAATAATTTGGACTCAAATATACACAGGTAGGTGACTTCAGCTTGATTGGATACTCTGATTCAGACTTTGATGGCGACAAAGAAACAGGGGTGTCTACTACAGGTTACACCATGAGTCTTGGATCAGGAGTTGTCTCATGGAGATCACGCAAACAATCAGTTCCAGCAGATTCCACGACCGAGGCAGAATATGTGGCAGCAGCTGAAGCAACAAAGGAAATTGTGTGGCTCCGGAAAATCCTGGAAGATTTGCAGATGAAACAAATGTACTCCACACCACTCATGATCGACAACACTTCTGCAATAAAGTTGGCCAAGAACCCAAAGTTCCATGATCGAAAAAAGCACATCAATACAAAGTACCATCTAATTCAACATCATGTTCAGGCCAAAACCATCCATCTACATCATTGTTCCACAAATGAGCAAACTGCTGATATCTTCACCAAAGCACTTGGAAGAGAAAAGTTTGAAAGGTTCAGATCGATGCTTGGGCTCACCAACATCCCTTCGGATTAAAGGGGCGAATGTTGACACCTAATCCTATGGGATGGGTGTGGATATTTATTTTTGTATAATAAATAATATTGGGAAATAAGGAAGGCCAAGAGTCATTGGGAGATGAATCCCAATAGCCTCACCTCCATGTATAAATGCATGTTCATTCTTCATTCAATAACACATTCTGATTTGAGGAGTTACCTCCTGGTTTGACACTATGTTTATGTATATTTTTTTATTTTATTTCATTCTTGCATAAATCTGGATTAGTGGTATCAGAGCATCCTGCTCTTTCTCTATTTTTCTTTGCATGTCCCCAACGTGGTCAAGGTATAAGGAGTTAGGGCTCGATCTGGTTGAACCCTTGCAAGATCAGCCTCGCAAACCCTGACGAACTCTCGTGGTGGAAGAAAATAAAGATGAGGGAGCAAGAGATCCTATCAAAATATTGCTCAAGGATGCCCTCGAGAAATAAATGAACGCAATTATGGATATCTTTGCTCAGATCCTTCAATGGTTGCCCACCTACGGCGCATCTGCATCTAAGTGCCACTCCCTTCAAGGTACAGGTAAACTTTGAAATTCCTATATTTGAAGGCCAGATAGATGAAGACATCGTAGATAGATGGTTAAATTTGCTGGAAGTGTATTTCTTAGTCTATTATTTCTCCGACTGAGAAAAGATTATTTTTCCACTCCTCAAAGCCGCCCCCCATGTCGAAGACTGGTGGGAAACCTATTGTGAGCAAGAGGAAGAAGGGGAACCCTCTCTGTTCTCGGCCACACCCACTTGGAATTTGTTCCAAGATGGCATGAAGGAACAATATTACCCCATGGGGAGCTATGAGGACAAATACATCTAATGGACCACGCTGCGGCAGCAAAGGGATCAAGATGTGCACGAACTGACGAATTTGTTCCATACCCTGCACACAAAGTTGGGTATTAAAGATTCAGAGAGAAATTTGGTGCTCAAGTACCACGATTTTTTGCATAAACATATTCAGGAGGAAATGGAGTTCCTTGACATTACATCGCTTGGCACGGCATATCGCTATGCCACCAAGATCGAGAAAAAATTTAAGTAGAAGAAGCAAGACTTTGGATCTGCAAATCTAAATCCAGGGAAAGGTGCCCCCGAACCAAAGAACAAGGTGCAAGGCCAAAGCAGTACGACTCATAACAACACCACAAATCTAAAGAAGGACACGGGGAAGTGGTGTGAATTTCATAACAGCCCCACTCATAGTACAAACAAGTATCGGGCCAAACAGTCATTAGTGGCCGAACTAAAGGCACCCAAATCAGATGCATTTTTTGATCCTGAGTCAGAACCAGACAAAGGCAATGACAAAGGGAAGCATATCATTGATTCCGATCCCAGTGTGATTGTTGCCACCACCAAGATCTAGAGGGAGGATCTCGAGGATCCAGAGGAGGGGAGCCCCTCTTCCATTCGTATATGTGGTTGAAGGGTTCTCCACTGCAATTATTTTTCAATAGCGGAAGCCAAAAGAACCTCATTTCCGCAGAGTTCATGAAGCGGCTCGGGCTACCGACCATAGCACACCCGCATCTATATACCATCAGGTGGCTACACCCAGGGAGAGATATCTGCATCCACCAACAGTGTCACCTTCCGTACATTATCAAGCCACTCATGAATGAGGTATTGTGTGATGTTGCTCCTCTTGATGTAGCTGATGTATTATTGGGACAACCATGCTTGTGGAGGCGACATGTTGTGTATGATTCTAGGCCTCGTGCTATTGTTATTACTTTGGGAAATAAATTCTACATGGTACCATAAGTATTACCACCTCGGATAGATCTTTCTAACGAGCTATTGAGTGCATCAAACGGAGATCGTATGCCAAATTTACGTCCCCAGGAAGTTGAAACACCAATTTTAACCAAATGGGGCCCACAGTTTTGGCGCTTTGTCTCCTAGGGTTAGGCTTTTGGATGTTTGGAGTTTCCATTGTTTCTAAATAATAAATAGGCCCTTGAGCCTCATTGTAACACAGTTCAGAGGTCTGTAGCCGCCACATCTCTTCTCAGAGATGTGCTACCAGCACCCTAGCTATTTTTATTTCCATTATGTCTGTAAGCATATTTCAATCATTTGATTTACATAAAATGAAGTATTGTTTCTACTGCATCTCTGTGTTTATGTATATTTCTGTATTTTACTGTGTTCCTACATAAATCTGGATCAGTGGTATCAGAGCATTCTACTCTTTCTCTATTTTTCTTTGCATGTCCCCAACGCAGTCAAGGTATAAGGAGTTAGGGCTCAAACTGGTTGAACCCTTGCAAGATCAGCCTCTCAAACCCCGAAGACCTCCCATGGTGGAAGAAAAGAAAGACGAGGGAGTAGGAGATCCTATCAAAATATTTCTTAAGGAGGCCCTCGAGAAACAAATGAACGCAATTATGGATAACTTTTCTCAGATCCTTCAATGACTGCACGCCTATGGCGCATTAGCATCTAAGCGCCACTCCCTTCAAGGTACATGTAAACTTTGACATTCCTATATTTGAAGGCCAGATAGATGCAGACACCGTAAATAGATGGTCAAATTTGTTGGAAGTGTATTTCTTAGTCCATGATTTCTCCGACCGAGAATAGATTATTTTTTCACTCCTCAAAGCCGCCCCCCATGTCGAAGACTGGTGGGAAACCTATTGTGAGCAAGAGGAAGAAGGGGAACCCTCTCTGTTCTCGGCCACACCCACTTGGAATTTGTTCCAAGATAGCATCAAGGAACAATATTACCCCGTGGGGAGCTATGAGGACAAATACATCCAATGGACCACGTTGCGAAAGCAAAGGGATCAAGATGTGCACGAACTGACGAATTTGTTCCATACCTTGCACACAAAGCTGGGTATTAAAGATTCAGAGAGAAATTTGGTGCTCAAGTACCGCGACTGTCTACATAAACATATTTAGGAGGACATGGATTTCCTCGACATTACAACACTTGGCACGTAATATCACTATGCCACCAAGATCGAGCAGAAATTTAAGCAGAAGATGCGAGACTTTGGATCTACAAATCTAAATCCAGGGAAAGGTGCCCCCGAACCGAAGAACAAGGGGCAAGGCCAAAGCGGTACGACTCATAACAATACCAAAAATCTAAAGAAGGACATGGGGAAGTGGTTTGAATTTCATAACAGCCCCACTCATAGCACAAACGAGTGTCAGGCCAAACAGTCATTAATGGCCGAACTAAAGGCACCCGAATCAGATGCATTTTCTGATCCTGAGTCAGAACCAGACAAAGGCAATGACAAAGGGAAGAAGATCATTGATGCTAATCCCAGTGTGATTTTTGCTGCCACCAAGATCCAGAGGGAGGATCCCGAGGATCTAGAGGAGGGGGAGCCCCTCTTCCATTCGTAGATGTGGGTGAAGGGTTCTCCACTGCAATTCCTTGTCAATAGCGGAAGCCAAAAGAACCTCATTTCCGTAGAGGTCGTGAAGCGGCTCAGGCTACCGACCATAGCACACCTGCATCTATATACCATTGGGTGGCTTCACCCAGGGAGAGATATCCGCATCCGCTAATAGTGCCGCCTTTCGTACATTATCAAGCCACTCACGGATGAGGTATTGTGTGATGTTGCTCCTCTTGATGTAGCTAATGTATTATTGGGCCAACCATGCTTGTGGAGGAGACATGTTTTGTATGAGTCTAGGCCTCGTGCTATTTTTATTACTTTGGGAAATAACTTCTACATAATACCATAGGTATTACCACCTCGGATAGATATTTCTAACGAGCTATTGAGTGTGTCAAATGGAGATCGTATGCCAAATTTACGTCCCCGAGAAGTTGAAACACCAATTTTAACCAAACGGGGCCCATAGTTTTGGCGCTTCGTCTCCAAGGGTTAGGCTTTTGGACGTTTGGAGTTTCCATTGTTTCTAAATAATAAATAGGCCCTTGAGCCTCATTGTAACACGGTTCAGAGGTCTGTAGCCGCCACATCTCTTCTCAGAGATATGTTACCAGCACCTTAGCTATTTTTATTTCCATTATGTCTGTAAGCATATTCAGTCATTTGATTTACATAAAATGAAGTATTGTTTCTACTATGTCTCTGTGTTTATGTATATTTCTATATTTTATTTTGTTCTTGCATAAATCTGGATCAGTGGTATCAGAGCATTCTACTCTTTGTCTGTTTTTCTTTGCATGTCCCCAACGCAGTCAGGGTATAAGGAGTTAGGGCTCGATCTGGTTGAACCCTTGGAAGATCAGCCTCTCAAACCCCAACGACCTCCCATGGTGGAAGAAAAGAAAGATGAGGGAGCAGGAGATCCTAATGTGCTATGACATTCCTATATTTGAAGGCCAGATAGATGTAGACACCATAGATAAATGGTTAAATTTACTGGAAGTGTATTTCTCGGTCCATGATTTCTCCAACCGAGAAAATATTATTTTTGCACTCCTCAAAGCCGCCTCCCATGTCGAATACTGGTGGGAAACCTATTTTTAGCAAGAGGACGAAGGGGAACCATTTCTGTTCTCGGCCACACCCACTTGGAATTCGTTCCAAGATGGCATCAAGGAACAATATTACCCCGTGGAGAGCTATGAGGAAAAATACATCCAATGGACCACGCTACGGCAGCAAAGGGATCAAGATGTGCATGAACTGACAAATTTGTTCCGTACCCTACACACAAAGTTGGGTATTAAATATTCAGAGAGACATTTTGTGCTCAAGTACCACGGATGTCTGCACAAACATATTCAAGAGGAAATGGAGTTCCTCGACATTACATCGCTTGGCACGACATATCGTTATGCCGCTAAGATCGAGCATAAATTTAAGCAGAAGAAGCA
This sequence comes from Pinus albicaulis, assembly GCA_034641835.2. Taxonomy (NCBI): domain Eukaryota; kingdom Viridiplantae; phylum Streptophyta; class Pinopsida; order Pinales; family Pinaceae; genus Pinus; species Pinus albicaulis. Next base: position 1,099,666,278 of record CM076577.1, read on the forward strand.
AGACTTTGGATCTGCAAATCTAAATCTAGGGAAAGGTGCCCTCGAACAAAAGAACAAGGGGTAAGTCCAAAGTGGTACGACTCATAATAACACCACAAATCCAAAGAAGGACACGGGGAAGTGGTGTGAATTTCATAACAGCCCCACTCATAGCACAAACGAGTGTCGGGCCAAATAGTCGTTGGTGGCCGAACTAAAGGCACCTGAATTAAATGAATTTTTTTATCCTGAGTCAAAACCAGACAAAGGCAATGACAAAGGGAAGCGATTTTTTCCACCACCAAGATCTAGAGGGAGGATCCCGAGGATCCAGAGGAGTGGGAGCACCTCTTGCATTCGCAGATGTGGGTGAAGGGTTCTCCACTACAATTCCTTGTCAATAGCGGAAGCCAAAAGAACCTCATTTCAGTAGAGGTCGTGAAACGGCTCGGCCTACCGACCATAGCATGCCCACAGTTGTATACCATTGAGTGGCTTCACTCAGGGAGAGATATCCGCATCCGCCAACAGTGCCTCCTTCCATACATTATCAAGCCACTCACGGATGAGGTATTGTGTGATGTTGCTCCTCTTGATGTAGCTTATGTATTATTGGGCCAACCATGCTTATGAAGGCAACATGTTGTGTATGAGTCTAGGCCTCATGCTGTTGTTATTTATTTTGGAAATAACTTGTACATGATACCAAAGGTAGTACCACCTCCTGTCATCTCTTTGACTACTACAAAACAACGCAGTAAGCTTGTTTCCAAAACTAGGAAATTTATTTTCCTTACAACTCATTCACGGGGAAAGAAGAAAATTGTGGCGAAAACCTTGAAACAAGGCTCCCCTACATGGCTGCAGCAGATGGATAAAGTCATGGGGGAATACGAGGAAATTTTATCCTCACTCACAGAGGTTCCTCTACACTGTTAGGACAAGCACTCCATTGATCTGACCCCCAACGCACTGGCGCCTAATGTTGCCATACCTATGGAAAATACACATACAGAATCCACACATGTACTGCCTGAGGCTGATAAAGAAACCAAATTTCCTAAACGCACCCAGCATGTCCGCCCGCAAGTCCATGACATCTCCGACAAATCTAATGCCTAGTTCAACAGCATTTGCCTCATCTCATGGAAGATCTCATCGCAATGGGGACCATTTATTCCTAAGGATGGAGGAATGATCCAAGTGGATATCGGTGGCCACCCACCTATTCTGTTTGGACCCACACCATCAATTCTTGCATCTTTTCACTTTTAGCATAGCTTACTATTTTTAGCAGGTTTTTAGGTCTTGCACACCCGGAGCCGTTTTGGGGCCTTAATGATCTGGGTGGATATTGGTGGCCACCCACCTATTCCACTTGGGGCCCCACCATTGTCTCTTTAAGTTTTTCAGTTTCGGCACAACTTACTATTTTTGGCATTTTTTCGGGCCCTGAACTTCCCGAGCCATTTTGAGGCCCTAAACGACATTTTTTGGGAAACACGAGAGCGACCAAGCCTATCTTTCTTGCATCAAAAGTTGTACTCCTCGGATATATCTTTCTAACGAGCTATTTATCACGTCAAACAGAGAACGTATGCCAAAGTTACATCCCCGAGAAGTTGAAACACCAATTTTACCCAAATGGGGCCCATAGTTTTGGTGCTTCATTTCCTAGGGTTAGGCTTTTGGATATTTGGATTTTCCATTGTTTGTCAATAATAAATAGGCCCTCAAGCCTCATTGTAACACATTTCAGAGGTCTATATCCGCCACATCTCTTCTCAGATATATGCTACCAACACCCTAGCTATTTTTATTTCCATTATATCTGTAAGCATATTTCAGTCATTTGATTTACATAAAATGAAGTATTGTTTCCGCTGCATCTCTGTGTTTATTTATATTTCTATATTTTATTGTCTTCCTGCATAAATCTGGATTAGAGGTATGGAAACATTAGTCGAACACAATGGTTTAAATCCCAGGCCCACTTGAAATGGATTGCAACCAGTCTAGCTATGGAGAGCTATGTTATAATTGTGTTGCACATATGGAAGGCTCTCATCCCATTTTCATGGATTCTTGGAGTTGTACATGCATATATTCACTATCACCATGTTGACGACCTTTGTCTGGGGATAGAATTTAGTTGACTTGGTGAGCTTGGTGTCCAATAGTGCCCATAGGATTGACCAGAATGTGCTCAGGAACCTACTATCCTAATCTGATATAATATTTTGTGGGATCCCAAAATGTACCCACACTCATTCAAAGAAGAGTTTGGTAGTGTCCTTTGTTGTGATACTCTTCTTGCAGGCCCCCAAGATAGCCATTTTTGAGAATATGTCCATGGCGACAAATACACAGTCATTACCATGCTTGGTAGAAGGGGGACCAGACATATAGTCCATGAAGATGGATTCCCAAGGCTGACTGGGAGTGGACAGAGGAGTGTACAGGCCTTACTTCTTGATGGTTGGCTTGGCGATTACGTAGGCAGTGTAGGATCTGATATATTTCCCAACATCTTGTCGGAGTTTTGGCCAACACAAATACTGATGCAATATATCCAATGTCTTCTCTACCCCAAAGTGTCCTACGACCTGACTGTAGTGTGCCTCCCAAATAATCTTGGCCTGCTCACTTGAAGGAAAACAAAGGTGTCTCAGATTTCATAACAGTGCATCCTAGAGGTCATAATCTGGAACTTGTTTTCCTCCGAGGATTTTTTGGTATTTGTTGTTGAAGAGTCTGGATCTCTCTTGTAAAGTGTCGGCTTGCTTGAAGTCTCATTCCCACAAGAGTTGAGCACATTGGTTAGCACCATGAAATGTGGTCGGTTGAGGCAGTCTGAAACATTTTTAGTGCTTCCATTCTTGTACTTAGTATTCAAATGGAAATTTTGGAGCTATGTGGACCATTTCTTATGGTGATTGTTCTACTATTTCCCTTGTGTCTGTATGAACTGCAGGGGTTGGTGGTCTGTGTGGATGATTGTTTCCTTCCTCATAATGTAGTGCTTCCACTGTCAGCAGGCCTGCACAATAGAATACATTTCTTTGTCATAGTTTAGATACTTTTGGAGTGTGTCTAAAAGTGTCTCACTATGATATGCTACTAGACGACCCTGTTGAGTAATAACTGCACCAATCAAATAGTTGGAGGCATCTGTGTCAATCTCAAATGGTTGTTGCGGGTTTGGTAATGTTATCAGAGGTGCAGAGAAAATACGATGCTTCAATTCATAAAATACCCTCTATTGGGATTAATACCAGCAGAATTTTTATTTTTCTCCTCCTTTGATGACTTGACTCAGGGGGCCAAGTGATATGGGAGAATACCAACACGAACCTGAAGTAGAATTTGGCAAGTCCCAAAAAGTTACGAAGCTCCGTTAGAGTGGTTCGGGTTGTCCAATCCCGAAGGACTTGTATCTTGGTTAGGTTCATGTGCACACCTCGCTCATCAATTATGTAACCCAGGTATTGAACCTGGGTCATACCAAAACTGAATTTTTAAAAATTTGCACACAACTTGTGTTGTCGCAGTTTTTGGAGGACTTGTCAAATGTGGTGGAGGTGTTCCTCCCAACTCTGACTAAAGATCAGGATGTCATCCAAATACACCACCATGAATGAGTTGGTAAAAGGTCGCAAGATTTCTTCCACCAAGCTCATGAATTTTGTGGGGGAATTTTTCAACCCGAAAGGCATGACCAAGCATTCAAAGAGGTCCTCCTTAGACTTGAAGGCGGTATTCGATACATTAAAGGGTTTGATTGGTACCTGGTGATATTCAGACTTCAAGTCAATTTTGCTAAAATATTTGGCCCCCCTGATCTGGTCCAGGAGGTCATCGATCCGTGGGATTGGATACCTATTCTAGATAGTGATCTTGTTTAGCACCCGCTAGTCAATACGAAGTCTCCAGGTGCCATCCTTCTTTTGTACCAACACGATCTGGCTCCCACGGGGTGAGGAGCCTAGCCTGATGTGGCCTTTCTGCAACAACTCTTGGATTTTCCTCTTGATTTCATCATTCTCCAGATTAAAACATTGATAGATATACCATTAATGGAGTGCTTGACATGACAGTGTAAAGGAACCCATATAGGTGAGTTGAAAATGTCCTTGTATTCCTCCATGACTTTTTCCATCTATCGTTGTCACGCAGGGGATCCTTGTTTGGAGGTTGAGGCCATAATATTCTTCTTGCCCTGTGGGTGAATCATAATGAAAATAAATCTCTTGTTTTGGTAAATAATCTTACTACATTTCTCTGCAGTAATTAAAGATATGGTGGAAGGTGGCACTACCTCTAGTATCATGTACAACGTATTTCCAAAAGTAATAATAATAGAATGAGGCCTAGACTCATACACAACATGTCACTTCCACAAGTATGGTTGGAATAATAATACATCAGAAACTTCAAGAGGAGCAACATCACACAGTACATCATCCATGAAGGTCTTGATGTTGTAGGTAAGGTGGCACTACTGGCTGACGTGGAGATCTCTTCCTTGATGAAGCCACCCGATGGTATATGGTTGTCGATGTGTTGTGGTCAGTAGGGCGAGCTGCTTCGCGACCTCTTCTGAAATGTGGTTCTTTTGGCTTCCACTATCGACAATGAATTATAGTGGAGAACCCTTCACCCACATCTAGGAATGGAAGAGGCACTCCCCCTCCTCTAGATCCTTGGGCTCCTCCTTCTAGAGCTTGGTGGTGGCAATGGTGGCACTAGGTACAACATTAATGATCTGCTTCCCTTTGTCATTCCCCTTGTCTAGTTCTGACTCAGAATCATAACATGCATATGATTCAAATGCCTTCAACTCGGCCACCAACGACTGTTTGGCCCAACACTCACTTGTATTGTGAGTGGAGATTTTATGAAATTCACACCACTTCCACGTGTCCTTCTTTGGATTTATGGTGTTTTTGTTCACTTGATGCTTCAGTGGGTTGTATTGAGTTGCCCTGCATTGGATTTTCCCATTTTTTTGCAGTTTGGGGGCACATTTCCCTGGCTTTGGATTCGCGGATCCAAAGTGTCACTTCTTCTACTTAAATTTTTGCTTGATCTTGGAGGTATATCGATATGTCGCGCCAAGCAAGGTAATTGTTAGTATGAATTCTTCGTCGAAGTGTACGAAAAAGAACCACTTTAGCTACGCATAACTAATAGCCCTAACAACAATAGAGGCTGCAAAACATCTTCAGATCTGCAATTAGTAGTTAAAATGCCGCAACAAACAGATCTCTAAATGGAAATACATTAAGCAGAAAAGTAAAGAGTTTGCTCCATGCATCCAACAGACAAGACAAGAACACGATTTTTGAATGAATTTTTATATTACAGGGCACCTGGGAGGAAACAAGAAGGTGTATCCGGATCTCCTCAATGGGATGGGTTCTTTGTAGTCCTCAGCACTTCAGATCTAAGCTTTCTCTCTCTTGTAGATGTAGAAAACCCAATGTAGAAGATAGAGCTCAATGGGTCCATCTAATGATGAAAGGTTAGATGACCAAAAAATGGTGTAACAGTAATGTTGAGGAACTCCATTTCCTCTTGAATTTATCTGTGCAAATAGTTGTGGTACTTAAGCACCAAATTTTTCTTTGAATCTTTAACACCCAACTTTGTGCGCAGGGTATGGAACAAATTTTTCAGCTCGTGCACATCCTGATCCCTTTGTTGCAGTAGTGTGGTCCATTGGATGTACTTGTCCTCATAGTGACCCATGGGGTAATATTGTTCCTTGATGTCATCTCAAAATGAATTCCAAGTGGGTGCGGATGAAAAAAGTGAGGTTTCTTCCTCATCTCTTTGTTCACAATAGGTTTCCCACCAATGTTTGACATGGAGGGTGGCTGTGAGGAGCATAAAGGTAATATTTTATTAATCATAGAAATCATGGACCGAAAAATAACCTTTCAGCAAATTCAACTATCTATCTACGACATCTACATCTATCTGGCCTTTAAATATAGGAAATTTGAAGTTGAATTCTACCTTGAAGGGAGTGGCGCCTCCAGATTGACTGTCGAATGAAGGTGTGTTGCTTGTGGGCATCCGCCGTAGGATCTGAGCAAATATGTCTATCATTTTGTTCCTATGTCGCTCGAGGTATTCTTCAAGCAATATTTTGATAGGATCTCCTGCTCCCTCGTCTTTATTTTTTCCTTCCATGGGAGGTTTTCACGGTTTGCAATGTTGATCTTGCAAGGGTTCAACTAGATCGAACCCTAACTCCTTATACGCTGACCTCGTTGGGGACATGCAAAGAAAAAAACAGAGAAAGAGAAGACTGCTCTGATACCACTAATCCAAATATAATAAGGAACGAAACAGAATACAGATATAACAACAAATACAAAGATGCAACATAAATGATATTTCATTTCATTAATATCAAATACTGAAAATGCTTACAGACATAATTGGAAGAAACTACCTCTGGCGATGGTAGCTTATCTCTGAAAAGAGATGTGGTGGCCACATGCCTCTGAACTGTGTTACAATGAGGCTCAAGGGACTTTTATTATTGAACAATAAGAGAAAACCCTAAGCAACCAAAACCCTAACCCGAGGAGATGTAAAATTTATGGGCCCCGTTGGGATTACTTGGGCAGCCAACTTCCTGGGGTCATAACTTGGTCATATTATCTCTGTTTGGTGTGTATTATACCTTGCTGGAAAGATCTCTCCAAGGATTACAGGTTTTGCCACAATCCCCTGCCTCTGGCCACGGGACTGTAGCGGACCTCAAAAACAAAACAAAACAAAATATATTTTCAAATAATAATAAAAAAACATAATTCATTTTTTTTAATTAAAAAAAAAATTAAAAATATATAAATAAATATATAATTTTAATTTTAATTTAAAAAAAAAAAAATTAAAAATATTAAATTAAAAAAAAAAAACAAGCAAACGAACAAATTAAAAAAAAAATAAAAGCCTCAAGGGCAGCAGAGGTCGATTCTGAGAATTGATTCTCAGGACTCAACCGTTGGGCTTGGGGGAAGCGTTGCACATGCGTAGGCTTGTCGAACTCAGACTTAAAGATAGAATTACACAGAGCTTCAGAGAGAGAGAGAGCTCAGAATAACCACATAGAATTGAATGCCCCTAATGGCAATACATCTTCCTTATTTAAAGCATTTTGAGAGAGCCTCAAGCATCCTCTCGAAATATGACATGTTTGCATAAAATGTACAAACTATAGATCTCAAATCTAACTTTTCTGTAGATTCTCTGAAATGTGGTTCAAATCCCACCAAAAGTTGTTGAATTTCTCCAATTTTCAGATATTCATCCGGAAAGTTAACCTAAGATTTTTCTTTGGAGGATAGACCCCTCCACTTAGTCATTTTAAACTTTCCTAATATTTACATAGTGGAGATTTTATCGGAATCCTATGATACCAGTCACACTCACTGTCAAGTGACTAGACATGAAATACTATTCATCATGCTTCTTTACAAATATCTTGTCATTTTCTTGGATATCCATAATTATCACTGTCACTTGAGTAATACAAATGTTGCGGACTTGGTTACAAATGTGTTTATGCATGAGGTGCATGATATTATAGCACGGAAAGAAAGGAGATCCATACATGCTAGGTACTCTCTCATCGCCGAGATTAAAAAGTGATCCAAATAATTGAGATATTTCCCTATATATGGGTTTCTCTGGTGGTTGAATACTATGTACTTTAAGTGTGCTAAACAAATGTTTTATATGGAAGAAAAACCATGCCCCAAACTAAATTGTTGTTCTGATGTCTTCTCGGAGGTAACCAATAAATTCATTTTTTCTGATGGTCCAAAATATTCCTTCCCTTGGGCACCAATCATGCAGCAATATTTTAAACCAAGGTGACTAGTGGTTGTAGGGATTACTCATAGATCTACATTTTAACATCAGCCAAAATATTTATTTGATGTATATCAGGATATTACAATAGTCTGCATAGCTCAACCATGGCTCATATAGAAAAATATATCTTTGTCCTGCAAAAGGTGAAAATCTAATGGCCCCTTGAAACATTTTGGGTGACTCTATAAAATACACAAGTTTACTTACATTACTATGGCTACTATTAATTCATTTTTAAAGAATTCATTCATATGCATGACTCTCCTTGACCCTATCTATGATACATTGAAAACAAAATGACATATGACGATATTTACATATTAAAACCCAGTGAAAATAATCTGGAGCAAGGGGAGGTGATGATGAAGTTGAATTTGATGGACAACTAAACATCTTGATTTCTTTTTGAGTTTCTTCCCTTGTAAGAAAATCTGTTAAGAAATTATATTTTATCTTTTTATATTCAATTTCAAAGTCGAATCCATCCAACCATAGGCTCCATATTACTATCCTATTGTTGCCTTTTTCTAACAATATTTTGTTTCTAATCATCCCAACCATATGTTTTAGGTATGTTCTTATAATGAATCTTACTGGCTTTAGGAATAACTTGAATCTTTTGATTCCATTTTTTACAGCAAGAATTTCTTTATGAGAATATGGATATGAGATTTCAGTGTCATTGAAACATCTTGATGCATATGAGCAAACTTCTTCCCTTCTTGCATGATTTTGCATCAAAACTCCTACCCATACTTCATTGGATGCATATGTTTCTAAAATGTAAGGAAATTCATGTCTTGGAAGAACCAGACTTGGAAGATTTTGGACTTTCTGTTTGATAATTTGAACTACAGTCGTCATAGATGGGGATCGTTCTATTCCTTTGAGCCTCTTCTGTAGGAGCTTGACATCTTTGGCTTTATTTTCATAAAACTTTCAAATGTAATTGAGGCTTCCCAAGAACCTTTTTAATTTCATGCAGTCATAAATGGCATCTGAAAAATTTGTTAAATCTTTAAACACATGTTCTTGTAATTCAAATTTTCCTTTGAATAGGATTAGTCCTAAATATTCAATTTTAGTTTTTGCAAACTCAAGCTTAGGCTTGTTGAGGACTAGCCCATGTTTAAAAATCTTGTGGTGAACTATCTCCAAGTGCTTTATGTATGCTTTTAAATCAAAAGAACAAATTAGTAAATCATTAATATAAAAAACAAAAAATTTCAAATATCCAAAAATGTCTTCCATTATTTTCTGAAATTCAGAGGGTGCATTCTTCAATCCAAATGGCACCCCATTGGAACTGTCTGTGTGGCACAAAAAAACCAGTCTTGTATCTGTCATATGGTTTGATCCCTATCTACCAGAATTCGCTCTTAAGGTCAAATTTGTTAAACACATTATTATTGTTGATTTTATGAAATAAAGCTTCTTTAGATGGCAGAGGATACCTAATAGGTAGCAAGGAATCATTTAATTCTCTATAATTGATCACCATCTGAGGTTTACCTCTCTTTTATTATGAATGCTTGTTGACATAAAATGTTGGGCAAGCCCAAGGGCTTCTACTTGATTCGATCAAATTTCATTCTAATAGTTCAACAATCTATTTTTTACAGAGTTCGAGTTCTAGTGGGGACATTGTGTGTGTTGATGACTTTTGAGGTGTTCCAGAGTAATTTCATTTGTAGGTAATATCCATAAATTATTGTTCCCTTCGCCAAAATGCATTGGGTACATCTGCTTTACATTTTTCTTCAATTTTTTTATTTATTTCTCTGATGTATTTTGGCCCTTGGAATTCAACATTTTTTATTACTTTGTTGATCTTTGCTATTTTGTCAAGAGAACATTCAACTATATCTAGGATAGGGTCTACAATTCTATTTACATAGATGGACTTACTTGGAATTTTTATAGTTCTTCCTTGGATATTGAGGCAAATGTGGTTTGCCTCTACAACAAGAGGAAGATGTATTCTTACAAAATCTTGACCCAACAAAATATCACTTCCTGTATCAAAACTGTACAAATTTACAAAAGTAGGAATTCCATAAAGAATAATTGGGAAATCAGGAGCCATAGCTCTGATAGTCATTAACGTCTTATTTACGGCTCTGGACTAAAAGCTTGTGGGTTGTCAATAATATTTAGAAATGGAACTATGCTTTGCACAGGAATTCATAGCTCTTGTGTCTAGTTGTGCATCCATAGAATATTGTTTATAACCAGTAATATTGACATCTATTATAATAACAATCTTATCTTCAAATCCCTTCATCTAGAGAATAGATGTATCTGGTTCTTGTTGGTGATCTTCTGGTATGCACTGTAGTTCTTTTTTCTCCTAGTCATTATCTTATTCTTCTTTGAGCACATCTTCAAATTCTTCTACCATCATTGAATCTTTTAGTTCTACAAGTTGTTTTTGTTTTTAAGCCAATTCCTTCTGGCAATCTCTCATACTCGTTAGAATTTCTTTAACCATATATTTTTTTTCTTCAATGGTCGTTTCTCAGTGCAATATTTCTTCTTGTAGTTTGCTAGCCTGGTCTATTTCTTCTTCTTAGTCTGAGACATTTTCAATGATGGGAGTAGATTTATTAAACCCATAGGATTTTCTATGATGAATAAATCTTACTTCTTCTCTGCTTATGGTAGATCTACGGGGAAACTGTTTACTGGGTGCAATGATAGATGAGGGCGTATTGGAAATATGTGCAAATGTGGTAGGGTTGTCACTTGGATAATAGGTTCCAAGATTCACCACGCTTGGTTGCGTGATTTTGGCAAGTTATGCTGGAGGGTTGAGAGGCGTTCTGCGAGATGGTGTCGGATGCTGAAATATCCTGGTGTGAGGGAAGAAATATGAGATTGTAAAGATGCAATTTCAGAGCGTAGGTCTGCAGGATTTTCTAAATGTAACATCTTAACATCTGAAATGAAGTCAATATCTGAGGTGGATTCAGAGCAGGATGAGTCTTCAATATGTGGATATGGTGGGTTTGACTCATTTGAATCTGAGACTGAAAAATATTCTTCATTTTGTGGGGGCTAGTCTACTTGCTCCCATTCGGTCATATCATAAATATTAGAAAAAATGTCAAACAATTTAATTTGGAAATGATTTTTATCCTTCAAAGCACATTTGTTAGCTCAATGACCCAGATTATTGCAAATGAAGCAGGTTCTTGATTGTGCTCTTTTGACACCTTCTTTCCTTCTCTTGAAGTGTCCTTTTCTTGGTCTTTGAAACATTTAACTTCTAAGGTAAAACCTTCTGGGTTGGCTTTTCTTTGTGCATTTTTTACATTGGAAATCAATTCCACATTATCCTTTGCTAGCATTCTCATTTTTTCTTTTGCAGCCAAAATGATAAGTTTCGGCATAGATATCACAAACACTTGCATTGAAACCAATTTGTTTCTTTACTGATTTGGTTGTCTTTTTCGGAGGCATTCTTTTTGCAGAGTAAATATAATTTGTTCATGGAGTCCTGCAAGGGAAATATTTTCAATATATATATTTTTATCTTCAAATCTAGCCCTGAAAAACATCTGGGATTCTCCCAGGAATTGTAGACAAATATTTGCTCAAATAATTTGTATTCTATGGGTCTCTTGCCTTATAAAGAAGATATTGCATTGTGCAGAAAAACTCAAGAAGTTCTTTTATAAAACAATTTTTTTGTCTCGTGAACATGTCTGCATAATGATGGCCATCAACCTTAATTTCTCCATAAAACTCATAGAGAACTTCCCTCACAATTTCAGCGACTGGCTTATCACTATTCATAATATTGAGTTTGTCGGATCCATTCATTCTAGACCAACATAATTCTAAGTTAACTTGGAAACCCCAAGTTATCCTTAAAGCTAATTTTGACCATGAGACTCTGTTTTTGTGAATGGACTTTTGAGTGCTTTCCCATGCACTCCAAGTATGGATTTCCATGAGGATTTAATTTTTGGATTTGCAGTACAAATTTGTCATTGGAGCTTGATCGATGTTAGCACGGCTAAGATTAAGGAACTCATCAGTGTTTGAAAGATCTTATGGAGTTTTTCTAGGAGAACCATACTTGGCATTACACCATTTTTCCCATGTAGATTCAAAAGGTTGGTTTGGTCTATCGCTATCTGCACTCTTGGGTCTTTGCCTGGATCATTCTTCTTCTTCTTTTACCATTTTTATTTTTTCTCTGTTCTATGGTGGTAGATCAAATACTGGGATCTGTGATTGAACTAGAGCCAATTTTTCTCTAGCAAATGAAATTAAATTGAAAATTTGAAAAATTATGGGATTATGTACAGAGAATCGTTTGAGTAGTAGTGGAGTATTTTTCTCCTCTGGGTTCCTTTATTCTAGCTGGAATGTCTGGCTATAAACTTTTGTTGCAGTAACTGCTTCTTCTAAATCAATATTTTATTTTTCCAGACTCAACTTTAAATCTACTATTGCTTCCATAATTTTCTCTAGCTTCATATTTACATCTTTTCTCAGAATCTTTTTTACTCAAATCAGCTAAACTAGAATGGAGTCCCAACACATGGGATTGTACTTTAAGCACTTCCCGTAATAGTTCATCTAGATTTTGTGCTACACATGTTAGCCAATAGTTGTTATAGTTCTTAAGACTTATAATGTCTTGGGGCTTCTTATCCAGAAATTTTGTTTATTGTAGGAAATCAACATTAGCTACAACATTCCCATATTTAAATTTTTGTACAAAATTTCAAAGATCAAGTCTCCTTTCTGGGAGTAGGTGCTTCTCTAGATCATCCCCTGCCTTTTCTCTAGGTAGTCTGTATCTCATGAAATTAATGTCTCTCAGAGAGACAATACATAGACATTCTTGACATTCTGTATGTTGGCCTAAATGTTCCTCTTTCAAGATAGACTGAGGTCTGTGAAAGACTTGAATTTTTTTATCAGAACTTGAACTTCTAGAGGTAATATAGAATTTTCATTGAGAGGAGGATTTGTATTTGTGTTATTCCAGATGTCTACTGAGGTCTGAAGTATCATTGCTTCCGAGAGAGTGACTTCTAACAGGGATTTTGGGTACTACAATGTCATTCATTAGTCTAATGACTGGTTCTCTACTTGACTCAGAAATAGACAATATTTTAGGTTTTGGAGTTGGAAAATACCTTTGAGACAATGGATGGTATTCTACAGTCCACTCATCGGGAATTGTTAATTGGTAAAAACCTAATGTGATAGGAGTGACATTACCAGGTCCAACCACCACTCCTTCTATTGTTGCTCTCTGAGTAAGCTCAGGATTGAGAGTTGGGAGATTTGTGGAGAAAAAACTTAAACAAACAGTGGAATGTAATTGGGCAATATTAGACTGCCCAGACATTTCAAAGCCAGAAAAATGGATGTAGGCTTGAAGTAGTTCATTAATATGGGGGTCGTTTAATGAAACTTGGTATCATGGGATGATAGATGACCAAACTGGATCGTTTTGCAAAGGGCCTCAAAACCACCTAGTAGAGCATCAATGAATTGATTATGGCGTGAGTCAATTACATAAGCTAAGCAAGACACATTCAAACCAGGTATGACAAGAGGATTAACACCAAATTGTATTAGTCTAAGATGCACATACTTATAACCTTTTTCTTGTTGAATGTTGCAACAAGAAACAGTGAAATTGGCATCCGGAAACAACGTCCTTGATCCTAGTGTAAAATTATACACCTACACTAGGTGGGGCCCACACAAGCTATTTTTAGGTGTATGTCTATTTTTAGAATGTTGAGAAAAGTCTATTTATAGAAGGGTTCTATTTATAGATGGTTGAGAAAATTATATTTATGGATGGGCATCAATTTTTGGAATGCATGTGCGAAGTTGATTCATGGATTTCATGTCTAAAAATAGAATGCATGTCGATTATTATTATCTCTTAATAATAATTAGACAATAAATAATAATATATTCTCTTGAAGCACTTTATTTCAGTTAACTGATGTGGAAAACCAGTTGACTGAAGGAATTTCGAGTTCTAAGGTTGGTTGGTGGGACCCTCAAGTGGACTCCGTTGTAACTGAGTGATACAAAGTTGTAACAGAGTTGGATGTGTAGTTATGTGAGTTGTAAAGTAGTTTAACTCAGTTAAGTGAGTTAAACTCAGTTGTGCTAGTTGTAACTAAAGATACACTAGTGAGACATTAGTGAATTAAATATTAAATTAATTCACATGGAGTGATCTCACATGCAACTAAATATTTACTATTGCTACATGCATGTCAGATCCAGTGGAGACCCAATTGAGAGATAGGTGAAAGGGATAGTTTGACTATCAGTTGTGACATTAGTGGGTGCACTCATGCAACCACACACACATTGGAGATTCCTATGAGTATTGCGCAGTCAAGGTAGGCTAGAATTAATCATTCAGAGGTTCTTAACCATCAGGGATTGCGCAGTGGAGGCAGGCTGTCAGGAGGCAGTAAATTTTTGTATGATAGTGTCAGAAAATTGTATATTGTACTGAGAGCTATAGGATTAGAGTTTTGTATGAGATTGTTTCATGATCGATGATATATACAAAATATATGATAGTGGGGGTTTTAGCTTTATGCTTTCCTGGTTAAAACATCTGTGTTATGTGTGATTGATCTTTCTTCATGTGTTTGCAATTGGTGATCGTGTTTTAAAATTCCATAAAGATTTTTGTAGAAGTGATTCTATATTTAATAGTGGCATATAATTGTTAGACCAGGAGAATCCAGGATATACATGCATATTGTATAATTTCTACAGTTCTAGTTCCCATTGGACGTACTTTGGTTTTATGAGAGGTATCTGATACATAGGTTGGGTAATTTGATAGGTACATTTACAGAGGCATATCTAATAAGATTGGTTGCATGAAAATTAAACATTGGAAGATCATAGATCTTACTGGGAGATATCTGAGGAAGCTTCCAATTAGGATTGGGGGTAAATTCCTGGACTACCACCCTGGTATCATAAAAGGGTTCAGACTGTGACTTGTTTAATGTCCTTCCAATCCAATTAGTTTTCTTTGGGGCTTTCATATCAACAAAGAAATCAAAACTACTTGAGGTCATTTCTTACTGCAATTCACTACTCAGTATTGTGCAAGTAGGTAAGGAAAATAAATATGTGAATGTAAAATAATATGCACCTGATTAATGGGACTCCCACAGAGTTACAACGCCATCCTTTGGCTTCAATTCTCCAGAAACATGGTTCACCAACAAACTTTTCTGCAACGAGTTCTTATATCATGTCTTCACACTACTGACCACATCTCGCTTGGTATACTGATAGTTAATATGGCTCAGAATTCTTACTCAAATAATAGAGACAACACACAGGATGATAAGGCACAATTGTATTGACTAATAACACATATTACATCACATATATTATAAATATATAGATTGATTGTATGAGCATTTTTCAACCAAACTTAAATGGGAAAGCAGAAGTTAACATTGTTCAAAGGTCAAAGGCTTCCTCGCTCGTTACAGACTCTGCCTAGAATGTAGGATTTTTTTGGCTCTCCCATTGCCCAGTGGCCAAGCCCCGCGGCCACCAAGGAAATTTTTTTTTAATTTAATTTATTTTTTTTTAATTTAGTTTATATTTTTTATTTTTTTTTTTAATTTAATATTTTTATTTTTATTTTTTTTAATTTAATATTTTTATTTTTATTTTTAAAAAAAAAAAAATTTAATTTTAAATTTTTTTTTAAATATTATTTTTTTGGTAAATAAAAAATAAAATACAAAAATGAATTTTGTGGTTTTTTTTAATTAGAAAATGTATTTTTCATATATTTAAATTTTTTTTTTTTAATTTAAATTTTTATTTAAATTTCTTTTTAAATTTTAATTTTTTTTTAAAATTAAATTTTTATTATTTTAATATTTTAATTTTAATTTTCTTTTTTAATTTAAATTTCTAGATTTTAATTCTTTTTTATTTTAATATTTTAATTTTTTTAATTTAATTATTTTTAAATTTTTTATTTTAATTATTCAATTTTATCATTTTTATTAAAAATATTGTTTTTTTTATTATTATTATCATTATTTAAAAAAATAATATATATTATATATATATATATATATATATATATATATATAATTTTTTTTTCTTTATATTGTGTGTCTTTTAGAATTTTTTTCTTTTTTTTTATTTTAATTTATTTTTTAAAGGTGATATTTTATCTTTAATACCATGCCTAAAAATCGATGGAATTTTATTTTCATAAAGGTGATATTCTATCTTTAATGTCATCCTCGGATTTTTAAGCCTTTTCGGAGACATGATATTTTATTTTTAATGTCATGCCTAGATATCATTGGAATTTAAGAATTTTGATATTTTATCTTTAATGCCATGTTTATTGTTGAAATTTTAAGGTTTTTCAGAGTCGTGATATTTTTTTCATTAATCTCATTACTAAAAATTGTTAACAATTTACCCCGAAAAGAAAAAGACGTTATTCCAACATCAACACTTTTTTGTTTTCAATGTGTTTTTTGCACAAAAAAATTGATGACGTTATTCCAGCATCAACACTTTTTGTTCTTAGGGTCGACATTATTCCAGCATTAACACTTCTCGTTTTCGGGTTGTTTTTTGCACACACAAAATTGGCGACGTTATTCCAGCATCAACACTTTTCATTTTCAGGTTATTTTTTGCACACAAAAAAATGGCTTTTACTTCCATTTTAAAAAATATTGAAATAACCCAGCAAGGGTTAGCAACCTGCACTCAATAAGGGTTAACAACATCATGGTAAGATTATCAACCAAGATCTTGCTCTCTTCCCTTCGTTGCGCATAGGGTTTCTGGTTCTGCGTGGGGTGCTCGCCCTGGCTAGGGCTCGGCCCAATGGCGGAATCTCGGGACCTTCCTCCGCCTTCGCCTCCTCCTCCTCCTCCTGAGGTCGAGGCGTTCAAGCTTCTGATCGCTTCCCAACCTAAGAAGAAGAAGCAGCTCGCCTCTAAATTTGTCAAGAGACTGGATGAGGTTCCGTCGGTGGCTCTCCCGCCTGAGGGTCCGATGAAAGTGACCCCTTCCCTTGTGGACCGTGCTCTGGTCGAACAGTTCACGGGCTTATGGCCCTCACCAAAAACTATGGAGGCTTGGATCACTCGAAACTGGAAGCCCCTTATTGCAAACAGCATTACCTCATACTTCCTAGGGCGGGGGTTTTTTCTATTCGAATTCAACACCAAGGAAGATAAGGACCTGATCTTCAGAAACAGACCCTATTTCATGGGTCCTCAAGGGTTGTACCTAAATCGTTGGACTCCAGACTTCGACCCCTCGGAGGATGTCCCATATGTCGTTCCAGTCTAGTTCAGGCTCCCAAACTTTCCGGTGTACTGCTAGAACTGGGAATCCTTGCAGCAAATAGGCAATGCCCTCGGGAAATTCATATACAAAGCTAATAACAAAGACCATATGAGTGCGCCAGAATCTACGTGGAGGTGGATCTCGAAGTTGGGCTGCCATAATCCATCAAGATAACGGTGGGAAACTGGTCCCATCTGCAAGATTACGAACAGTTGTCGTTCAAATACTGCGGATGTCATGAGTATGGCCACTTTGCCAAGAACTATCCCGAAAATGCAGCCCCGGAAAAGGAGAAATAATAAGGATGGCAGCAAGCCAAGAAATCCAGAATGAGCCTTAAGCCAAGGCCAAAGGAGAAAGGAAAGGGAAGTTCAACACCCACGGGGAGTATTCCTAAATCCAAACCCTCCCAGAAAGGCCAAGAGAACAGCTTTGCAGCCTTGAGTTTAGATACAGAGGAATTCAAAGAAATCAATCCACGGAACATGTGAAAGGACCTCCAAATGCAGGAACCCTAGCAACATTGAAGTTAGGAAAATATCCTGGAGGAACCCTGAAATACAAAGACTCTGTCACCGAGGGGGAATATCAGGATTCAGAGGAGTCAGAGGAAGAAGGAGAAATTGGGGACTCCCAAACTTTGGTCAGAAGATCTACCAGGGGACAGAAATCCTCCATGGAAAAGAGAGAACAAGAAACCTACAAGGAGAAGCTGCAGTGGACCGAGCCAACCTTAGAAAATATTTTGGCAAAAAACCCTAAAGCACACAGAAATCAAAGCCAGGGCTCTAAAGCAGCCCTCTCATCTCAAAAAAGGAAGTAATGAAGATCATCTCCTAGAACTATAGAGGGATGGGTAGCAACCTAAAAGAAGAAGCAATTAAAATTCTATTAAGGTTGGAAAGGCTCGACATTCTTCTCATCCAGGAGACCAAAATGGAGGAAATGGACTTTCTCCATAAAAGAAAACAATTTTGGGGAAAAGGGGGAGGTGTCGCATTCTCCTCTAGAGGCGCCTCGGGAGGGTTGGGAATGCTATGGGATGAGGCATGCTTTAAGAAAATCCAGGTTTAACTTAACTCAAACTGGATTTTGCTCAGCTTTTTCATCTTCACGCCAAATAAATTGTGAATCTCTTCAACATTTTATGCTTCGGTCTTCTTGGGAGACAAAAAAGTCTGATGGGAATCCATTAGGGAGCTAGAAAATGAGATTCAGATGGATAATTTCATTCTTATTGGACACATGAACATCACTTTAAGTGGAGAGGAGAAGTGAGAGGGCAGCATCGTAATGGATCCAGCAAGGGAATGGGTGGAAGAGCTCATTCAGGACTAGGATCTGTTGGACATCAAGCCACCCAAGGGAAAATATACTTGGACCAATAGAAGATTGGGTCCAGGCCACATTGCTGCAAGGTTAGATCATTTTCTCATCCAGAGCTCCTTCTTTCTTTTAGGTCTTGATGATAGTTATGTTATTATTTCTTCGTAGGTCTCTGATCACAAGCCCATCAAACTTGAGTTGAAGCTGCAAATGAATCTGGGACCTATTCCCTTCCGTTTTAATGCCCTCTGGGTGCAAAAATCTGATTTTTTGGACAAAGTTAAGGAAGTATTGAAACAACCTATCAATGTATCCCCCTTCTTTGTGTGGGAAGAAAAGGGTAGGAGAGTGAAGAGGGCCCTCAAATGCTAGGCTAAAGCCCTCCCCTCTCTGACTGAGTCAAGGCAGACGGCCCAGGCCTGTTTGGAAATTCACCAGAAACAAATGAAAGAGATGGACATCTCGAAGGACAACTTAATCCTGGAAGAGGAGCTCCAGGCTAATCCCCATAAGGATTGTTTTTAGTAGGAGGAATATCGGAGACTTAAATCTCGCAGTCTGTGGCTACAAGATTGGGACAGGAATGCCTCCTTCTTTCACAAGCATACTTAGGCCAAAAGAAGCTTTAACTCTATAGTGGAGATAACCTCAGGAGATCAAACCTTCTCCGACCCCACCAGCATCAAACATGTTGCCCATCAGTACTTCAAAGATCTGCACACATAGGACAAGCATGCAAGTCTCAGCTCCAATCTGCTCGAGTTGGTCCCTCTAAAGGTCAATGCCCAAATGAATGCTATGTTGACTGCTCCTATCACAGACAATGAAATCAAGAAATGTCTTAAGGAAATGGATCCGGACAAGGCTCCTGGGCCGGATTTATTCACTGCTCGATTCATTAAAACTTGTTGGAACATTGTCAAAAAGGATCTCTACAAAATGATCTTAAAGTCCCAGACCTGCCACAAGATTGGGGGCAGAACCAACTCGGCCTTCTTGGCCCTTATACCTAAAGATAAGGGTGCAAGTACTTTCAACAGATTCAGGCCAATCTCACTTTGAAACATTGGCTACAAACTCATCACCAAATTCATGGCCAACAGACTGAAAGGTCTTCTTCCAGAAATCATCCCTGACAATCAAGGGGGATTTTTCAAAGGTAGGCAGATCACTGATAACTTCATTCTAGTTCAGGAAGCGATCCATTCAAGCATCCAAAGACGAGAAAAAGGCATGGCTATCAAACTAGACCTGGCTAGTGCATTTGATAGAGTTAGGCACAAATTTCTCTTTGGGGTCATGCAACAATTTGGGTTTGATTGCCGCTTTATAAACTAGGTCAAGGCCTGCATTGCGGAACCATGGATTTCTCCTCTTGTTAACGGGCATGTTGCGAACTTCTTCAAGGCGAGTTGCAGGATAAAGCAGGGATGCCCCTTATCCCCTCTTCTCTTTTTCATTCAATCTTCTGTCCTTAGTTTTATGTTGGAGAAAAGGCAAATCAAACAAGAGCTTATGGGCCTTAGGATCGCCAGGGGATTCAAAGACATAAACCATGCTCTCTTTGCTGATGACTCCATTCTCCTGGGGGGTGCTTTCACGATATTGACCTCTTGCTTCAAACTGGATCTAGATCACTACTGCCTTGAGTCTGGAAGTGAACTCAACACGAGAAAATGTTTTATTTATGCTTGGAACCTCACTGGCCTCGAGCTAACCATAATCACCAGAATTTTGGGCTTCAAAGGTTCCACGAAATGGGGTTCTTTTAAATACCTCGAGCTACCGATATTCCCGAGTGGGAGGGACTGGCACCCTTCGTTGGACAAATTCAAGCTTAAAATGCAAGCCTCGGGTGTGTCGTGGCTCAATCTGGTAGGTAAGACCATTCTTATTAAGTCAGTTCTTAATAGTCTTCCAATTTTTCAGATTTCTGTCTTATTGGCTCCGGTGGGCATTCTTCGCAATATGGAGCAATCCATTCGCTCCTTTTTCTGGAAGGGAGGGAAGAACAATGCCAAGAGAATTCCTCTAATCAGTTGGAATAAAATCGCCATGCTTCTGCTGGAAGGTGGCCTTCACATAAAACATCTCAGGGAACACAACATTGCTCTAGGGGCGAAGATCTTATGGTGGCAGGTGGAAATGAACCCGATAAGTGCATGGGCCAATTTCATGGAAGTGTTAGCTGAGATTCCCCTCTAAACATAAGGAAAAAAGACAGAAGGGGTTGGGGTTCCTTAAAGGGATGATAATCTGCAACAGAAGGCTACACATGTCTTAAAGCCATTCCCACTGTCCCCCACAACCCTGCGATTTGGAAAGGGATCAGGCAGGTTAAAAGCATTCCAAAGATTGATATATTCATCTAGAAGCTGGGGTATAGCAGTATTCTCATAGCTGAAAATCTGCAGCGTCGTTGCCTCCATGGCCCCTCTCGGTGCCCACTTTGTCAACATCAGGAGGAAAAAAAGTTCACATATGTCTTGAGTGCCGCTATGCCAAGGACATATGGAATGAAACTTTGCTTATTTGGAACAGCAGCCCCACCGTTCCATCTAACATCACGATTTTGTTGTCCTCTTGGGGAGACCTGTTCCCTAAATCCTTCCCCGGTAGAGGCTTGCCTTTCGAGGGGTGGATGATTAGCCTAAAGCTCATTTGCTGGAATATTTGGCTTAAAAGAAACAATCGGATATTTCAAGAGAAGGCCCTTAACCAGCAGCAAATCAGTGTGAAAATCAAAAGCTTATTCAAAGAAATAATGCAGGCCAAGGTGAACTAGAAGTAGGCTTGAAGCTTAAACTAGCAAGGTAGGGAGTGGTGTCAACAAATGGGGCTAAATCTCCCCACGGGACAAAATATGGAGAAATACAGAGAAGAATGGAAAATCAGGTTGGAGGACAAGGACTTCGACAAATGGAGAAGTAGCATAGATATTCACACTATGTTTTTTTATGGCGCAACAAAGGGGAATTCAGGGAAGGCCAGAGGCGGAGGAATTATATGTTGCCCTTTAGACCAAATCATTTCCCACTTTGTCTGGGGTTTGGGGCTCACCTAGAAGAATAAAGAGAAAGCCATGTCTCTTCTCCAAGGCTTGAAATAGCTACAAAAACATGGAACCAAGGAGGCTCGCATTATTAGAGACTCAAAAAACCTCATTGGCCTGATTGTGACAAAACCGGTCCCCAAATATCTCCGCTTGCAACGGCTTTTCAATCGTATTAATAAGCTGACCAGGTCTTTTGACACACTTCAGTTCTTTCATGTCCTTCATAAAAATAATACAAAAATGGATCTGGAGGCCAACATCGTTGTTTCTTTACATTCGGGATATCTCCTCTGCGATGAGGGGGATTCATGGGACCCTCTACCTTAGTCGGCCTCTCTTCCTGTCATGTATTTTTGTCTCTTGATGCAGCAATTTGTTTGTATTAGAAGGTATGCTAGTCAATGGGAAATTTCTAGTCTGAATGTAAGAAGCAGAACAGGCGAACTTTGTTGTTTCGGAAACCCCCTAGACTTTGGTTCTTCACATTTAAAACCACCAAGCATAAGTCTTGAAATTTTTGAAGAAATATAAACATACCCGTTTCTGTAAATATATATATATATATATATATATATATATATATATATATATATATATATATATATATATATATATATATATATATATATATATATATATATATATATATATATATATAGATATTGAAAATTTACTAAAAATAAATAAATAAATTAAATAAAATAGAGGTTATTCCATAATACAACTTTTCGTTTTCGAGTTATTTTTTCATGGTTTTTTTTATGTTTTTTTGTTAGAGTTCTCATTTTGAGGTAATATTTCTCTTTTGATCGGTAACTTTGTTATCAGAAGATGAGTGGTAATTTAGGGAATGATCAGCCCAATCAATCGAAGAGAAGAAATCATAGTGTGTTGGACAAGGCGAATAGATGGGTTCGTATTGGATCTCAATAGGACTTAGTGGCATGTGTTTGCCAAATTAATCAATATTAGAAGGATCTAGTAATATCCAAGGATCAGATGGAGTAGTACAAGAATATATCATGTTGATGGAGGCAATCAGGTTTGGGTTGTCGGGATGAGGAATGGGAATATAAAAAGGAGGAATGGAAAAGGTTTCCATTAGGGAAAAACCCTTGAGAAATACCACCTTGATATACTGATAGGGATGTGGGGCTTCTCCCACAAGAGGGATGCTTCCATTAACTTTAGAATTATTGGAAAACTAGGTGAGTTGGTTAATGGCCATGATGCCCCCAAGTGTGGGAAAGCGATCATTCTAAAATAAGTCGAAACGACAACATCCATAATGTAAATCCATGTATGGCCCATTAGAGGGTTATAATCCAATGGTCCATCTATAACTTCAACTTCTATGGAAACCATGTTGCTAGATAGTTTTACTTGTAATTAATTCTAAATTTCATATGGCTTGAAGCCTCTTCCATCAAAGGCTTTGAGGGTAGTGGGTGATTGGTTGAGTTGGGGAGAACAAATGGCCTTAGAGCAATAAAGTGGCATGATATAGGTCGAAGATCCTTCTTTGACAATTATCTGATCGATGGTCCTACTTCAAACACCAACCTGAATCATAAAAGCCAATTGTGTTGGAAGCTTGGGTGTATGATTCTCATGATTACAAACTATGAGACTAGAATATGAAGGATTGATGCCCCCGAGTGCGGAAAGTAAAGCCTTCTTCTAGGTGGGACAATTTTTCAAAACCTTGAGAGTTGAAATAGCGAAAGGAGCTTGAGCCAGATCCTCAACTATGTTATAATTTTGTGCAACTCTCACATGAGGATTAAACATAGATTTGTGAATAACACCCTTCATAGGTTTAATAGTAGTTCAGTAGGAATCACATTTGGAGTAGGATCCAAAGTAGATGAGGTAGAACTGGTAGGTTGATTAGTAGCCTTTTTTACCAAGGGATTCATATTACCATAGTCCTTATTTATCGTGTCCACAATAACTTCATTTTTCTGTTTGGAGGAGGAAAGCATCATAACCAAGGAACAAGAAGCAGGATCCCGAGAAACCATGTCTCTCTCCTTATTAGGAAATGGATCTGCTAACACATCGGGTGAAACAGACGAATTAAGGAATTGATTTACTTCCACCTGATGTGGACAGTCGTGAGTGAAATTATCCTCATTACGGATTAAGCAAGGATAACGAGGTTTTTTTTTCTTCTAGAGACTGGTTATTATGTTTGTCCTACAGAGTATTATCTTTATTATTTTTTCCTTTTCCTTTCTTCTTACTTCCTGGTTTCTAAGATTTTTCTTTTGTGGATTAGACGACATTAATCTTAGAAGTAGGAGCCACAGGAGTAGTAGAGGACGCATTTTGGGTAGCCACGGTAGGGGAAGAACCAAATTGTTTATTCACTGACTACAAGCTAGCAGAACCAATCACGCCATCAACAACATGTGATTCTTTATTGGAAGGTTGTGGAACAATATTTATAGGTCTCAGAGCATTGGTTATTTTATCGTAGAGTGTGTTGGATTTAATGTAAACAAGATCAAGATATTGGGCACGAGCAATTAATTTCTCTTTGGTAACAACTATGCCCTTAGAAACGTCTTACATTATGGGTGCTAACAGAGACTTAGTGAACCATTCAGCTAATAATTGATCAAGAACAAAGGTGTTGACCAAACGACGACGAGGACGCCACTCATGAATATGATCATAAATGTGAGTGGAATCAGATTGCTTGAAATTGGTCAAAAGTTAAATTCCAATCTCATAATGAATGGGAATCTGGAAATGGGTTAAGAACGTGGTTGTTAAGGCAATGAAATTTTTAAATGAAGCTTGTGGAAATTCAATATACCACTTTTTTGACGTACCAGTAAGTGTCCGTTGGAAAAGTCGTGGACAAATAGAGTCATCATTTATGTTATAAATTAATTAACGAAGTAATGAAATACACAAAATATTGCAAAAACACAAATACAAAAATGCATAAAACAAGAGAGACACATATATACGTGGTTCACCCAATTTGGGCTACGTCCATAGAGAATTATAATAATACATAATTCACACAGCCTCATCTCTCTCTCACTTAGAATTATAATAATACATAGTCGCAATACAATTCCCTCGTATAAACCGAGGGTATCCTTCTAGTGAAAAAAATGCTAAATTAACATAACTTCTACCATCATATCATATGCATAATGAATGGCCTAGATTGACTATGAAATTACAATATTTTACAAGGAAAATTTTCAACTATTTCTAGCTTCGAGGGATGGGGATTCAACAATTAAATGGGTGGAGTTGCCACCCTGTTAGGAACATGGATCCAATGCGACTTAAACAAAAACTTTTGAATAATTAGGAAGACAATCAGGCTCCACACCCAACAATCTCCCACTTGGAGATTGATAATAGAAACTTCATACAATGCTTCCACTTTGGACTTGGTTGTTTCTAATCTTCATCATCTTCCTTGAAGAGAAATTTAAACTAAGCAGGATCTTAGTTTATCCCTAGTTACAACTTTTGTTAACATATCTGCAGCATTATGGCTAGTGTGTATCTTTTCCAACTGAAATTTTCCATCTTCCAACACTGACTGTATTAAATGGTACTTGAGTTGTACATGTTTAGTATTCGAATGAAATATTGATTTATTTGCAAGATGAATAGAACTCTGGATGTCATTGTATAACCTTCCCATATCCTGCTTCTTTCCCAAGTCATCCATAAAAATTTATAACCAAGCCATTTATTTGTTAACATATGTAGCAGCAACATACTCTGCTTTAGTTGTTGAAAGTGCAACAATGTTTTGCAACTCTAAAACCCAACTGGCAGTTTTTCCACCTACAATAAAAACATACCCTATGGTGCTCCTCTTGTTATCTCCATCGTCTTCCATATTTTCATTAACATATCCATGTAGAGCAATTTTTGAACCACCAAAGAATCATGCTTTATTTGTGGTACCTCACAAATATCTGAGAATCCACTTCACTACCATCTAATTCTCTTTTCATGGATTGTTCATACACCATCTTACAACCCCTAGTGCATGTGCAATATCAGGCCTTGTGCATACCATTTCATACATTAAGCTTCCAACTGCTAATTCATATGGAACTTTACACATATAATCCATCTCTTCTTGAGTCTTTGGACACATCTATTTACTTAGTTTTAAATGGATTCCAAAGGTGTACTAACTAGTTTTTCATTCTGCATATTAAATCTTTCCAACAACTTTTATATGTAATCACTCTGAGACAATGTTAATTTTTTATTTTTCCTGTGTCTAGTTATTCTCATACCAAGGATTTGTTTTGCAACACCCAAATCCTTCATTGCAAAAGCATTTGCCAATTTTCCTTTGAGCACATTTATTTTCTGCATGTTAGACCCTGCAACAAGCATGTCATCTACATATAATAGTAATATAACATAGTTTCTATATTTTTTCCTTTTAAGATAAACACAATGATCAAAGTGACATCTAGTATAACCTTGTTTAGACATAAACCTGTCAAATTCTAGATACCATTTCCTTGGAGCATGTTTTAGGCCGTACAAGCTCTTCTTCGAACTGCATACTTATTACTCCTTCCCTTTGACCTCATACCCATGTGGTTGTGGCATATATATTTCTTCCTCCAAATCCCCATGGAGAAAGGATGTCCTTAGATATAACTGCTCAAGATGCAAATCACTTGTTGCCCTTAGACTTAAAATAGTTCTGATTGAAGTCATTTTAACAATAGGAGAAAAAAAATCATCAAATTCTATACCTTTCTTTTGTGATAACCCCTTCAGCACAAGTCTATCCTTATACCTGTGTTTACCTCCATCTTCTTCCTTCAAACAGTAAACCCATGTATTCTACAATGTTGTTTTACTTGTAAGCAATTTGACTAAGCCCCAAGTCTGGTTATGCATCAAGGAGTCAATCATTTTTTCCATGGATTGCTCCCACTTCTTCCTAATTTATACATGCATTGCTTCTTCATATCTTTCTGATTCATGAGAATCAGTCAAAAAGACATAATATAATGAAGGAGAGTATCGTTCAAGGGGTCTACCTATCCTCGTAGATATTCTAACACCACTTTTTGGTGTTTGAGGTGCATGTTGTTGTTGTGGTTGTTGTTGTTGTTGTTGTTGTGGATTTTAATCATTGTGATTTTCAGACACCTTTACTTTTTATGTGATCTCATCAAGCACTGTGTATTATTTATTTACCTTTTCTTGTTTCTTTCCCTACATCTGATCCTTACACAAGGCATTTTCATTGAATATGACATCTCTGTTCCTAATGGTTTTATGATTTTCATAATCATATAAGTGATAACCAAAATCATTAACACCATATCCAATAAAGGTACATTTCTTCGATTTTGCCTCAAGAATTGTTCTATTTTCTTTATTAATGTGGACAAAGGCTTCACAACTGAAAGTCTTTAAAAAATAGTAGTTTATATTTTTAGTTGTTCATTCCTCCTTTGGAATACCACCATCCAAGGAACTTGAAGGTCCTTTGTTTATTAGATAAACAAAAATATCTTCAGCATCTACCCAAAATTGTAAGGGCAATCCTACATGCAATCTCATGCACCTTACACGCTCCATGATTGTCTTGTTCATCCTTTCTGACACACCATTTCCTATGGTGTTCCTGGAACTTTATTATCTCTATAAATTCCATGCTTTGAACAGTAGTTATCAAACTCTTTGCTACAATATTCACCTCCAAAGTCTGATGTGAGACACTTCAATTTATTTCTTGTCTCATTCTCAACCCGGATTAGAGAACTTTTGAGGTCTAAAGTGGGCCTCCTAAGAAAAATGTACAACCAAAATAAAGTTTTTAAGAACTAATAGGATTCAAGATGGTGATGTCAACCATGGGGGATGATTCACCATTTTGGGGGTAAAAAAGTAAAAATAATAAAATAATAAAATTACTTTTTCAACGTGTGTTTTTAACTTATCTCCCTAATTTTTTACTCAAATTTCGAGTGGGAGTACTCGTTAGATGAAAAAATTAATTCCTCATCCAAGGAGTACCCATGTTGCATACTCTCAATGGATCGTGCTACATGAAAAATGAGAAATACATGAAAAATGTGATTGCAATATTGGTTTTCATGTATTTCTCATTTTTCGTGTAGCAAGGTCCTTTGAAAGTATGCAACATGGGTACTCCTTGGATGAGGAATCAAATTATGCATCCAACGAGTGTTCCCACTTGAAATTTGAGTAAACCCATAGGGAGATAAGTTGAAAATACGAGTTGAAAAAGTAGTTTTTCTCTTTTTTCCCTCTAAAATTTGATGATGTAATCAAATCTTATTTTATTATTTCCACTATTATTTTATAATTTTCTTAGGAAGCCCATTTTCGACCTCAAAATTCCCCTAATTGGCAAATCCTTTCATTTCTTGAAAGTATCAAATACATCAGATTTATTCTGAATACAATAAATCCAAGTTTTTCTAGTTGCATCATCAATAAAAGTAATGTAATAGTGAGAGCCACCGAGAGATGATACATGAGCAGGTCCCCACACATATATATGCAAAAACTATAATTTTTCGCTCTTCTTTTCCTTCCAAACTTTGACAAATCTAATTCTTTTTTGTTTTCCGTAAACATAATTTTCATAGAAATCCAAATAAACAAGGTTCAAACCTGGAAATAAATTTATTGAGTGAAGAGTCTACATCCCTTTCTCACTCATGTGTCCGAGCCTATGATGCCACAATGTCATATATGCTCTTGTAGACATAAAATCATTAACATAATAAGAAATACCATTGCATAAATACAATGTACCAACCTTCTCTCCTTTTTTTTATTATCAGGTCTCCTTTAGTGACCTTCCAGGTTTTGTCTGTGAATGTAGTTACGTAGCCTTCACCACCTAACTGCCTTATTGAAATTAGATTTTTCTTTAGATATGGAACATGCCTTACCTCCTTCAATAGCCATTGGTTTCCATTTTTTTTCTTTATAAAAAACTTACCCATTCCAATTATTTTACACGGATTATTATCACCCAAACGAACATGTCCAAAATCTCCTTGAACATAGTCATGAAAATGTTTCCTATCAGGTGTAGCAAGGAATGAACCCTTTAAATTAACCACCCGAGCATCAATAATATTTTCTAATTATAGAATCAAAGAATCTTGCAACACATAGACTGTCACATTTGCTTCATGATTGTTCTCTTGTTGTCCATCTCCTTCTTTTCCTTTCCGATATTTGCAGTCTTTATTCAGGTGTCCTTTCTTCCCAAATTTCCAGCACACTATCCCTGATCTGGATTTCGATCTGCCTTTTCTTGCCTTACTATGATTTACTATGCTCCTTCCTCTTTCCATTTTTCTTACCCTAGTCTATGCAGTCAAAGCATGACCTAATGTCTCACCGTAGTTTTTTCGTTGCATTTCCTTGCTAAGGATGGCACCAACAACATCATCAAACTTTAAAGTACTAGATCCAAAGATAGAGTAACTAATAGCCATAAATAAGCCATTCCAAATTTCTGGAAATTAGCGCAGAAATAATAGAGCCCTAACTTCATCATCAAAATTTACCCCTACATAACTTAATTGACTGGTAACCGTGTTAAATTCTTTTAAATGATCAACAACATATCCACCTTTTAACATCTTTATATTAAATAGATGCTCCATATGAAATACCTTATTTGAGGCTAAGTGTTTTTAATATAGTTTGGCCAATGACATCATCAAACCTTCTATTTTTTTTCCTTTGAAATGTTGAATGTCATTGACGTTGTCAGACACAGTCATATTGTTCCTAGTGCCTTTATGTCGAGAATCTCCCATTTTACGTTTGTCATACTCATTGACTTCTTTGATTTTCCGCTCAATGGTAGGTATGGATCTTTCTAATATAGATAATATTTCATCTACATATTCCATAGATGGTAGTTTTGGTCATTGAATTTTTCAATCCTAAACCTACCATCTTTTGCCATTGCTCCAACTCGAACCAGGAACCTTTCTCTCCTGTGATTTTATCAGCGAAATACACCTTCAACTCTGATACCAGTTTTTAGAAATGAATTAACGGAGAAATGAAATACACAAAATATTGCGAAAACACAAATAATGCATAAAAAAAGAGAGACACGGATATGTGTGGTTCACCCAAATTGGGCTACATCCACAAAGAAACAACCAGTCCTTCCTTTTATATTATCTAGCAAAATAAAGAGATGCAACCTATAGTAGATCCATTGTAATTTCCTCTTCGCTCTCACAAAACCTCCTCTCTCCCTCTCTCATTCAGAATAATAATAATAATACACCATCGCAATACAAATCCTTCATATAAACTAATGTTTGACGCCCCATTAGGCACAGGGATCCAACGCGGCTAAAAAAAAAACCTATAAACAATCTAGAAGATAATCAGGCTTCACACCCAACAATTTTAAAGAGTTCGAAGAATGCCACAAATGATATGTCGTAACATGCGTGGATGGATATTCTCCAGGATTTCCATTGAATTTCGAGATATCACTCGACAATTTCGTAGGAAGGACTTACCACCAAGGAGAGTGAAAAATGGGATCATTTGTAAGTCAAGTTAGATCTAGCAATTCAAGAATTTATACAAACGACAACTACCTATTAAATTCAAATGGAGGATATTTGGGGTAAGATGGGATGGCTTGAGAAACAGACATTTGTGCTCCTGTATAAGGCAAATTTTGGTAGGTTGGATAAACATAACCTTATTTCCCAGTTCTTGGATAACCTTGAAAAGGTTGAAATGGCTAGGTTTGAATTTGTGACCTTGGTAAGGTATTTGTGGGATACCTTGGTATGGTTTCCCCAAGGGATTTTACATCATCCCTACGTAAGGTTGGTCGGCTTGTGCATGTATCATGTCATGTACAAGTTTACCTACTTGTATTTGAGGAATAGCCTAACCAAACTATGGAGGTTGTAAGGCACCTTCAAGAGGTTGGGTAAGTGGGACTTGAGCGGTCCCATATATGAGAGGAATGGATTTAGTTAGAGGTGCAACATGTAAAGGTCGTCTTACTTGAGAAATAGGTTGAAAATTAGGAACCTCATATATAGATGGAACAGGTTGAGAAATAATACTGTAGGATGTAGAAGGAACAAGTTGAGAAGTTTGAATTTGATTCACAGTTGAGCTAGGTTGTACAGGAAATGTAGGATGCCAAGAGTTGGTAGCCATTCTTGGAAATGGAGGACTCAAATAGGGTGGAGCATCAGGTTGTGATATTTGGCCAGGAGATTGGAACACTCCAGAAATAGGTTTCCCCCCTACTGAAATATGAGGGGAATATGGATGCAGCTTCCCCCCAAGAGGACGGTACCCGATATAAGGTGGATTAGGATATTGTAAATGTCCATATCCATTGACATATGAACCATATTTTTGCTCCGTAGAAGATTTAGATGGAAGAGGAAGAGAATATTATGTAGCACTCTTCAAAGAAGGGCCAAATGGTATTCCAGAATAGGATGACATGGGAGAAGTCCATGGACTGAATGCTGCACCAAAAAAGTTACCAGATAATGATTGGTAACTAGGTGGGATGGATGGGCCACCATACAAATGTGTTTATGGTGATGTTGCAAGCATGAAATTACATGCAACATTGGTTGTCACACTCATAGTGGTAGATGTGGGTTGAGAAACCATATCAGACTCATTCATGGTTAAATTTCCCAAAGAGTATTGTAGAGGTAAACTCAAGGGTGAGTTGAAAATAGGAGAATCATACAAAGGAGCTTGTGTCGGAGTATGAGGAGGAGGGACTTGATAGAGACGAAGTCATGTCAAATGAACTGGATAAGAAGGTTGAGACTCTTCTTTAGGAATCTGATCAATATTCAAAATATTAGGTGGAAATTCTTCACCGTCGAGCCCAAGATATACGGAATACGGTTGAGCCAAAGACAGAGGAAGAGAATAGGAAGGGCCTGAATTAACAAGTGTAGTTAACTAAGGTACCTCAGGTTGTAATGTGTCTAATTCAAGAAACTTAGGTTCAGTAACCTCAGGTAATAAATTTTTAGGTGCTTTTGTTTCCATTGTGTCAGACTCACCAACTAATTGAGAAGTGATCCTGGGTTCAGTATTCATAGGAAGAGACAATTATGGTTGAGTAATTTCAGATGTAGGTCCAGAAGGGGCAGCTTTCGAAGTACCATATTGATTAGTTTGTGTATTTTTTTCCTTTCTACGTCCAGGAGTTTCCTTAAGAGGAAGAGGAGGAAATAATTGCATCCTACGCAAACGAAAGGGTTGAGGGGGTTGTTCTTCCATGATGGTAAATACATTTTAGAAATTAACAACAAAAAATAAATCAAAATAAGGGTAACTAAGCAAAAGGGTTCACCAGGAAACTGTGAAATGAAATACCACCTTGGAAACCAAGGATTTAAGTATGGGTAGTAAATATCTACGAACGTTGTGCTCGACATGTCACAGTATGCAAGGTGATCGAATAGGTTACCTAAGGCTGGAGCATTACTCAAACCAAAAGGAACTACAACAAACTCATAATTCCCATACCTATTCCGAAAATCAGTCTTGAAAATGTCCTCTTTTTTGATGTGTAACTGATGATATATTGATCTCAAATCAATCTTTGAGAACACTACTTCTCCCTTCAACTGATCAAACAAGTCACCAATCCACAGCAAAGGATACATGTTCTTAATTGTCACCTTGTGCAACTACATATAATCAATATACAAACTATGAGTACCATCATTCTTCTTCACAAATAATATTGGTGCACCCCTGGGCGACACACTTGGCCTAATTTATCCCTTATCAAGCATTTCCTTAAGATGCAACTTCAACTCTACCAACTTTGGAGTTCTCATCATGTACGGTGTCTTTGATGTTGGTGTCGCTCCAGGCATCAACTCAATAGAAAAATCCACTTCCCTGTGAGGCAGTAACTTTGAGATATTTGTTGGGAATACATCTTGAAATTGTTGCAAAACTGGGTGCCTCTTCAAGACCTCAACAACCTTACCTTTGTCACTAGAAATATGAATTGCAAATAATACACATCCTTTCATGCTACTTCATTTAGCCTTCATAGTTATAACCATTCTCATTGATGTAGTCTTCTTGTGTCCATGTAATATTCTCTTCTCTCTGTCATCATCCAAACACTCAATAGCCTTATCATATAAATCCACCTTAGTCCTCTGAATGTACAACCAATCCATATCCAACAACATATTGTATTATCCCAACATAAGCACATTTAGATGTAGTTATGTATACATACCATTCAACTCAAAAGAAAAATATCTTACCCAATGATGAACTCTTTTCTTGGTATATGTAGCCAATTTCACTAACCAATATTTTGCATGCACTTATTTATTCAAACCACACTTATCCACTAGGTCGGGACTGATATAATTATTGTTAGATAGAGTGTCAATCAAAATAAAAAAAACTTGATCACAAAGCTTACCTTCCATCTGGATAACAGATGTCTGTTGATCAGCCTTCCCATCATCCAACACTGCATAAACCTGAGGAATACTCAGTCCAACATCCCCAACTGTTTGTGCCTCCTTAGCAATGTAAATCTATAGTCTTCCAC
Source organism: Pinus albicaulis (assembly GCA_034641835.2). Classification (NCBI taxonomy): domain Eukaryota; kingdom Viridiplantae; phylum Streptophyta; class Pinopsida; order Pinales; family Pinaceae; genus Pinus; species Pinus albicaulis. The sequence continues at coordinate 1,099,699,511 of CM076577.1, forward strand.
CCTGATGTTGTGGAAAAAATCTCTTGCAATGATCCTTTCCAAAAGTCCAACACTGCAGAGGCTTCCTACCATCACCCTTTTTCTGCTCCTCAAACTGAAATACATGTCATTTGTAGGATGCATTGAACTTCTTGTGCGATATTGCATTCTCGTTGTCATATGTATCATGTGGTTTTGATATATTCTTAACCCACTTTCATTTATTCTTATCTTTACCCTTCCAAACGAGTTTAGACTCATTCTTATGCTTCGATTTCTCTTAAAAGTGCTTCAAATTTCTGATGGCTTCCTCTAACTATCTACTCAATCCTGTCTTTGAATGATATTGAAAACCCATTGATGAATATTTGAATCTTTGCCTTCTCCTCCTTAAGGTAAGGCACATATCTCAGCCACTCCAAAAACCTGGTAGTGTACTCCTCATCACTCATAATTCCCATCTTCAGCTCATAAAAATCCTTTGCGTTATCATCGTAGTATCTTTCAAATAGATACTTCTTCTATAAAAGTCTCTCGAATTGACTCCAAGTCAACCCCTCTTCGCGAATGCCTCTGACATTCTTCATATATTCCCACAAAATGTCTACTTTTCCTTTAAGAATAAAAGTAGTTATCCTAGCTTTCATATTTTTTGAATAATCATCCAATCTGGAAAATTTATTCATCCCAAGAAATCAAGCTTATGCATCTTGTGAATTCTTCATTTCTCCATCAAATGTAGGAGGCTTGGCTTTCTTGAACTCTTATGGAAAGTACTTCTTCTCACTCATCTTATACAGATGGCGACGATGATGACAATATTGTCTCTTTGAACTATAACTAGAATAGAACCCACGGGCATTACCCCTCCTATCAAGTTTATCCAAGAACCTACCATATTTAACTATGTCATCCCTGTCAAACTTGTATCCTGATTGAGACCTGTCGCCATATGCCCCATTGGTTCTTTCCTCCTATTCATGATTGATCCTAAGTGTTCCCTACCTCTAAAAATCTAATAGACTCTAAAGGATGGCTGCATTAACTTCCGCTTACTTTTTCTATGCTCTGGCAAGCCTTTCCTGTGACTGAATGGTCCTTTAATTATCCACTTTAAAAATTATGATCTCTGCTTTCAAACTTTTCAATGTATCTACTATGTCAAGAGAGTACTCATCACCATGTTATTCACATCATCTATAGGGACAATCACGCGAATTATAGTCCACCATTTTGCTTTTCATCTTTTGTATTCCTCCTACAAATGTACCATGTTAGATAAACCAAATATAAACATGATAAAACATACCTTAGTGAAGTTCAAGGGAGGCTATCTCATCTGCACAAATAAGTCCAAATTAGCACAACATATGGATATATAATTAAATAAACATATCAATCGTTCCAACATCAACAGCATGAGGACACAAAACCACAACAATGACCATCACAATGCATGCATAACAAATACATAGACAACTAAATTGCATGCATGATAAACACATTCCTCCCATCCATTCCAAGTGTTTTAACCTAGAAGCTTTGATACCACCCTGTAACACCTCCTCCCACGTTTTGTTATGCAACCAACTCACAAAATAGAAGATAATATAGATCAACGACTTAAAAATTAATGTTATTGTTAGAGTAGTCCCCATATTGTTATTATTGTACCTTATAGAAGCCCACTAATGTTATTTATGAGCCCTTACATTATTATTGTTATGTAGACTCTAATTATATTGTGACCCCTTAGAATCTTATATATAGAAATGAGGTTTTGTCATTTGAATCATCCAAGAATTTTTCATTTATGTAATGTAAAGGATGTTTCACCCTCGAAGAGGATAATTTTTAAGTCATTGATCTATATTTTCTTATTTTTTGTGAGCTGGTTGCATAACACATTTACCCAAATTCACAAGACTGATAGGGCAAACATGAGATGAGAGTTACTATGCGAGACTTGATTGCAAGATGCACTTATAGAAAATGGATTCCATGTGCCCAGAACTGGCTGCAAACACCCAGTGACACATGATCGCACTATCATCATCCTAACTTGACCCAACACTATTTCTTTTCAGTTTCATTTCCTTGCATTTAATACAACTTTCTATTTTTGGCAGTTTTTCATGTTCTAAACTTCTGAGGTCATTTTGAGGGCCTAAAAATGTTTCAGGGAAAATGGAGAGCCCATAAAAGTTTGAAACCATTTTATTGGTCTATTTTTGACTTCCTTGTGGAGATTTTTGAAACGAGGTATTATGATAGTCAAACGAAGATCGTATGCCAAAGTTATGACCCTGGGAAGTTGGAGGTCCAAATTACTCATTTATACAAACACTTTATGTATATATTACCTATAGGTTATAAATGCCTATATGTTCATTATTTCAATAAACTCATGAGAGAATCACCGAGAATGCCTATTCCCTCTCCACATAGTTGCAATACGACTTATTAGTCCATACATTCATTAACCGATCAATAGCTAAACAATTCATGACAAGAGCCATAAAATATACACATTATATGAACAACATATAACCAGAAAATAAGGAACATATAAACCATGGAAACCCAACCATAATATCACCAACATAATTCCAACAATTATACATGAAACATCATATAAGAATAACTCTTATTAACATATGAGAATACCAACCAAGTTATAGACTTCCATGTACCACCTGACCATAGATTGCACTAACCAACACACAAGGTGGCATCGCCGAAAGTATAGGTGTTGTGGTGACATTCAAGGTTCGTCACCAATAATGATTTATACTGACAGATAGTGACAGTCACCATTTCATTTCAGAAATGGTGACAGACAATAGCCTCCGTCACCAAAAAATTGAACGTCACCAAAGGTGGTGTTGCCAAAAGTATGTGTTGTGGTGACATTCAAGGTCTGTCACAAATATTTATTATAATGACGGATAGTGACCGTCACCATTTCATATGAACAACAATTTTTTGTGATGGAATTTTCATGGTCGTCACTATTGGTGCATATATATGGCGACGTTCATTGACTGTCACCATAAACTCTTTGGTGACATCAAGGTCCATCATGAATAATGACTATAATGAAAAATAGTGACCCTCACCATTTCATATCAACAACAAAGATTAATGGTAATGGACGTTTAATGGTCGTCACTATTGATGCATATATATGGTGGCGTTCGTTGACCGTCACCATTTCATATTTTGGTGAGGGTCGAAAAATGTCACCATAAGCTCATTGGTGATGGTCAAAAGATCATCTGTCACCAAAAATTGATTGTCCTCATTCCCTATGAATATCAGGCCACGATGGAATCGAACCACCAACCTCCTGCTTATAAAGCAGGTGCTCTTCCATTGAGCTAGCACCCTTTAAAGAATTAGACTTTAAACTAGTAGTTGACCCTAAAGGTGCGAAGATACACCAAAGGAATAGAAAATATAGGAAGATCAAAAGTTGCTAGAAATAATATGTACAATATACATAATAAAAAGACAATAAGAATAACTTTTGATATAATCTAACAAAGCATGTGCTACATAGGAGAATAATTGGAAAGCACAACTAGAAATTTGGATCACAACATAACAATATAAAAGAACATGCAATAGGAAAGGAAAAGCTCCATAGTTTGAGAAATATGAAAAATCCATGGGCATGTTCTTATATATTGATATAGATAATGAAATAGAAATCTAGATTTATGAAATTCAAGTATCACGCAAGAATGTCTTGAACAAATATCAATATGTAAAATAGTATTTTTTGCATTTGGATTTACCTTGCAGAACCTCAGGGAAACTTTTCCACAGAAACAGCCAATAAACATAACAACATGGATCTCAGGAGAAATTGTGTAGGGGATAAAATATGAAGGTAAAGCACTAGAGAAGTATTCAGATAAAGTGATGAAAAGCGTATCTAGAAAGAACTAAGAACCCTCTGAAGTAAACCACACATTTATCATCGTGACTAATACACTTGCAAAAAAAGATCAGAATAAATTATGAACTATTCCACCAAAAAACAGTGAATTTTTCCACTAAAATACAGTTTCAAATTAATCACTAGCATGATGGTAACTTCTCTACAAAAGTAGGGAAGTTTCAAGACAACGTATAATAGCTTTCATGGCAATCGTGTTGATAAAACCTTCCAAGGAATAAGACCACACCAGTCAACAAGAGTGCCATGAAAGAAGTGGCTCCTAGGAACCTCACTGAAAACAATATTTATGTAAGGCATTCATCTAGATCAAGGGTCATCATTCAATAATCAATATGGAAACAGGTGTTGAAATTTTCTAATGGAATCCTCTTTGGATTCACTAGTCACGAAGAAAGCAAAATGTTTCATCAAGAATTCCAACTTACAGAATTTTGAGATTAGAATATTATGACATATTGATGAAGCAAATCAAGAAAATGAAACTCTTGCATTCTAAGGAAACGTGTTGCAGGATGACTCAAAAGGAAAATAATGAGGTACATATATATATATATGTCGACACTAGATGCTATGAAGTCATTCCATGTGGTTGCAGGTAGTATACTTCGATCTTTAGAAGTATGATCAAAACAGAAAGCAGAAACTCTTTTGATGCACAAGTTGCCAAAAGGGCGTGATCTACACTAGATGAAATAGACATAATATGCCATCATATGGAATATGAGGTGGTTGTACATTATCAAGGAACTGCACAATGAAAGTTCCTGGGAATGAAATAAAATTGTGGAGAAAGAAAAATGAAGATATCATGGGAAGTACAACCATGGAAAGAAACAATCAACATCCAAGGAAGCCAAGAAGACTTGACTAGGATATCTCCAGGGAAGATAGAGACCCTTGACAATACATATCTTTAGGAGATAAAAAAGGATTTTGATGCCTACAAGAAGGATTTCATGGTGAAAGATCATCACTAAGGTAATTTTTTGTTGAAGTATTCATATTTATAATTGAATAATATATGATGAGCTTATTCAGGGTAGCCAAAGGGAAGTATATGTCTTCCACAGGTTGATAACCATATTGCAGGATGTAAGTTCCTTGGAAGAAGTATGGTTCGAAGGAAAACAACATGATATGAAGGTAGACCAGATGAAAATTTGATGGATCACTTTCGGACAAAAATGAAAATTGATGGGTGATTTTAGCCCTAATGAAGATATCCCAAATATGAAGACTCCTCAAAAACAAAGAAATTCATGACATCAAAGAAAGTAGTTCTTCATGAGCAGCTCGGTGTTTTCATCATTGTTTCTACAGGTCCTTGATTAAGAGGGGGGCTGGTAATAAGTTTCTTACTTGGTATAAACTTGGAAGCAAGTCCCTAGGAGCCTAGACAAGTCATTGGCTAAGAGGGAGCCTTGACAAGTCCTTGGATAAGAGGAAGCTTGAGAACATTCCTTGATAGGAATGGGTATCTCCTCCCTAATTAAGAGAGAGATAGACGTATCATTCTGGTCTTCACCTGGGATAGAATGTGGGATTGCATAATCATCTAACATCTGATACTCTTTTGGGGATGTATTAGGGTATCCAAGTTAAGAGTAGTTGTGAAAGGACGGGTATTCTTTAAGGATTAGCTATCCCCAAAAGAATAGTCCTCTGAGGTCATACTCGGTGAACACACGAGTGGAGTATGTATCTTGGAGACAATGATGAAGATGTCTATAATCATTGGTCTCGCCAACATTGTAGTTCATGGTCTCGTGAAGAGATGGAGTTGTTAATCAAGGCCTTGCACTATGACAATGTTGGTTAATAAGATGTTATAACAAATGGATTACCAATCGAATTCTTATGATATTCTTCAGATTGAGAGTGACCATGTAACATTATGAATACCTCCCTAGTTAAGAGGGAATGTTGGAACGTGTACGTAATTTTGGTCTTCATAATTACTTGTAATTATGAATTTATGTAATGAAGAAGACAAAGATAATAAAATGTATTTTGTAATACTTGTGCATCATAAGTTTCATGAGCAAGGAGTTTTTTATTATAGTTCAAAGACTTCTTCTTGATGTCTTTTAGGGGTTTTTAATCTTGTCATAAATGTATATAATTTAGAGTCGTGTATATGAATTGGTGTTACACTTATAAAGACAATTTATTGATGTAAATGTATGCCTTCAAGACCTTGTCAATATGCTCCACAAGTCGGCTTAAATATGGTGAATATTCTCCTTGATGAAGTCGGCTTACACACAAACCTCATGTCAGCCTACAAGCTAAATCCAGTCACTATATAAAGGATGATGTGGCCACATTATGGTGTAAGCAATTTCGGATCGTGTCTATGATAGAAGACTAAAGTTTGGGTCTACATTGATGCGAGAATAGGAGTCTAGTCTGGGAATAAAAGAAGAGGTATACTTACCTTTGTTCTAGGTCTATACCACCTCGCACATTCCAAAAAGAAGGCTATCACAGCAAAAGATAAGTCTCTCTTCTAGTGCGTAGAACAATGCGTGAAGAAGGTAATATAGCGATGAAAGGATTTGTGATTAGTTCAAGAAAGGAGGTGTGCTATCGAAGGAAGAAAGTCTTATCATATCTCTGTTTTGGTCTGCAATTTTACCTCGCATATCTCAAGGAGGCCGAAGGTAATCACAGTAAAGAGGAAGGCTACAACAGCATGAATAAAGGCTCGGTCTTTAGTTTCAAAGATGTCCAAAGGATGTTGGAAGTAGGCCGAGAAGAATACTTTAGGAAGCTAAGGATAAGATCAAAGGAAGCCAAGAAGAAGCACACAGTTTGGGGCTACTAGACTAGGGACCGAGCTTCCCTAATAAAGGTGCAGTGCAGTGCAGAAAGAAGAGTTCATCTATAGAAGCTGAGAAGAGAAATGACAAGGTTCTTGGAGGCATACTGGTGTCAAGGGTCTATTTCATGGTTATGGTACTCGTCAATGGAAGATATATAAGAAGAATTGCTTTTGGGTTTTCCTCTCCAAGAGGGAGAGGTTTTTTCCCTGGCTTGAAGAGCCTAAACTTTGTGTCTCTTGTGTTTTGATAATTGACTTGATGAAAGACATAATAAGCTAAAAAATATAAGATCTAAGTAAAATAAGCATAATAAGTTCACAATTAATTATCATGAAAAATAAATTGAATTAAACACCCTAATTTCTCAACAAGGTTGATATGCTCCTTACTATCGTTACCTACCCCTTGGAGTAACTATCATCGCTCGAGGGAAAATACAGATAATCATTCCAGCAGTTTTTTCCAAGAATGCTTGAAGCAGAAGAAGATTCAAAATCTCTTGTTACTTGGATATGAAGGCTCTAGTGCTAGTACAATTTTCAAGCAAGCAAAATCTCTCTACAAGGGTGAGAAATTTTCACAGGAGGAGCTGCAAAACATCGAACTGATGATACAGAGAAACCTATATAAATACCTTTGCATATTTCTTGAGGGGCATGAGCATTTTGAGGAGGAAATCTTAGCAGATATGGATGGTTCCAGTGTACATGAACAAGTTTCTGCCTTAGATGAAAGTGATGATAAAGAATTTGCTCACTGTACTTACTCTCTCAATCCAAAATTGAAACATTTTTCCAATTAGCTTCTGGAAATTATGGCAATGGGGGATTTAGATGGTTTTTTCCCACCTGCAACACGTGAGTATGCCCCAATAGTTGATGAAATGTGGAGGAACCCTGCAATTCAGGCTACGTATGCAAGAAGAAATGAGTTGTATGTCCTCCCTGATGTTGTTGGTCACTTCTAGGAACGGTTTGTTGAGGTATCAAGTAATGCAACAATCCGTCAAAATCTCACATTTTATATTCTGGAGTGACTCAAAGTAATTGGTTAGCATTTATAAAATTTTCAACTGATGATCGTAGTCCAATGTCAGAACCCTATAACGAAAACTTTAATTTTCCAACTCCAACTGTGAAGTATCAACCTATTAGAGTAAATACTAAAGGATTAAATGAAGGTTGTAAGTGGCTGGAAATATTTGAGAATGTACGAGCTGTAATCTTCTGTGTTTCTATAAGTGAATATGACCAAAAGTGGGCTGAGAAATAAGATGACCTTCAATAAAGAACTTTTTGATAATGTTGTGGAGCATTCATGTTTCAGAGATACACCATTCATTCTATTACTAAATAAATATGAAATTTTTTAGGAGAAAATTAACAAAGTGCCACTTACTGTATGTGGGTAGTTTAAGGATTTCAGTCCAGTAGAGGCACATCGATCCAGTAGAGGCACACCACAACAATCAGTCACCAGACGATCAAGCTCACTACTATGTGGCAATAAAATTCAAGGATCTCTATGCATCTCTTAGTAGCCATAAGTTGTTTATATAGAAAATGAATGCACGAAATCGTAGCACAGTGAATGAAACCTTCAGATATATTCATGAAATTTTAAAGTGGGTTGCATATGTGCAAGAAAATATCTTGTAATACATGAATGTGCAATTTCCTAAGAACAAGCAATGTCAGGAAGGGGGGATTGTAATGTCCTTTTCTAATTAAATGACCCTATTGAAAATGTAACTAGCGTCGGTCTTCATAATGTAATTCAAATGTATTATTGATGTATTTATAATTTTATTATATTCATTGTTATTATTATTTTATTTCTAGTCAAAGCATGTTCCTCGTGCTTTTAGGGTCAATTGAGTCAAGAGAAAATTTATCATGAGTCAATGAAATGTAATTGAGTCAAGGTCCCATTTGGACTTGTAAAAGAAAAAGAAAATTTATTTTTCAAGTCAAAGAGTCAAAATTTTCACCATAAAGACCAAGTCGGCCCTCCTGGACAAGATGGCCTAAAGAGGTAGCCATTCAACCTCCTGAACATGTATAAATATAAGATAGTTCAATATCATTTTATCATCCATCCATCACTTCGGGTTTTGTGCAAGAAGGACAATTTCAGCGAAATTCAAAGGAGAGAAATTTCATTTTTCTACCCTAGTTTCTGTTCATGCATGGGAATTTTCTGAGTTAATTTTTGTGGTATTGCAGGCCCGAAATTTCAGGAGATGACCAGATTTCTGAGATTTGACCAGCGTTGACTTCTGTTGACCATGATTTGTTGGAAATGGATGGGAGGAGGGTTGACTTGGGTCTTTGTGGCAGTCTCGGTCTTGGTCTTGGGTCTTGGATATCTCACTTTGATCTAATTCTGTAAGAGGAGGATTTCCTTGGGTTTTCCCCCTTGTGGGGTTTTTCCCTGGCTTGGAGCCTAATTTATTGTGTTCTTTGTCTCTTTGTGATCTTCATGTTTTGTTATTTTGGTAATTACTTGATGAAGAAGATAACATAAGTAACAAGAAGCCAACAAACATTCACAATTAATTATCAAGTTAAGAGAAATCTACCCTAATCTACAAGCATCTTGATTTCTCAACATGGTATCAGAGCTAGGTTGAAGGAAAGGCAGATTGAAGATAACAATTTGTTGGCTTATTTTCTTATCCATGTGGCACCTTAAGCAAAGTATCATACAAATTATGTGACATCCTTTCCTTAAAATACGAATTGAAAGAGGCACAGTACCTCTGTGATTCAAGTTGAAGAAAGACATCAATATTTCTGTGAACCGAGCTCATCAATAAAAGAAGGACATAAATACTTAATGGCTAGAAAAAGAGACCTATAATAAATGCAAAGACTCTATGGAATTATATCTGTAAATCAAGGATGAAATTCATATCTCTGTTGTCGACAAAATATTATGTATAGGTACACATATTTGAGTCTCTATGTTGATTTGTGAAGTAAGTTTCTTGTACTAATGTGAATTTAAGAGGCACCTTCTCCTATGATAAGCATACAAGTCATTATATTTATAATCTACAAAGTACTCAAAGAAAAAGCAAGTGGCTTATATGAAATCTGTTAAAAGAAGACAACCTACTATGACAATACTTTCAGTGGCAATCTGAGCATGACTATGCGCTCCTTTCTTAATCAAAAAGACCAAGTGGATTCGTGATATTTGTATAGTTTGAGTAACCAAAATACTGTATCTGACATCTATTACTGTTGAGTTCAAAGGTAGTCTGAGAGTATGAACAAGTCCAAAATTGCCATAATGATTGAAGCAAGTTTTTTTGGGAAAAAACGAATATCTGAGGTACTGTTCTTCGATCAATACAAAAAGGTTCTGTGACACTTCTATGAGGTATCTAAAGCTTACTATAGCAACAAATATTTTAAGATTCAAGGCATCAACGATGACACCAACATGAAACGATACAATGTCTATCTAACACTATATAAGGTAGCTCGACTCATTTGGGAGACTATACATCTTTAACATATAAAAAGACCATCATCTTCATAATCAATGCAAATCTGTGGCACTATGAGATGAAGGATAGAAGTGTATTGTGATTTGAAGTTAAAAGAAACCAAAACCATGTGGATCGTCTCTGAGGCATTTAAATGTACAAATGATGAACTTAAAGACATGAAAAACAAGTCTTAGCTATGACATAAAGGACTTAGCATCTTTATACCTTTGTGAAAAATGAATCAAACGTCTGTGATCTACTCTATGTTACAGGACCAAAAGACTAAGGTACATAGTCTATAGAAGGTACCAAAATCATCACTATGAATAAAATCCAAGATTCTAATAAATTCCAAGTATGAAGCTACACTTAATGACAGAATTTACATTTGTGAAACTTATGAGCATCTCTATGACAAGTAGAACATGTATATTTGTGATCTGAACTATACAAAGACATACAAAACTTTTTGAATCATCAAGAATCAAAGTTTAGTGGCATCTTGTGCGAAAACCTGAGGGATGCTACTTAGTGACAGAATTTATTATGATGATATAAGGCCCATCTCCGTGATACTAGAATATGTAGCAGCATTATATCTCTTCATAAGGACTGTGAGGGTATAGGGAATCTGTGACACAAGCTTGTGAAAATAGCACCCTTCTCATACATAAAAGAAAGGTGAATTCAATTCTTGAAGCCGACCTATTTGATATTAAAAGATAAAGGACACTGAAAGCTACTCAAAGATATATCTGTGGCTTATATCTGAGCTTGAAGGACCAGTTAGTGAGGTCAATGTGAAGACCAAGTTTCATAATTGAATGGACAGAGAAGTTCGAATTTAGCGTAAGCATATCTTTTGAAGCAGCCCCAAGAAGTTACAACTTACAATATAGTAGTACCATACTCGAAGGCAATAATGGAGAACAGGGGAAGTTAAAAGAGGTACATGTAAACTATGCTCAATGTCAACAGTAGTCATGCTAAGATAATGATATCTTGAAAGTTAGTAATAAGGGTTTGTGTAGATATATTTTAGAAATCATTTTTATGATAACATTTTAAGTCTTTCTTTGCTAATTTATTTATGATCAAGGAATGAAAATCTCATGTATAGAAGGATTCTCAATAAAGACTCTAGGGCTTTGCAACTAACTCACTAGTTTGGACTAAGATGAACCCTAGGAATAAATCCTTATCTAATCATTTCCGTTGTAAAAAGTAGATCTAACTCTCGTTAATAATGACACCATGCTAATGTAAGAACTAGGTTGGTGAACAGGTCCAATATTAAGAGGGAGCTAACCCTTCTTCAAAAGATAAGCAATTTACATCTCCTTGATTACAGTTATTACTATTATCTTTATACTTTGCCTATTCTTGTTCTTTCATAGTCTTCTAACAAAGCCTGCAAGTCAAGACAATATCTATCTAAGCTTGATTAGCAATTGGAAGAATTGGAAGAACATGGAAAAGCATGAAGATTAAGGAGGAAAAAATAAGCCGATTAAATGAAAACACAAAAGGAAGTTCACTTACCTCAGCCAAGAAAGAGGGATAAGTTAGATCTTAATGGATACTATACTACTTGAAGTTTGAAAGAAACACCAAAGAAGCTTGTGATCAAGAATAAAAATTGACCATTATAGGGCAATATCCTATAGCAATCTTTTGAAAAGTTCTGATATCGTAGTACCTGCAGCTAATTGGCTCAATCTAGGAACACATTGAGATACTACTGATGATTGGAAGAAAATATTATTTCTTGGAAAAGCATATAACTTCTAAGGCCCACCGGAGGAGAAGTAATGTACTCTATCTATAAATGTCATCTACAATAACCCTATTCAAGTTCTGCTTAGATGCTAAGAGGTAATGGAATAGGACAAAGTTCCACGGACTAATAATGGAATAATACAACCAAGCCAACTAGTACAAAGGAAGTTTCAAGATTATAAATCATAATATTCAGTTTGTCAAAAAAAGGAATTTGTCAAGAAAGGAATGTGTTTCAGAATGGCACTAGGGTTTAAAATGTGCATCAATTATTTCTACTTTATATCAATTCATTGGTCGATGATTGTTATCCTACAGCTCTTGCAAATAGCTAAAATGTTTTGGAAAATTCTCCTGATATAGACAGATTTTTTGTAGAGATGCTATTTCATTTTTTATAAGTCATTGTGGCGTGAAACTAATTGAGGTTCAAAGGGTTGAAATCTGTATATAAATATGATGGATAAATTATTACTCCCTTTTAAGTTACTGTCTGATTTGTTGTTGAGGCCGTACTATTTGTGTACTCAACATTACCACCAAGGATTTTGAATCAGAGTGAAACTAGCTTGGACCAACCAGGCCATAGTGAGACCACATGTAGCTAAACATACATAGCCAAGCAACATGGATTTACATTTGAGCCCTTAGCTTTGCCTGCTAAATGTCTAAAAAACATGGGCATGGAAATCTTCTTTGTTGTTTGCAAACTCATTACAACACAAATAGTTGAATTTTAGGCCTGTCTTTATAGAAGCGGCTATAGCTTAATGTTAGACCTGACTATATAATATTCAAGGGAGATTTCAACCCATTTTTGGTATATATTAACTTCTTGGGATTGACTTCAGCATGACAAGTTGGCAATTGATAGTAGAAAAGAATTAGAGCAGAAACCACTAGTTGTCGGGAGCTATAAACTATTGCCTGGGATTGTTTGTTGGGCCTATGTTGTGATGTGTTCGCTTGGGGTATTGATTTTGAGATTGACCTGTGAATAGTATTCATGGAATTAAATTTTGTTTATTTTCTAAAATGGAACTCCTAGGAAAGATAATAGTCAATAACTTGAACAAATCCATCTTTGAATGTAGGCCTAGCCATGAAATCTGTCACCCTAACATTCTTGAATATCCACAAGGGACTTTTTGATGCTAGCAGTGAAATGTATTTTCTTCACTAACCATCTAGTAATTTCTCTGCTACAAATTTCTTTATGTGCCTATATCCATGACAATATTTCAATCCATCAAAAATGACATTTTAGCTACCTAAAAGAATATAAAAGGGATTAGAACTTGTAGTGAAAAATGTTACCATGCTATCATAAATATTTAATTGATTATTTAATCAGTTTCTTCATTCATCATGGCCCTCTCAATCCCAGGCCAATAGAATGGGGTACCTCGTATGATATATCAAGCCTTGCAAATGTGGGCAAATAGTAAATCTTTCCAGTGAAAGTGGTTTAGCAATCAAAATTATTCAAGCTTATTTCTGGTCAAGGGTTTTCACTCTAATATGTGATGGGGAGGAAGAAATATGTGTCTTCTCCTTATGAAATTTTCTCCATCCCAAGAACTCATTTTTAGAGTTTCAATTCCATGACAAGTTGAAGTGAATATATCCATAAGTGATTTCTATTTTTTTTTTAATGGTGACGAATAAATGATTGACTGTCTTCATTCTTGGTAGTTCTAAATGTCGTTTCTCGTGAAACACAGATTGCATTAACCTTGCTCAGTGCGGAGTCTTCATTATTATCATGAACAAACAACTTTTTGATTTTAGACATAAACATAATTACTTCAGGATGAATATTAGTTGGTTTCTCTTGAACATACAACCTCTTATTATTGTGTTTGGAAGCTCACAACCATACACTTCTTGTAGGTCTTTAATGCTCGGCTTTTCATCTATCCACTTTGGAACTATATATCCAATTTTTGTTCCAGGTGGAGGTATCTCATTAAACCTTATATTATATCCATTGCTACATATGTAAGGTGGTTTTGTTATCAAGAAAACACTCTTAAACCCAATCGTTGAACATATACAAAGGTATAACACATATCATCTCAATAGCCATGGCCCAGAGCTCTTAAACCCAGTCTCTACATATTTTGGAAATATGAAACAAATTTTATCAACATTGAAGGCTAGAAAATGTTCCAAATCACCACAATTTTATTTTGTTTTCATAACATACTTAATCTATACAGCTATGACCCAAAATTTTCATAGTCAATCTCTGCAAATTTAGAAATGTATAGTGAAGTTTATCTAAACAGTCGGGACTAGAAAGTACTCCCCCTCATCCCAATTCTATTTGATTTTGTGCATATTTCATCTAAACAGCCATGACTGAAAGCTCTTAAACCCAAACTACGCAAATGGAAAAATACTTTACAAATTTTATCTAAATAGCCAGGGCTAGGAAAAGATCCCAATCACATGAGTTCTAGTATATTCTCATTAAATATTTTATCTAAATGGCCATAGCCCAAAGTTGTTAAAGCAAAACCTCAAAACTAAGAGATGCACTACAAATTCTACCTAAATAGTTGGTTCTAGAAAAAATTTCCCAATTGCCCCCATTCCATCCTGTTTTCAAAAAATATTTCATCTAAACACCATGACCAAAGATCCTAAACCCAAATTCCATAAATTTAAAAACACACACCAAATTCTATCTAAAAATACAGGGCTACAAAAATCTCCCCATCATCGCAATTATATTATGTTTTTATACCATATTTCATCTAAACATCCATGAGCCAAAAAAGTTAAAGCAAAACTCTTCAAATTCATATACCTAGTGCAAATTTTATCTTAACAGACAGGGCTAGAAAAGGCTCCCAATCACCCCAATTTATATCGTTTTCATAACATGTTGCATATGAACAGCCATTCCCTGAAGTTTTTAAACTTGATCTCTAAAAATTTAGAAATAGATATTACATTTTATCTAAACAGTAGATAGTCAAGGATTGAAAAACCTCCCTATCACCCGAATTTCCTTTTGTTTTATGAGTACAGGTTTTAAGAAATGAATACCTTTCTCGCCAATGTAGCATCCTTGTCTTCTGCCATTCTTGGTAGATCGTCCAACACTGCAGAGAGATTATATGTTGTAGTTGGTGAATCCCAATTCATTGTTAAAGACCATCAAAGTAGCAGAGGCACCCACACCCGTGACATCTCAGGTTGTAATCACGAAAGGGTTTAAAATTTGCATAAATTCTTTCTAATCTATATCAATTCACTGGTTGGTGATAGTTATCCCACAGTTCTTACAAATCACTAAAATGTGTTGAACAATTCCCATTTATTTAGCTTAGCATCAACTTTTTAATTCTGGGCATGGTAGACATGCTACAAGATGGCTTGTTTTCTGTAGGAATCACTCATGAACAGAGGAGAATCAACAAAATCTTCAACAAATTATCACCCACAATAATCATATCGGGTACTTTTTATTTAACAATCTAGCGATGGAAGGCAGTGGATTTGGTCAAGCTTGATGTTTGTCATGGACCAAAGGTTAAACCAGAAAATACTGAGGAACCTATTATCCCTATCAAGAAATATGGTCTTTGGCAACCCAAAATGAACCATCATCTCAGGCATGTAATTTGATCTATATATACTCCTGTTATGACTCTGAGTAATCATATATTCTGCAGTAAGTGTGTCCTCCTATCCCTCTTCAATATAATTTTCAATTGGTATGGCATCATATTTTCAGGAAGACCATTATTAATATACATATGTTCAGTCAGCCTTGAAAGCAGAATTTAGATATGCATTGTTGTTCAAATCAGTCATGGCATTCTGTCAAAGTTTTTGGAAGTTCTGATGATAAGGCTTGCTCACAATCTAAGTTGTGGAAAAGTCATGGCCATAGATTGTATGTTGACAATATTCTCCATACAAAAGGAGGCTAGCAAAGGATTCATAGGACAATGAATCATTAAGACTCATCATTATTTTGGATAATAGCATAAAAATTCATCTATACAGAATATATGCCTCTGTATGAGACCCTTGATTTGCTCAATCCACATCAGCTCATACACTTCTTAGCCAACCTATTAAATTTTATTTTAGTTACGATGGCTACACTGAGTATAGGCTTTTTTGGGTTGCATTCGTAAGCAAGATAGCTTCTGGCATCAAGCTGTGGAGATGTTTTCATTTTGTTTAATAGAATTAATCTTCGTTCATAGCAGAGGTTCAACTGGAGCCATGTCAATCACAGAGGTCCTGAGTCTCTCAAAGGGAACGAACTTGAAAGTTTGAAAGATCTGAAATATAATTCTGCACAGCAGAGATGCTTGGTTATATCAGCTCCTCTATGGAACTTCTATTGTCTCCTTTCCATCGTTCAATATGCACGATATCATGTCAGTCTAAGAAGAAGCAATAGGGATTCTACAACAAAAGAAACTACAACACATTTGAAGCTTTCAATCTTGAAGAACTACTTAGAGAAAAATTGCATAGCACTTTGAAACAGTTCTACCACTGTCAGCAGAGGTGCCTCAATAAATAATAAAGATCGAAATCTTGAGTTATACGACATTCATTAAGATTCATTTTCGAAATGTAGCAAATAGAAATCATTACAATTTCATATACCCTAAAACATCGAATTACATTTTCATTCTGGAGGATTTAGAGAAAGTGGGTACATACATGGTCGAACTTTAAGGTAACAAGAGCGATGTCTGAGGATAGGCCATACGTAAAAGAAATGGAGGAACCAAATCCATGTAAGAATAGAGAAACCCCCATAGAAGAAATTGCAAGCCCTATTCAAAAAATTGTCCAGATGGGTGATTTTGAGAGCATCATCAACAATGGGCCTATCATGACCATGTAATCTGCTTACCAAGTGATTCATCATACATGTAATTTCCTTTTCTTGTCATTTGATGTCAAGATCGAGTTGATCTTGTGCTAGTTGGGTTAACCTTGTGCAGAAACAGAGTTGAAGCTCGTTCAATGAACTTGCACAACTGATGTCATTAAGATTAAAAACCTGACATGAAAGCACTATGATAAGATTGAAAACTGAGTAGTTTACATAGTTAGTTTTATGGATCAAATAATTGATTTCCTACTAGTGGTAATCATAGGGTGGGACATCGTGATTAAAATGAATGAATATGCTATGAAATTATGTGGAATAAAATTTGATCAAGGGAAATAAGGGTATAATAAAATACGATGTGTAGTAATTACACAAACTACCATTTATATATTTAATTTAAATTATCAAGGTGACACATTTTTATGAGTAAAATTATAAAACACTATGGAACTATTTAGAATAGAATTTATGACCAAAACATTTAAGAGTTAGAATAGAGTCTTTAAGAGATCACAATAAAAATAATACACATTAAAGATATATACATGGATCATATATATCAAGCTAAAGCAACATTTTCCTACACCTAGTGTCCTAGATGGCCAAGGCAAGGTGTCATCAAACCAATTATACAGTCATTCGTGTTAGTATGAATCTTAATCGCAAGCGTACGAAAAAGGCTCACTTTAGTCGTGCATAACAAACAGCCCTGACAGCAAAGATGCCTGCCAATATCTTTAGATCCGCAATTAGTTGATCAAGATAAATGCTGCAAAATCTAGATATATGCATTAAAAGACATTAAGCAGTAAATAAAAGCAAGAGTTTCTCCATGCACCAATAGACAAGGCAAGAATGTTTTAAATAATTTTTGTATTTTTTGACACCTGGGAAGGGAACATAGAAAGATATTACCAATCCCCCTCAATGGGATGGGTTCTTGTAAGTCCTCGACACTTCAAATCTAAAAGCTCTCTCTCTTGATGGTGTAGAAAACCCATACAAAAATGAAACTCAAAGGGAGCTCATAAGAAAAATGGTAACAAAATATGACAATGATGGTGGATCAAAGTCAGACCAAAAGTATAGATCTAGAGTGATCTTTAGGCAACAAAAGTAGTGAGTGAATGGAAAAACCCTTCTATATATAACAAAATATTGAGTTAGTCTAGATATTGGTGCATAATTAAAATATTATTAACCAATTCTAGATCCAACGTTTATGGAATATTTTATTACATTTGTTGGAGGAAAAAGAATTTGACTTTGGTAAAATCCCTTTATTTGTAAGTAACAAATAAATAAATGATTTATTTATTATTTAAAGGATGTGGCTGAGTAATAATCAAATAAATAATGATTTATTTAATTATTTATAAATGATTTAGTCAAATTTAACAAGCAATATTATTTAAATAAGGTTTAAATAATTATTCATAGAAAATAATTAAGATAAGTAATGATTTATCTAATTAATTTTCCTATTTTGGGTTAGATATGACCAAGAATATTAATTAAACTGTTGTTTAACTAATTATTCCTTGAGGAAAATCAAACAAATGTGGATTTATTCAATATTTCCTCATGATGTTTCTTATTTAGACCATAAACAACTTATTAAATGGGGTGTATTAAGTTATTTTTCATAGTGAAAGCAATTTTACTTAGGGTAAAATTGGTCTTACATGGTGTACTTTGGTCCATCTAATAGTAACAAGTTAGATGACCAAAAAATGGTGTAGCAATTCGTATATCTCAGTCGGAAAATTATTAATTTCATAAGAATCACAAGGGTTGATATGTCAATCAAAATTTAAAATTATCCTCTAAAAACTCATATAGAAAGTGGGGTAACAGGTCCTATGACATCCAACCTATGATTTGCAATGGGAAATCCTCAACAATATCTTTGGAGAAATAATGTCCCATTAAGGGGTTTAATAAGAGGTATGAGGCCCCACCAATTTGATAGTTGAAGAAGTTTGAATATTGGCTTGTCAATTTTGGCCATAAGTAGGAAAGGAAACATGGAAGCAGGTGACCCCCTTGGAAAAGTTCAAAAGGGGAAGGCCACATAAGGTCTTATATAAAGATCTAAATCCAATGACCTCCCTCATAAAAATAGTTAGACATGTATTGAAAGAGAGTAGATAACGACCATCTAAATCTTGATAAAAGAAAATAGAACATCCCATGAATCCCATAATAAATGGATCATCTACATATGAGGTGATTCTCTAACTCAATGTTGTGTATATGGAAAAGCTAGAATATGTTATTGAGAAGAGGAATATCATGATGTCATTAATTTCAACTAGACACTAATGTAAACCCACTTTGAAACCACCAAGGGGGATCTAAAGGGAAACATCTAGTGCTCTTGTGTGTATGAGGGTTAAAAAATAAGACCCCCTCTTATTTGCATGAAGTGTTCCTAGTACAAATCCATCTTAGAGTCAAGGCCATGAAAAGATGAAGTCCAAGTACTAAATTTATTGTTTATAAATAACATATTTAAAAACTTTACACAAACATATAATGATGTCATTTACATTGGAGGTGTATGTCACTTGAATCGTGTTACAACTTTAATCGCTCCCCCACAAAAAGGTATCATTCTCCCTTGTGATGATGCATCAACCCTAATAGAGAACAATCTCGTGGTGTAAAAGGAATTTAAACATGATGTAACTTTAATAGTGCCCTACATATTTCTCGTGAACAAAATGTGTTGTTGTTCCAATCCCACCAGATATTGTTGATTAGAATGCATGGGAAACCTTTATAATAATCTTCCATGATGTTGTGTAACTAAGTTTTGAAATGTTCTTCCAAGCTTAAATAGGACCACGAGCCTATCATGTTCAAATTCTCAAGGGTGGTGGTGATGACATGCACTGTGTTGGGACAAGAGATAAATAAGTGTGAATAAATATCATCATATGACTTGCATAAAGGATAGATGTTGGGGTGATTCATAAACTATCATGTATATTTCTCGTGAACAAAATGTGTTTTTGTTCCAATCCCACCAGATATTGTTGATTAGAATGCATGGGAAACCTGTATAATAATCTTCCATGATGTTGTTTAACTAAGTTTTGAAATTTTCTTCCAAGCTTAGATAGGACCATGACTAGCCTATCATGTTCAAATTTTGAAGGGTGGTGGTGATGACCTACACCTTGTTGAGACAAGAGATAAATAAGTGTGAAGAAATATCATCATATGACTTGCATAAAGGATAGATGTTGGGGTGATTCGTAAACTATCATGGATATTTCTCGTGAACAAAATGTGTTGTTGTTCCAATCCCACTAGATATTGTTGATTAGAACGCATGGAAAACCTTTATAATAATCTTTCATTATGTTTTGTAACTAAGTTTTGAATTTTTCTTCCAATCTTAGATAGGACCACAAGCCTATCATGTTCAATTTTGCAAGGGTGGTGGTGATGACCTGCACTATGTTGGGACAACTAGAGATAAATAAGTGTGAAGAAATATCATCATATGACTTGCATAAAAGATATATGTTGGGGTGATTCGTAAAGTATCATGGATATTCCACTAGACAATTCATCATAATAGACCAGATAAAACTATATTTAAAAATGAATGAATAAAAGTTTGTGACAGGAAGTGTCAGTGATTTTGGGGTGTGCTAAGGAGGGAGTGACGTCAAAGTATGTTAGTCAGTGTTAATGCATGCTAGAGGCCAGGGAAACATGCCAAGATGTGCCAGGTGCCAGGGTGTGCCAATGCATGCCAGGGCGGAGTGTTTGGGAGTGCCAAGGAAAAGCAAGGGAGCACTAGTATCAAATGCATGGAAATGAATGAATAAGAGTGTGTGACAAGGAGTATCAATGAGTTCTAGGTGTGCTAAGGAGGGGTTTTAAAGTTATTAAAGGTAGTGTCAAGGAATGCTAGAGTGCCGAGGCGACATGCTATGATGTGCCAAATGCTAGGGTGTGTCAATGCGTTCTAGGGAGTGCCATGGAAACACAAGGGAGAACTAGTTCAAAATGCATAGAAATGAATGAATAAGAGTGTGTGATAGGGAGTGTTAGTGAGTTTCAGGTGTGTTAAGGAGGGATTATCCAGGTTATATGTTAGGAAATTCCAAGGTATGCTAGAGTGCCAGGGCATGTCAGGGAGTGTTAGTGTGCAAGCCCTTCTTCATATATCTTACAAACTACAATACAACATGCTAGAGATCTTATACCATGGATCATGACCCTTTACAATCACACTGATACACGGAATACAACTAGGGCTTGGTGTTAATCCTTTGACAACCAATCTATCATGAACTAGACAACACTTGACCTACTTGCTGATGGTAGCCACACACAACCCTTTTAGTCCAAAATTTTAATGAGAGCACCACAGGTTTAATTTTTGGAGAACAAGGGGCCACCCCCTTGTCCAACACTTTTGATGGGTCCCATGCATCATTATGGCACTCATGTACCCCAGTATGCCTCCTAGAAGGCCCTAAGGCATCAGTTGACCTCTTATGAGGCTTATTATTCCATGTATGAGATAGTTTGGTGGGATTGCCACCAAAATTTAGGGTTACTTGCATATTATTTTATGTTTAGGGGCTAATGTAGGCCCATAAGCCAATTCGATCAACTCCTAATCAATGTATAAAAAGGAGTTAGTTGGCTTCATTTGTATCATCACTTGACTTGGGATCTCTCTATCTTTAGAGAACTTCGCATTTTTCCTTGGAGGACTATTTTGGATGATGGATGCATTTTGATGTATGGATTTGGGCTATTTTAATCTTGGAGATTTGTTTTTGCAAATGTGAAGCTAGTTGGATTAAATATCTAACATTGTGAGTGAAAATTTAACGCTATTCTTCCTATTGTTGCATACTATTGAATTTCGCTATAACTAGGGCTAATTGCTGCATGATGGAAATGTGGAATTATGTGTCTATTTAGCTTATTTAATGTATGGGCCATTATTGGATGTTTGAAATTTATTAGAGATCATTTTATCTCAATAAAATTTCACAATTTGTATGAAGTATAAATGTTTGAAGGTCACTTAAAGTTTTTCTCTAACATTGGACGAAGTTAACTTTCTAGGCCTCCATGATCAATAAACAAAATTCTTGTTCATTATCACCCCTAACTCCATATCCCCAAGTGAATTATGCATTATTCCCTCAAAAAGGGTGATGATTTCCCCCCCTTTTTCACAATTTTCCATTTTTCCCTAGGTCTAGCCCCATTAGGTCACGTTGGGCATCAATTTCCCAAGAATCTAGCTAGAGGAAAACTTCGATATCATAGAGGAAACTGCATTGGTGGGTCCCCTCACTCTCCTCGGAATTTGGGCGAATTCCGATGATGGAATCTCTGGATACCTCAAGCCCTAGCTCTAGGATCAAGTTTTGCATAGGTGTCCCCAAGGCTAGAACCTTGTAGGATCAATTTGACCCATTGAAGTACAAAATATTTCCTGATCCTTTCCCCTATCATTTTCCAGGATATGAACATCAATTGTTGCTAAATTCCATCCCCGAAACTGGGCTGGGTCCACTTGGCCCTATGTGGTCACATTTGGTGTCAAAGGCCTTTCATCAAGGACCATTTGGGAATCCAAGTTCCCAAAGGATTTTATGGATTGATAACTTCCTTCATAAGTCTTATTCTTCTCCCTCAACCCTTTAATCCCCCTCCTCTCTCCCTAGAAGATCAAGTCCCTTGCTTAAAAGGCAAGCATGTCCCACTCTTTATTCTATCTTAGGGAAAGGGTTTCTAGGGTCACTTCCCACCCATTCATTGAACTATAATATGCAAGTGACTTCCTAAACTACTGGGACTCCTCCCATCGGTGAAATTTCATGAAGATCAAGGAGCCTTAGCTGTGGTGACAATGGGCTAAGCCTCCACTGTTTCCCTTGTCCTAGTAGTTGCCCTCTTAGGAACCGCTTTTAGGTCCACTACTAGTTTGAGTGGTAACAAGTTGTTCACAACTCCATTTGTGAACAAATCTTTGGTATGCCCACTTTTTTCATACTACGGCTCCAAGATGAGAAGTCTAGGGCTATGGAGGATGCCCTTATTCTCACTGAATTAATCCTCTACAATATAGTGAACTAGGGCTAGTTGGTTGGCCCACTTGACTGCTACTTTATTCCTTCAAATTCTGCACATACTTAGGCCCTATACACCTTCCCTTCTACCAATATTGTTGTCCTTCACAAGTACAAGAGTTCAGGCTCTTCTTTGGCAGTCACCTAACAACCCTCCAACTACACTTGGACTACCATCAATCTACCCAACCAAAGTCAATTATTTTTACTGATCTAGGGCTCACAATATTGTCTTCATCTAGGGATATTCAAATCTTCCACCTAACAATGGCTTGAGTCCTCTCAAAATCATTGTTCTTATGTATTGACAATTTGATATTTGTTTTCCAATCTATGAACAAATTTGAACTACTCATCTTATCATCCTTATAACAATCTGTAGATGACTGAAGTAAGGTCACAAATCAACCACTAATATTCCATTGACTAATTTTTTATAGGTCACTTCAGATATTTGTCTAAAACTCCATGGATAGTCCACCAAAATCAACTCCTCTGCGTGTTAATCCATTCTTCACATGGAACATTTCTTCTGCATGCTCAATCTTCTGCTCAAGTTCCACCCTCCTTTGGATCTGTCATCTCCACACATACTGAATCTGCAAACCATCTTCCAGATCTGCGGTCTATATTGCAGACATAAACCTCGCTCTAAGGGTCACAACTGCTCTTCTTTTATGCAAATTTTTCACAGTATTAAGGGCATACCTTATGAACTAAACATGCTAGGAAATTGTCCTAACTAGGGAACTATACTTATGTACTTCTAATTTTTGTAGAAAAAACCCTATACACCCATAGAAAAAACCACGACTCTTGCCTCCATACGAGACTCGACCTATCACATGTGGATCCATATATTCTGGGCATTTCTTTGACTAAATCTTGACATGAACTTCAGATCTCAATGTCGACCCTCGAACTACGGTTAGCTCAGTCAATATTACGCATGTGTCTACTTTTGTTCTGGCTCTAAATTATAGTGCAAGCCCTCCCCCATTTATGTTTATATTTATAACCACCGCAAGACAAGATCATATCAACCCTCTCTATTATTTCATGTAGAAAATCTAACCAAAGGGATTCAATCTGATCTTGTAATGTACTAAAACAAGATACTGAATCCTTCTTACAATTTTCAGAAAGAAAATACGATCGCACAATAACATATAAGTAAGAGAAAGAAATTATCAATCGCACAACAAAATATGTATCTGTGGAAAGAAACTACTCAAAACCCCTCTATCTCTATTGTGTATTAATTCAAGGAATCATGAAACAATACAATGCTTAATCTCTCATGAGATTCTCCAACACTCTTCCAATTGTCTCCTACTAATCTAGGCAAAATCAATCTAGTACTTAGCCAATTCTCAACCTTCCTTCAGCCTGCCTTGCTCATGCAATGCCTAGGGAATTATCTCTCTATTAATTAGGAAATTCAACCTTCCCTGATTGTGCAATTCATCATGGCATCCCAATGACTTTATAATTGCACATGGGTAATTTTGTATAAATACAATTGATAGTTATGTTCCCTTTAACCTCTCTCTCAACTGGGTCTTCCTCGAAACTGACATGCATGCAACTATTAATAGAGAATTATCAATTATCTGATTGATTGCTCATTGTGAATTAAATCTAATTTAATTCAATGGAACTCTCACTAGCTCATCACTCAGTTAGAACTAGTTAAATTGATTTTAACTCAATTAATTGAGTTAACTAATTCACACCTACACCCCACTAATGCATCAACTGCAACTGGACCCCCAAAATATTAGAATCCATCTACATGCCTCATCTTAGACCCTCGTGATCTAGAAATATGTAGGAACACAATAAAATACAAAAATAAACATAAACACAAAGATGCAGTAGGAATAACACTTCCTTTCATTAATATCAAATACTGAAAAATGCTTACAGACATAATGGAAAAAAAAAACTAGCTCGGGCGATGGTATCTTATCTCCGAGAAGAGATGTGGCGGCTACATGCCTTTGAATTGTGTTACAATAAGGCTCAAGGTCCATTTTATTATTGAAAAATAAGAGAAAACTTAACCCGAGGAAATGTAACACCAAGAGTTTATGGGCTCCGTTGGGGGTAGTTGGGCAACCAATTTCCCAGGGTCGTAACTTGGTCATATGATCTTTGTTTTACGCACATGATACCTCATCAGAAATATCTCTCTGAGGACTACAACTACTATTTTGATTTCTTTGAAATCGCCAAACCTTTCATGCCCATAAAATGTCGTTTGGGGCCTCAAAATTGCTCCGGAAGTTCAGGACCCAAAAAACTAACAAAAATAGTAAATTGTGTTATAATTAAGGAAACTGAAAAACTGAAAGAGACAATGGCAAGGGCCCAAGTGGAATAGGCGGGTGGCCACCAATACCCACCTCGGTCACCTCAACTCGAATTTCTTGAGCTAATTGAGTCATCATGACTTAGTTAATTGACCCAATTTGTTATGAGATGAAATTACAATTTATTGTCCAATTTATTTAAGAGAAAAGTAAATTAGACACCTCACATTCCTCACTCCTGGTACATCAAAATTCCTCACCAGTGTGGGTGCATTTTTTGTCCTTTATAGTTGCCAATTTCACTGTTTCTTGTTGCAAATTTCATCACTTCCTCTCAACAAGAAAGGAATTCAATCTATCTCGATCCGGTACCTTTGGAATTTTTCATGCAACACTTATCTAGTGTTGTTTTCACCTGCAAATATTGAAATTGAATAGCCCCCGAACAATTGAATCAGTATAATGCATTTGTCATCAGATTCTTCTGACTGCTGCTAGCTATTGCACTTGTCTACTAGACTCTCTGCATTGTTGCTGACATCTGCATACGTGCCCTTTGCACTATTTCCAACTCTGATCTGTGCTCCAGTATATTACATATGTCACTCTGATTTTTGTCTTCCTGACATATGCCTGCATCAATCTAACTAATCCTTCCTGCTATTGGTGTATTATGGACTCCTCGTAACTAGGTTCGATCCATGAGACACACCATCTCAATGGACCCTACCCAAATTTCTTATCTTGGGTTTATATCTACACATCACCCCACCTTTCACCTGGAGGTATGGTTGCATGTGATCCCTATGCCCATCTGGATCAAAATTTCCCCCTCATGGAGGTCTCTTCTTGAGTGGAAGATTCCACTCGGTCTCCTCTCTGATTCTCCAATTATGGCTGCTCCACAACATTATGAAACTGCTTCTAAGGCTGCATGTTGAGAGGTAATTTGTACTCCCTCTCAACAACCAAGTCTCTAACCTTTGCTTTGCTCCTTAAAGCTTTGCATGCATCTAGTACCTCAAGCACATATAGGTTATTGACTCGCGCACATTGTAATTGTCTTGCCATTACAAAAGTTTCTAAAAAATAGTTGATTTTAAATCGATGATATCTCCCTCATTTGAGCTCTGAATTGATTTTCCATTTTGGTAGTTTTTCGCAATTATATGCTTTTTTTTTTTGAAAGTTTTACACCAAAATCTTGAGATATTCTCTGCAAACTCGCCACCCAAAAAATTCCTGCTCTGATACCATTTATAAAATCTAACCAACGAGATTCAATCTGATCATGTAATGTACTAAATCAAGATACTGAATCCTTCCTACAATTTTCGAAAACAAAACATGATCGTACAATCACATATAAGAAAGAGAAAAATTTGTCAATCGCACAACACAAGATGTATCTGGGGAAAGAAACTGCTCAAAACCCCTCTATCTCTATTATGTATTAAGTCAAGGAATCATGAAACAATACAATGGTTAATATCTCATAAGATTCTCCAACACTCTGCCAATTGTCTCCCACTGATCTAGGCAAACTCGGTCTAGTACTTAGCCAATTCTCATCCTTCCTTCAGCTTGCCTTACTCATGCAATTCCCAGGAAATTGTCTCCCTATTAATTAGGAAAATCAGTCTTCCTTGATTGCACAATCCATCATGGCATCCCAATGACTTTATAATTGCACATGGGAAATTTTGTATAAATACAAATGATACTTATGTTCCCTTTAACCTCTGTCTCAACTGGGTCTTCCTCGGAACTAACATGCATGAAACTATTAATAGTGAATTATCAGTTATTTGATTGATCACTCATTATGAATTAAATCTAAGTTAATTCACTGGCCAACCTCTCACTAGCTCATCTCTTAGTTATAACTATTTAAACTTATTTTAACTCATTTAATTGAGTTAACTAATTCACACCTGCACCCCACCAATGCATCAACTGCAACTGAAGTCCAAAAATATTAGATTAATACTTCTACATGCCTCATCTTAGACCCTCAACTCAAATTTCTTGAGCTTACTCAGTCATCGTCACTTAGTTAACTAACACAAGTTGTTATGAGATGAAATTACAATTTATTGTCCAATTTATTTAAGGGAAGAATAAATTAGACACCCCACATTCCTGACTCTTGGTGCATCAAAATTCCTCACCAGTGTGGCTGCATTTTCTTTTGTCCTTTCCGATTTCCAATTTCAATGTTTCTTGTTGCAAATTTCAACATTTCAGAACTTCATGCGGCCTTCACACAAAGACACCATTGAAATCACATGCCTAGATTCTCATGAGCAACCTCTCTTAAGCTCGATCTTCCATAAGAGAACCAACAATATTCCATCCTACTTCCTAGCTCGAACCAACCATTAAGGTATGCAACATTCTTGTGAACTCTCACATGATGATCTTTCTCTTGGAGGATAATCATGGCCTCCCTTTAGCAACCCTTACTCGACCTACTTTAGGACTACATCTCTCTTCGCCCCCTTGATAAAATGATCTCCTTCTCACCTGATGTTCTTTCCTTCATCCTAAGGCCTCCTTAAATAGTTTTTCCTAGACCTCTTAGGAACCCTATAGAACTTACTGGTTTTATCCACTTATACCTTAGGAAATATTAATTTTCCTTTTTAATTTTCTTTTATATTTTAATCTCCATGTTGTGTCCAAAATCCCTTTGCTTGGATTCTTTGCCCAAAAATCCTTTTGTGAACAAACTCACACAAACTCGTCTCAATAGGCTTGTGGAGTACCTCCCAAGCTACACAATTCAACAACATCATCTAGTTGTAGTAATTGTACTTGGTCAAGCTCTTGTAGTCAAGTGAGGGCTTGGTTGGGTTCCCAAGTTGCATAGTAAGTAAGGGCAGTTGTGAGGGCATGATAGGTAGGGAGGGTCAGGGCATGCACATTAGGAATGAAAAGGCATGCTAACACATGTCGGACAATGTCAATGCATGATGAAGAGTTTTAGGGAGTGTCGGGGCATATCAAGGGATAACTAGGTCAAAATGCATGGAAAGGAACGAATAAGAGTGTGTGCTAGGGAGTGTGATTGAATTCAAGTGTGCTAAGGACGAAGTGTGTTAGGAGAAGTTCAGAATAGGATTTATAGGAGGCAAGCCTACGGTTGTTATACGGGGCTCGACATAGCAGTTTTAGACAAAGGGAGATCACTTTGTGCTAGGTACAACATTTTTTTTCCTTTAGCTATTTTTTTATATGAGATGTGGCACACTTTTGGCTACATGCCCATGTTTTAAACTATTCTAGATAATTGCATATTGTACATTGTTGTGTATAATTTTTGGGGCACTCGACTTGTGTTGGCTTATATCTTGTGTGCCTTATGCATCTTGTTGTTCTTGCAAACTATCAGTTAATTTTCTACTCTTTATATGAACTGAACATACATGTGAAATATTTCCTATGTAAGCTATGTTTCTTAGTTGTTTTATGGCCATGGATAGATCATGTGATCCTTGTATGGGTAACTAGTCAAGTGGGACAAGTTGAGCTTAGACATGAGTGGCATAAGATGAGTTATAGACAGTTCTTAGGTGAATAAGGCACATTATACTTGTAGTTGGTGCAATTGGTCAAGTTTTTGTGATTGAAGCAAGCCAATATTGTCACATGAACTGCAGTAGCCAAGGAATTGATTGGGTTCCCAAGTCGTGAAAAAATGTAAAGGCTAGTTGTGATAACATGAGTGCCAAGGCGTGCTAGGGAATGCTAAGATGTGTCAGATAGTGCAAAGGCGTGTCAAACATGTTAAGATGTGCCAAGTGATAAGGCATGCCATTATGTGCAAGGGTGTGTCAATGCGTGCCAGGGACATTCAAGGCAACAAAATGGAGAAACAAGTTAAACTACAAGTAAATGAACACATAAGTGGGTTAATAAGTTATCAATTTAACTTTTCCAAGAGGGGCATGCTAGGCACACCAACACTAGGCGCCAATAGGTGCCAATTGCAAAGTCTTAGTGCATTCTAAGTGCCAAGTCTTCCTTTGTTTCTTCTCATCTACTTTTCGATAGTTGATCTCAAATAAATTTAATATTAAATCGTGCCAAATTATACCAAGGCATGTCAACGTATTCCACGCATGCTAAGACTTTCCAAGTGCCAACATGTGCCAAGTGCCAATATGTGTCACAGAGTGTTATGCATGCTATGAAGTGGAAGGGCTTGTTGAAGAGTTCTAATGTGTTCTAAAGAGTGTTAATGCATGTTGAGAAGTGTTAAGGAGTCCAGGACAAAAAATTAAGGGAGCACTAGGTCAAAATTCATGGAAGTTAATGAATACGAGGAACGTGTGCCAGGGACTAGTGTTAATGAGTGCTATTTGTCATGCCAAGGAGGAAGTGACAAGGTATGATAAGGATTGGTAAGGCATGCTATGGAATATCAAGGCATGTCAAGAAGTCTCAAAAGTGTGCTTGGGAGTTCCAGGGTGTGCTAATTATATGTGCCAAATAGTGCCAATACATGCCAGGTATAATAATGTGCAGGGCGCCAGGGTATTTCAGTATGTGTCAATAAGTTTCAAGGAAACAAAAGGAAGAACCAACAAGAGGGTTAATAAGTCAAGACTTTATCTTTTTCAAAAGGGGCATGCTAACCACACTAATAATAGGTCCCAATACATGCCAAGTGGCAGTGTGTGCCAAGTGCTAATGTATGTCAATGCATTTAACCAAGGTGTTCCAAGGCATGCTAGGAGAGTTCCATGTTGTTCTAAAACATGCCACCATGTGCTTGGGCGTCAGTGTCATGACAAGATGTTATAGGTACAAAGATGTTCCAATACATGTGAGGTTCTAAGAAATGATAGTGTTTGCCAAAGCATTAATTTAAGGTGTGCCTGGATTGTTGAGGAGTGTTAGGTCTTTCTCATTAATAGAATTGACAGAGCTTGATTATGTATTAAATAATATGTTTCCTACACACACTATTGTGACTTTATCTAAAGGGAATTTTTAATAGATATGAATCATGTGTTGACTCATAGGAAAACTCTATTCGACTAGTCATTACCTGAGGGAAATGACACACACTAATTACTTCTTAATAAATTGACTGAATCTAGCCATTATGGCCTTGGACATGTTATAAAAAATACTTCACAATAATGGTATTAAATCGTTATCTTTTGACAAAAAATATATTAACAAGAACATAACGTCATAAAAAACTCATTGGGATGATCAATGGTGACAAACATTTTTTGACCATCACCAAAAGTAACAAAAATAGCATTGGTGAGGGTCATTAAAAGTTCGTCACTAGAAGTGTCACCAAAGAGAGAATTACTGATGGGCCTTTAACGACCCTCACCAAAAGCGTCATTGAAAATGGCTTTGGTGATGGACCTTAAAGTACCATCACTATATACACTTATATCGACGCTTTTTTAAGGACCGTTACCATATGTGACATTGGTGACAGACCTTAAAGGTCCGTCACAAGCATGACCCTCACCAATGTCATTTTTTCTTGTAGTGAAAATATCTCTTTCAGCCAATCACCCTTGTGCCATATTCTAAGAGTGAATGTGGGATCTCATGGAATAAACCAAATAAAACCAAACTAGGGCTTCCAGAGGCCAAACCATCTCAACCCTCAACCAATGAATCCACCTCACCGTCGAACATCACCAACACCAACCAGATCGGTCTTTACCCAAGTTTTCTAGGGCTCTATGAACTATTAACTCAACCCACATCCTTATAGGGCTACAGATCATTTATCCAACCCGGCTGCAGGACTAATAACTCAACCCACCAAGGGTTCCAGAGCATTTTTCCAACCTAGGCTCCAGAACTAGTAACTTAACCCAAGTTGTTCCAGGGCCTCCAGAGTGTTTGTTCCAATCCATATCCATAAGTAATTATGAGCACCAACCAGAAAAAAATCAAATGGGAAATGGGAAAACCCACAACACCATGGCTATCCAGAAAATGGAAAGGCTAGGAAAATCCACTGTCAATACATGCAATCCCCATTCCAATTACATATCATAATGACATAATCATATTCATATACCATGAATTCATAATGAGTAAGGAAAATCACACATGCAACCTATTACTTGCAAAGCAATCTGACTATATTTGTTGATCCATATATTCCCTTGCGCTTTCCCACTTTCCTTTGCCTTCTTTCTCCAAATCCAATGAAAATTGGAGTTCTCCTAATATGCTCCAAAAATGCTCCAAGATTTCTCTAAGTGTGCAAGAGTATGAGAGTGTGAAGGATAAAAGAGAGCTCCAAGTTAAAATTGAAAAAAGGTTATGAATTGATCCTCATAAGCCTTTTTATCATTGAAGCCATTATTTTCTTCAGTTTCCCTCAAATTTCCTTCAATTTTCCATCACATGAAAATATGTGACCTTTCATCTCCCTTTTCTCCTATTTTCCTTTATTTCATAAATAAAATGTCAATTAATGCCACTTTTCCTTTGCCAATTATCATAGCCATTTATTAATCACTAGTGATCCCCATCACTATGTTTTACCCAACATTCAACTTGGAATATGTGTCCCGTGATCTTGGTTTTATTTTTTTATTTACATAGAAAATCGACCAGGGGTTGTTGCAGACCCCTCCCCCTTGAGGGAACACCATCCTCGGTGTTTAATGACACCTATGACCAGAAAACTACTAAAAACAACTCATACTGCCAATGGAGCTTTATAAAATATCTCAGTGCAGTGTTTACAATGAACAACAACTGCAAACCATGACCAACATGACAATCATACCGCTTATTGGAGCATTATAACACAGCTCATTGCGACATCTACAAAAACATCCATATACATATACATATACCAAAAATTCATTTTCTTGAACCAACAAATACTGAAGGATATAAATCTCTCATCTAATCAGCCATCTCCCATGTAGCTTCATGGGGTTTAAAGTTTTTCCACTGCACTTTAACCTGTTGGATTGCTCGGTTCCAGAGCATGAGTTGTTTTCGCTGCAATATGCATTATGGTTCTAGTTGGAATTATCCCTCTGGTTCCACCTATAATACAGACTCATCAATCACATGATAAACATTGTGGACATACTTATTAAGTAATGAAACATGGAATACATCATGGACTTTCAATTTTGGAGGTAGTGCAAGTTGATAGGCCACTAGTTCAATCCTCTCAAGGATCTCGAAAGGCCAGCGATATCGAGGTGCCATATTGGCACATGACCCAATCCTCAAGGATCTCCTCTTCAACTTGATGCATAAGTACACATGTTCCCCAACCTGGAACTCCTTAAAGTCCTTGTGTTGATCCCCATAACGTTTATGCTTGTTTTTTGTTGCCTTGAGATTCCTCTTGATAACATGCATTTCTTGTTCCATCTCTGCCAACATATACGTTCCAATGTTTTAGGGTCCTGTAATTTACAAAATCTCAAGGTGACTGATTATTTTTGTTCAGATCTTTCATATTGAAAATAATATTTCATCCTGCAAATTATTTCCAAGAAGAGGCAAAGTCTGAAAAATTAGGGCAATTTTTGCATGACTTTTGTGGGTTAGATAATTCTGTAGGTGTTTCTGTCATAAAATCCTTGGAATCAGCTTTCCAATGATATATCTTGCACCCAAATCCAATTCCTGGATCACAAGATAGAGAAGGATGAAAGGTGCTCCTTTAAACAATAAAACAGAGAAAATTTCCTAATCATGAAATTATTTATTTTGAATTATTAAAATTAATTCAAAAATAAATAATAAATAATTTTATACTCTAAAAACATTATAATAATTTCATGACCCACTCTGCACTCATGCATTAACATGCCCCCTCTGTGTGCAAAATAAATCAATGGAGGTAAATATGATTCGGACCCAGCCCCTCCGACATTTAATTGAAGGGGGGGTCTGAAAATCTATTTCACTTTTTACCATATTTTACAGTGGTAGTCCTCACATAAATTTACCCGCCCTTACAATACCTCTTACTCCCTTACCCCCTATGAAAACCATTAACTTTGTTGTTTGACTTTTATAATAAGATATGGAACATATGTTATGTGGATGGGAGGCGATAAAAGACTCAAGTAAAAGAAACAAAGGTAAAAATAATATACAGGTGCATGTAAATTTGGAATTCTATTTACACATGGTTTTGCAAACAACACATGGTTTTTCTAAATCCATAGGTGCATGTAAATGTAGAATTACATTTACAAAGGTAAAAAGAGAAACAAGACATGGTTTTGCAAACAACACATGGTTTTTCTAAATCCATAAGTACATGTAAATTTGGAATTACATTTACAGAGGTAAAAGGATAAACAGGCCATGGTATGCCTCACATAAATTTACCCGCCCTCACAATACCTCTTACTACCTCACCCCCCTCTGAAAACCATTAACTTTGTCGTTTGAATTTTATGATAAGATATGGAACATATATTATGTGGATGGGAGGCAATAAAAGACTCAAGTAAAAGAAACAAAGTTAAAAATAACATACAGGTGCATGTAAATTTGGAATTATATTTACAGAGGTAAAATGGGAAACAGGACATGGTTTTGCAAACAACACATGGTTTTTCTAAATCCATGGGTGCATGTAAATGTGGAATTACATTTACAAAGGTAACAAGAGAAACAAGACATGGTTTTTCAAACAACACATGGTTTTTCTAAATCCATAGGTGCATGTAAATTTAGAATTACATTTACAGAGGTAAAAGGATAAACAGGCCATGGTTTTGCAAATAGCATATGGTTTTTCAAAATCCATGAGGAAATAAAAGAAACACTTGGATTGGAAAAATATATTTTTCAAATGAATATATTGAGAAATCTAATCATGAAATCCATTTCATGATTTAATTAAAATATATTTCTCCTCAAATAGTTGTGACAAAATAAAGGATGATGAAAATCAGCAAATCAAATTTCAAGGAGCCAAATCAGCAGTGAAAGGATGTCAATTAATGGCAAAAAAACAGGGATAAAGATCAGCTACAGCACCAGATCAGCCATAGTAGCCAGCGCCGCACTAGATTTAATTATCTAGCAACAACAGTCTGAAAAGTAGAGCCAAATGTCAGAGGCATTGATCGTTGCCTCTTCGTGTACCACATTAGCCAAATTTGACTCACTTTATAATTCATGAAGGGTTGCCGAAGTAAATACAACAAACGGTGATTGTCATATTCATCTTATCATGGCCATTGCATGGTTCCACTTGTCTAATTTTGCTTAGTTGTAATTAATAGCAGATTGCCGAAGTAGATAGGGAAACTAGTGTAGTTTTCAGTTAAATATTGCATGTATTGGCAGTATCAAAGGGTTGGATGACTGGACCCTATTGAAACTTGCATTATAAGAACTATTGTATTGGAGCGTTGTAATTTTTGGAAGCTGGAGCATCAATAGTAAGAAACCATTTGCAGGATACTTGAGTTGTGTCTGTCTGGTGATGTGATTCTCTTCTCTATGTTGAATGTTTCCACTTTTTTTTCCTCACTACATATCATTTTAAGCTGATTGTAAAACATAAATTTAGATTAAGATTTGTTTTTGGAGCACCTTAATTCTAATTTTGATTACAATCTGAATGTTTTCTTCATGAAGTTTGGTTAAGAAATTCTTAATTGCTTTTTAACCACTAATGTGAATTCACTCCTTCTTTCACGTCACGATTCTTGTTGCTTTAAGATCTAGCACACACAGTTAGCTTCCCCTGTGATGCTTTTGAAATTTTGACTCCATAGCCCAATGGATTAGCTTCTGTACACCTGCTCATCCAACCAAAAAAATCAATCAAAACAACCAATACCACCATCATTGTAACTAGCCTAACATCAGCATTCATAATATTAAGGAAAAATTAAATCAGAAATATAGAGAGCCCTCTCTGAGTCTAGGAAGGCTAGGTCCTGGATTCCAAAGCAGTTTGATGTTGTCCTCTATCGTTTATTCTTGCCAATCTTATAAATTATAGGGCCACAACATAATTAACACCTTATTCACTATATCACTCCAGTTGATAGGAGTATTAAAACTCCACCAATAAGTGCTTCAAACGAACTCATCTTCAAGGACTCATGATACCCATTATTATATGCAAACTCCACCAATGGAAGATATTCTTCCCATTTTCGTTGTTGATGCATGGCATACATCCTCAACATGTCCTCAAGAATTCTATTGACCCTCTTTTTCTATCTGTTGGGGTTCCCATGTTTTGGTCAGATTGGCAAGACCAAAAGATGAGACAACATCAGAACCACTTTTAGACCTCAGGATCTAGCCCTCCTGGGTCCAGAGAGGGATCTCTCTATGTGATCAAAGAGTTATATCTATGAGGCTCAAATGTTATGATTTTAGGTTAGTTATAAGCACGGGTTTGTTTGTTTGATTGTTTGTTTGTTTTGGTTGCTGGTTATCAAGGAAGAAGGGTCCAATGTAAGATCAGTATGAGAAAAGAGGGATAAGGCAGAGGTGAAACGTTCCAGGAAATACTCAAACCATTGGGCAATGGAGTCAGGAAAGGATTTGCTTGCTACTCAATAGGCAGGCTTTCAATTGGGCTAGTCATCTGAAGCTTAGGATCTTCAAGATGATTATGTGATGTGGAAAGAGGGAGGGAGGAGATAACACAGATTGAGGCACAAAGTTACTGATCAGCAGGTCGTACAAGGATCCTAGTGGATAGGGCTAACTCTAATCCCCAGTGTTCCCAAATCTTCCAACTAAATCAATAACAAGAAACATCCAAGAAATAAATTCATTCAATTCATACATCAGAGAGCAGGCAATAACATCCACTACACTGGTTAAACCAACTGAAATCACTTCTCAGATAAAACATTCAGAAGATAAACATAAACGGAAAGGAGAGCAGGAACATAGGGTACCTAACAAGGGTAAATCCTATATCAAACTTCTGATGTAAGCCAGTAGAAACGAAATGAAATGAATGTAAACACAAATATAGGAAAACATCACCGCTGCTTCATATCAGGATCCAAAGAAATGTGCTTGTAATATTAAGTAACAACACCAATCAAGTACAACCTGCCAATGGCTGAATACTCAGTCTGAAAACATATCCATCAACCTATCTTACAATATTTACGCAGAGACCGAGTCTCAAAAGAAACTGCTTGCAGTTCTCTGATAACTGATCAAAAACCTTTACAATAGTCCTCCTCATGAGTTTTATAGCAGAAGATGAATGGAGGAGGTAGGTGAACAATTAAATACATCATTTAAGCTCAGGGAGGGAACAAAGGCCGAAACCCATTCTGTTTTGAATTTCTGCATTTATCTCTGGTATGGCTTAGATGTTCTGGTTGTATTACTGGGTGGTACATTTGGTGAAATAACAAAAATAAAATAAGAAACAGTGGAATCTGCCCTACTTGTGCAACAAATGCTTCTGATCCTGTAGGACTGTTGTCAGGGTAGGAAACTTCAGGGACACGATGCATAATCAAAACCGCATGGGCACTTTGTCCTCTGATGAAGAAAAACATTCTGCTGCTGTAGAAAAACCCTGGTGGTACGGCTTCCCGTGCATTTAATCTCTGAGTGGTCCTCGGGGTCTTCAATCTGATGCTTTACCTCTGGAAAACTGGATTGAGTCTTTAAATCTCCCTTTTAATGCTTCAATTCTTCGAATTTCTGAGCATGAGGCCTAAATATCTACGTTTGTGTGCCTCAAGGTCACTGATGCTCCATTGATGGCGCGAATCAAGCTTTAATGGCGCCGGATAGGATTTGCAGAGTTTAAACTCTGTCCTTTGATGGAGAAAAAGCTCCGCTGTTGTAGAAAATTGGTTATACATTAATTCTTGTGCGCAGAACTCCTTTGCCACTGGATTAAACGTTGTATAATCATGGCGGACCGTTACCAACTATTAAACCTGCAAAAAACACGCAACCTGTCAAGAAATCCATGAACGGGGGTGATGGAGGCAGCGCGGAGGACGGAAATGGCCGTGCAGATGATGAAATGGAGGAGAAATCGCGGAGAAATGGTGACAAATCGCTCTGGTGGAGGTTTGGTGGTCTGCGGAGTGAATTTGAGTGAAAAACATTAAAAAATATGAAATTGGACGAATATATGGAATGGAATGGGCGGATGTACGGAGGATGCACGTGGGGGTGACGTGGCGTATGGAGGAGACACGTGGCGGAAGACGTGGAGGCCCGGGCAACAGCAGAATGGTCAACAGCAGGTAAAAAAATCTAGACCTTCCGATCTCGGCGGAGATCGACGGCGGAAAAAGCGTCGGAGAGCAATAGACAGTGGGCCAAGGGTACGGCGATCGGAGGTTGAACAGTGCGCAGCTTCGTGGATCATCAACCATCGGATGAGCGATTGTAGATCGGATAGCTGACGGCCATATCGCTGGGCATCCACGGATGAACGTTAACGCGCGATGAATCGGCGGTTTTGAAAATGTACAGGAGCCATGCGTCAACTGTTGAATGGAATCGTTGGACGATCGGGGAAAACCGCCTACCGCACGAAGGTGGTGCAATAGAAACCGGGCGGTTTATGAACACTGTTCGCGGTGGGGACCACCGGTGGGATAGGCTCCAGACCGTCGATTTGGCTGCAAGGTCGGCGATCGTCGGCTGATCTGTAAAGATAAATGGTGGAAATTGCTCCCGATATGGATGAACCGTGGACCGTCGGATCTGGCGGATAAACGGACGGTGATCGCGCAGCTAGGAGTTATAACGGGAAAACACAGGCGTTTAGGATTTAACAGTAGTCGTCCGATCTGCCCTGATCAACGGCTGAAAACGCGCCCGATAAACATTTGTGATAGGCGCCCTTCAGGGCTAGCGCGCGGTTTCAGCGCGGGGTTACATGGAGGAACAGAGTGTGGGGCTTATGCCGAAAGGGGCTAGGCCTGTTATAATGTCAAAAGTGGGTTTTTTAACCATTTTTAGTGCATTTTGAAGCCTTACAAGGGTAACGATAGGGAGATAAAGGGGGAAATTGGGGAAACATAGGGTAATGGTAGGATTTCATGAGGATTTTGGGGAGATTTAGGAGTGTAAGGGGGATTTTGAAAAAAGGAAAAATCGATAAAATGAGGCATTCTGCAGAGGCACAGGGGCAGGCAATGGCCTTTTGGGACCTTTTTCACAAACAGAGAGGCTTTACACCGGGACTTAGCAGAGGAGATTTCATTAAAGGCCAAGGCATGCAGAAGACTTCAAGGATGATGTGTCTTCAGGGGAGATGCATTCCTTGAAGGCTCTACAAGGCAAAATATCCCCTATCTTCTTGGCAAAAATTCAATGGGGGCTAACAGTGGCTCCACATGGGGATGGCTTCTTCTTGAAGGAGTCAAGAATTCAGAGGATAAATATTTGGAGTAGGCCAGGTGCCTGCTACTTTACACAGCCCTTCTTTCTTTGATAAGCTGCCACAGTATGAAGACATTACATCAGCAGAAAATTACTTCAACAAACTACCTACCCATACTACAATCCTAGCATTTTTCTTCTTCCAGGGTGCATTTGAGCTAGCAGACCCTTTACATCTTTTATTTTTGCAAACAGAAAATAAATCTATTCTAAATCTACCCTTATTGCTCCATGAGACCAGATTAAATTGTTGGTCTCATATGTTTCTCTACCTAATCTATTATCCGCTGGGATTAAACTGTCCAGCAGATTTCTTCTCTACATTCTACAACAAAAATTGAAAAACAGTCAAGCCAGGATTACACTGTCTGACTTGCTGTGGGTCCAAGGCATAGAGACAGTTGCACACGGACAAAATTTGCAGGAGGCTGAAAACAAAACTATGAAGGCTTGAGATCTGAAATTTGAAACATTCTTGTTCCCTTTGTGACTCAAGATTTGAGCATGTTATAGTCACTTTTTTTTTCATCTCAGCTCTAGTTTTGGGAATGTTAGAGCTGATTCTTCTTTCTTCTTTGCTGGCCCAGATTTTGAGCATGTTAGGACCAGCTACTTTACTTGCTTTGGCTCATGTTGTGAGTGTATTAGAGCCAATATTTTGCACACCATAGGTCCATATTTTAAGCATGTCTGAACCTCTTCCTTTCCTCTATTTTTTGAAACATTTTTCTTTTTCCTGAAAATAAAAACTGCAATGGTATGTACAATGGAAATGGAGACCGGAAACTGTAAATTAGCAGAAGTAATGTTTGAGCATCTTGCCATTGACAGGACACCCAAACAGTTCAGTGCCATCTAATTCTTGTAAGAAGAAAGAGTTGGGACCCACAGTGGCCTGGATGAGGTATGGACCTTGCCACAAACTGTCAAATTTGTTGTGCTTTCCTTTATCCTCTCTTCTCAAATCCCACTTCAAAAACTTATCTCCAACTTTGAAATCAGCAGCTTTGGTTATTTTGTCAAACAATTTCTTTATATTCTCCTGAACTTTCACTCCTCTTTTGTAGACCTCTTCCCTTGTTTGTTGAAGATGGATTGTCTGATTTATTCTCCTCACCATGATGTCTTCTTCTGTTTGGATCTCCTAGATCAGTTTGACCACCGGCATCCCAAGGCTGGTAGGGAATACTGCTTCTGTTCCATAGACAAGCTGAAATGGTGACATGCCAATGGACTTCTTGGTTGTAAGCTTGTCAGCCCACAAAGCATGTACTAGCTTGTTATGCCATGATTTTTTGTTCTCTTCCAACAGTTTTTTGATGATGATCACCAGGCTCTTGTTTGATGATTCAGCTAATCCATTACCTTGAGGGTAATAGGCAGTTGAATTACCAAGTGCTATTTGGTACCTGTGACAAAAATCAACCATCTTTTTGGATCCGAAAGCGGTAGCATTATCAGTGATTATTTTCCTTGGGCAGCCAAACCGAGAGAGGATGTGACTTTCTAGGAAACTAATGATGACTGAATCTGTGGCATTCCTAGTGGGCACAGCCTCTATCCATTTATTGAAATAGTCCGTGGCTTTTAGGATCCATTTGTGCTGAGCAGAAGAAGTAGGGTGAATCTCCCCTATGAAATCTAGGCCCTATTGCAGAAAGGGACCTTCAACAGTGATGGGTTGTAGGGGTAAAGGGAGGAGTTTTCTCTTGCCCTCAAAGATCTGACATTTGTGGCAAGCAACTATCATTTTATGAACATCATTGAAGAGTGTGGGCCAATAATATCCAGCTCTGAGTATTTTGTTTGCAGTGGCTTTCCAACTCAAGTGGCCTCCACATTCTCCAGCGTGGAATTCCTGTTTAACCCTCTCTGCCTCAGTTTCAGGCAAACATTTAATCAATAGGCCATTAGGATTCTTCCAATATAAGTTTTCATTCACAATGCAGTAACTTCTGGTTTTTAGTTTTAAGAATCTGGCCTTGGTCTTTGATAATCCGGGAGGAGTATTGAGGTGTGTAAGCACATACAGAATGTCGGAATACCAAGGAGAGCTCTGAAATCTTTCCTCAACAGCGAGATCAGGAAATTCTTGTTGCTCATCCAAGGAACTTATCATGTTAATGTCTAAGGCTTGTAGGTTCGATTCAGCCATTAACTTAGCTAAGCCCTGACCTTTAATCAGTTTGGTGGGTTTTATCTCAAGGTCATACTCTAAGATCACGGCTATCCATTTGCCTCTTTTCCCATCCGGGTCTTGGGATAGTATATCTTTGACTATGATGTTGGGCACATAAGCTACAGTGTGAGAATGCAATATGTACACCCTGAAGTCTTTCAAGGCCTTAATCAAAGCATAGGCATGTTTCTCCATGATGTTGTATTTCAAGGGTGCATCTCTGAGTGCTTTGCTAAAGAAGGCAATTGGTTGTTCCATTCCCTCTGTGTTTTTCTGCAACAAGACTGCAGCCACTGTATGCTCGGAGGCGAATGAAAAGATCAGGAAATCTTTGGAGAAATCTGGGCTGATTAGGACGGGAGCTTGGGTAAGTCCAAGTTTCATTGATTCGAAATATTGTTTAGCTCCTACAGTCCATTTAATTCCTACACCTTTCTTCAGCATGTTAGTCATGTTTCTAAGGTGTTCAGCTAGATTTGGGATAAATCTCCTAAGGAAGTTAATCCTTCCAATGAAAGACTGTAATTCCTTGATGTTTCTGGGGTGTGTGATCTGTAGTATTCCCTCAACTCGTTGGGGGTCTATTATGATTCCCTTCTCGGATATAATGTGGCCAAGAAGTTTACCCTCTTGTAGCCCAAAGACAATATTTTTAGGGTTCAGGGACAAACCAAACCTTCTACATTTTTCAAATACTTTTCTCAGATGTTTTAGGTGCTCTTCTTCGGTCTTAGAAAAGACTGTATAACAATGAAATGTCCTATCTCATCTGAAAATGCTATGTCCATCACTCTTTGGAAGGTGGCTCCAGCATTCATCAATCCAAAAGGCATCTTCACATACATGAAGGTACCCCATGGAGTGGTAAAGGCTGTTTTGAGTTGATCTTCTGGGATTACTAAGACTTGGTTTTATCCAGAGAAACCATATAGCAGGGAAATTCTCTTAGAGCCCACTACCTTCTGAAGAATATGTTCCATTTTAGGCAAAGGGTAATTGTCTTTGAGTGAGGCTCTATTGAGGTTCCTGAAGTCTATGCACAATCTGATTTCTCCTATTTTCTTCCTCACAGCCACTAAGTTTGATACCCAATCAGAGAACCTCACTGGCACAATTATACCCGCTTCATACATCTTCTTGATCTCTTTCTTTATAGCAGGCAATTGTTTAGGATTGATTCGGCGGAGTTTTTGCCTAAAGGGCTTCTGATTTTCTTTCAAGGGTATCTTATGCTGAATGATATTTGTGTCATAGGCCTTTAAGTCTTCATAGCTCCATGCAAACACATCAATGAATTCCTTGAAAATTTCAATGTATCTCTTCTTCATGTTTGCAGGTAGAGACCTAGCCAATTTAATCATTTTGGGCTTATCTTCAGTGCCTAAGTTGCATTCTTCCACATCAGAGTCTGCATGTTCTATAGTGGGCTTTTTCGCCACATCATCAAAGTCAAAAAGGTCCTCTAAGGGTGCCAGGCCTCTGGGTATATTCTTATCTTTGGCCTGCAGCACCTCTACTTCTTCACTATCTGCATTTTCACATTTTTGGTCTGGGTTTCCAGTTTGTTCATC
This sequence comes from Pinus albicaulis, assembly GCA_034641835.2. Taxonomy (NCBI): domain Eukaryota; kingdom Viridiplantae; phylum Streptophyta; class Pinopsida; order Pinales; family Pinaceae; genus Pinus; species Pinus albicaulis. Next base: position 1,099,742,000 of record CM076577.1, read on the forward strand.
TAAAGAATTTATTTCTATATTACAGGGTGTCTCTTCCTCATCTAAGGACTCATCACTTAGGCAGCTATGGTCAGGTTTAGAGTCTAAATCGGAAAATTCAAACTCGTTTATGCCTACCAGAAAATCTTCGATTTGTTTGTCATCTTCAAAAACCTGCCAATATTTTTTGTTGTCTGGCACAGTGGGTCTGAATTTGGTTTGAATGATGATCTGTTGGTCACTGGGATTTTTGGGGTATGAACTATCCAGGCAAGCTAATCCATTTGCGATGACATTTTTACTTCTAGGAACAAACACTAATTTGTACTCAACGAACGTTTTCAGCAGATCCATAGTGTCATTCCTATATGCTCTCAGCCTGGAATGTTTCGCTGTGTATTCCCCGTTTACCTGTTTAATAATTAGCTCAAAGTCTCCATGCACATTAATCCTACGGGCTCCTAATTTTCTCAATAGATTTAGACCCAGGATCAAAGCCTCGTATTCAGCGACGTTATTCGTGCATTTGAAGTGTAGGTTGCAGGCATGACTCTCTGCGTAATCATTTACTATGTTATGAATCCACACTCCTACCCCAGTAGTTCTTTTAGTACAGGACCCGTCAAAGCTCATTTCCCATAAGGGGTTATTCTCATGATTACCATTGTTTTCTCCTTTGCAGCTGGGTTCGCCATTGTGTTGTGTTATAGGGTCTGCACTAAGCTGTGGATTGCTTTGTTCCTCGTGAAATGTATGCGTTTCAAGGATCTGGTCGAATGGTTGTTCATGCTCTATTTCTTGCTCACTCGGGGTTAGGTCTCCACCGCATATCCTACAAGTTTCATTGTGGTTTTCTTCTTCATTGTCCTCTAAATCCAGAGCAGCCATTATGTTAAAATCAACAGCTTCTGTCTCTCCGTTTGTATCTTTGTTTTGGGACTCTAACCCTCCTAAAGATTCATCACTACAAAATATGAAGGAGTCAAGGTCTGTATGTACAGAATAGGCAGGTGAATTTTCTATTTTTTCGGGGCTACTGACTAGGAATTTCATCTATGTCTCCCTATACAGTTTTCTAAGTTGGCCAAAGATTGGGATTGTGGCATACGAGCCATCCATCTGCATTGTACCCTGCAGCTTGGCTCCCCATGATCTTGATAGTAGCATGCCATACTTAGGTGGCACATATGCCACCACAACATCCATGACCATACATTTAGCTGGGATTTGAGTAAAGCTCACACACAAGTCTTTGATCAGACCTAGGCATTTCACTCTGCTAGAGTCGAAAGAGTATAAATCTTTGTAAGGTCTAGTTATCTCTAGACCTAACCTCTCCATGACTACCTTAGGCATTAGATTATGAGATGCTCCAGAATCATGCATCGCATTATGCAGGATCTTGTCATGAATGTTGAGACTGATATAGAAAGGAGGAACTACCCCCTCCTGAAACTTCCCCTCTATCTTAGGACCAAACAAGATGGCAGGCTGATCATCATTCAAATTGACAGAGTCACCATTCTCACCTAAGTTCAAAGCTCTCAAAATCTAGCCTTTATATACATCCTGAGTGGCCAGCTCAGAAAGTGGGACAGAGATTTTAATTATTGCAATCTCACTTTCCAAATTGAAAGTGGACTGACCCTTTGGCATACTCATCTCTATTTTATTTGCTACTGCCTTAGTGACCGAATCAGTGGGCTGATTCTCATTATGTACAATGTTCGTGACAGTTTTATCAGGAGCACTAACCGCAGTGCTAGTGCTGCTAGCTGGTTTACCTTGTGTATTAGTGTTTCGGTTGTCTTTCTCTCTATTCTTTCCAGAACTCTCAGCTGCTGATTTGTTGGTTTCAGTAATTTCTTTAGAAGTTTTCTCAGGTCTCTTCTTGATGGTAGTCTCAGAAGCTTTGGGTTTAGTCATTTCTTGACTCCTTTTGCTTCTAAGCTCATATTTCTCTATGACCTGCATCATGGCATTTTCAAATCCTAATCTGTAATCTTCAGATTCCAACCATTCCTCCTCCCAACTAGAGGGTGAAGGTTGGTCTTCTTCTGAATAACAATTATGGATTGAGTCTTCTGTTTCAAACATATTTATTTTGTTTCCCTCATACTCTTATATGATTCCCTCATCTTCATCAAGAAAATTTTCTTGGAATCGGGGAATAACTTGTTGATCTGGCTCTCTTTGTCTATTGGGAGTGTTATTGTTTCTTCTAAAGTTTTGGTTCTGGTTTTGGTTCCTATTCTGGTTACTAACTGTGACAACCATTTTTTCCATCATTTGCTATAATATTTCCACATTTTTAGACAATTTTTCATAATTTTGGTCAGATATGGAAGCCACATTGTCATCTCTGTATGTTACCCTTCTTTCAGATTTCAGTCTTGCTCTTTTCTCAATCAGGTTGGCTTCTATGTTCACTGCTCCTTTCTGCATGTCCTCCAATGTGTTGTATTCCTTATCTCTAAGCTCATAGGCCATGTCAGCATCAAAACCTTCAGGTTATTTTGCTAGGGCCATGCCTTGTGGAGGTTTCATATGTGGAGGGAGAGCGTTATAAATGTTGTTGAACCTTGTTGTGTAATCGTGGACACCCTCTCCTACATTTCTTTTAAGGGTCATGTATTCTGCCAGGAGTTGGAGAGGGTTTTCCCTAGTTTCCCATTTGTTTATGAAAGTCTGATACAAGCCCGAAAGATCATTGATGCTACCTGGAGGTAGGCCTTTAAACCATTTCTTCACATCACCCCCTAAGCTTTGGGCAAAGATTCTCATTTTGACTGTATCATCATCGATTTCCATGTAGTCAAAAGAATCTTCCATTTTATCTACATGTTGATGGGCTGTGATGGATTCTTTTGCAGTGAAGTGTGGGATCTTGGACTGATAATCATTGGGTAAGGGTACTAGAGGTTGAGGTAAAACCATAGGTGCATACCAGGCTGCCATGATGATGTTTTGATGAGCTAGAGGGGCTTGTGCAGCAGGTATGTGAATGACAAGGATATTATGACCAGCAGAGGATTGTTCCCAAGGTGTCTACCACCTTGTCGTGGTGAATCAGGAAGCTCAGGGTCTAGCTCGTCTAAGCTACTGAATGACCTAGTTCTAGATAAGCTGTTAGGTAGGTCTAGGTCAAGGTGAAAGTGTGATAGAGATGTAAGATCTTCTGGTGCAGAATTAGCTCTATGGATGTGTTGGGAAATAGTTGGTCTTTTAGGTGTATGAGTTCCCTTGAGGATGCTCTCAGGATTGTCAACTATTTCAGGTGGGTCTGGGTTAGGGTAAGCTCTTGTATGAATGGTTCTAGAAGCCAGAATGTTGTTTTCTGATCCAGCAGCTTAACACTACTTATTACTTCTACTGTGGTTGATGTTGTTATGGAGGTTGGTCTCCCAGTGGAGTCTAATGTGAACCAAGATAATCAACATGCCTACTGATCACCAGTGGAGTCTTTGAAACGTTTATGGTATATTGGAGTCACCAAGTGGAGGGTTTAGGAAGTTTTTGGAGGGTACACTGTTCACCACAGTGCTTATGAAATGTCCCCTTTCAAGGGTATCTCCAAAACACAGCAAACTCTAACCGGAGATTGACCGGGAGGGCATTTACCGGATATGCCACCTCTGAAAGAGTGTGAGATCCGGAGGCTACCTGGCCCTCTCCAGACTCCGTCCAAGAGTGTGGGAAAACACAACAAATGGTATAGAGGTTGATGTAAGAAATAGGGGTGTTTAGCTGCCAACCTAACCAGAGATTGTAGGTCTTTTGAATGCTTAAGGATGTTTAAGGTGTAATGCACTCAGCTCCCCAGCGGAGTCGCCATTATGTTGGGGTTCCCATGTTTTGGCCAGATTGGCAAGACCAAAAGATGAGACAACATCAGAACCACTTTCAGAACTCAGGATCTAGCCCTCCTGGGTCCAGAGAGGGATCTCTCTATGTGAGCAAAGAGTTATATCTATGAGGCTCAAATGTTATGATTTTAGGTTAGTTATAAGCACGGGTTTGTTTGTTTGATTGTTTGTTTGTTTTGGTTGCTGGTTATCAAGGAAGAAGGGTCCAATGTAAGATCAGTATGAGAAAAGAGGGATAAGGTAGAGGTGAAACGTTCCAGGAAATACTCAAACCATTGGGCAATGGAGTCAGGAAAGGATTTTCTTGCTACTCAATAGGCAAGCTTTCAATTGGGCTAGTCATCTGAAGCTTAGGATCTTCAAGATGATTATGTGATGTGGAAAGAGGGAGGGAGGAGATAACACAGATTGAGGCACAAAGTTACTGATCAGCAGGTCGTACAAGGATCCTAGTGGATAGGGCTAACTCTAATCCCCAGTGTTCCCAAATCTTCCAACTAAATCAATAACAAGAAACATCCAAGAAATAAATTCATTTAATTCATACATCAGAGAGCAGGCAATAACATCCACTACACTGGTTAAACCAACTGAAATCACTTCTCAGATAAAACATTCAGAAGATAAACATAAACGGCAAGGAGAGCAGGAACATAGGGTACCTAACAAGGGTAAATCCTATATCAAAGTTCTGATGTAAGCCAGTAGAAACGAAATGAAATGAATGTAAACACAAAGATAGGAAAACATCACCACTGCTTCAGATCAGGATCCAAAGAAACGTGCTTGTCATATTAAGTAACAACACCAATCAAGTACAACATGCCAATGGCTGAATACTCAGTCTGAAAACATATCCATCAACCCATCTTACAATCTTTACGCAGAGACTGAGTCTCAAAAGCAACTGCTTGCCGTTCTATGATAACTGATCAACAACCTTTACAACAGTCCTCCTCGTGAGTTTTATAGCAGAAGATGAATGGAGGAGGTAGGTGAACAATTAAATACATCATTTAAGCTCAGGGAGGGAACAAAGGCCGAAACCCATTCTGTTTTGAATTTCTACATTTATCTCTGGTATGGCTTAGATGTTCTGGCTATAGTACTGGGTGGTACATTTGGTGAAATAACAAAAACAAAATAAGAAACAATGGAATCTGCCCTACTTGTGCAACAAATGCTTCTGATCCTGTAGGAATGTTGTCAGGGTAGGAAACTTCAGGGACACGATGCATAATCAAAACCGCATGGGCACTTTGTCCTCTGATGAAGAAAAAAATTCTGCTGCTGTAGAAAAACCCTGGTGGTACGGCTCCCCATGCATTTAATCTCTGAGTGGTCCTCGGGGTCTTCAATCTGATGCTTTACCTTTGGAAAACTGGATTGAGTCTTTAAATCTCCCTTTTAATGCTTCAATTCTTCGAATTTCTGAGCATGAGGCCTAAATATCTGCGTTTGCATGCCTCAAGGTCACTGCTGCTCCATTGATGGCGCGAATCGAGCTTTAATGGCACCAGATAGGGTTTTCAGAGTTTAAACTCTATCCTTTGATGGAGAAAAAGCTCCGCTACTGTAGAAAACTGGTTGTACATTAATTCTTGTGCGCGGAACTCCATTTCTGCTACATTAAATGTTTTATAATCATGGCAGACCCTTAAAAACTGTTAAACCTACAAAAAACACACAACCTGTCAAGAAATCCATGAACGAGGGTGATGGAGGCAGTGCGGAGGACGAAAATGGCCGTGCAGATGATGAAATGGAGGAGAAATCGTGGAGAAATGGTGACAAATCGCTCTGGTGGAGGTTTGGTGGTCTGTGGAGTGAATTTGAGTGAAAAACATTAAAAAACACGAAATTGGACGAATATATGCAATGGAATGGGCGGATGTATGGAGGATGCACATGGGGGTGACGTGGCGTACAGAGGAGACACATGGACGGAAGACGTGGAGGCCCGGGCGACAGCGGAATGGTCAACGGCGGGTAAAAAAATCTGGACCGTCCAATCTCGGCGGAGATCGACGGCAGAAAAAGCGTCAGAGAGCGATAGACAGTGGGCCAAGGGTACAGCGATCAGAGGTTAAACAGTGCGCAGCTTCATGGATCATCAACCATTGGATGAGCGATTGTAGATCGGACGGCTGACGGCCATATCGCTGGGCATCCACGGACAAACATTAACGCGTGATGAACCGGCGGTTTTGAAAATGTACAGGAGCCACGCGTCAACTTCTGAATGGAATCGCTGGACGATCGGGGAAAACCGCCTACCGCGCGAAGGTGGTGCGATAGAAACCGGGCGGTTTATGAACAGTGTTCGCGGCGGGGACCACCGGCGGGATAGGCTCCGGACCGTCTATTTGGCAGGGAAATGGACGGTCAAGATGAAAAGTCAGCGATGGACGATGCTCAACGGCATTTGTTGCAGGGTCAGCGATTGCCATTCGATCTGTAAAGATCAACAGTGGAAATTTCTCCCGATATGGATGAACCGTGGACCATCGGATCGGGCGGATAAATGGACGGTGATCGCGCAGCTAGGAGTTATAACGGGAAAACACAGGCGTTTAGGATTTAACGGTAGCCGTCCGATTTGCCCCGATCAACGACTGAAAACGCGCCCGATAAACATTTGCGATAGGCGCCCTTCAGGGCTAGCGCGCAGTTTCAGCGCGGGGTTACATGGAGGAACAAAGTGCGGGGCTTATGCCGAAAGGGGCTAGGCCTGTTATAATGTCAAAAGTGGGTTTTTTAACCATTTTTAGTGCATTTTGAAGCCTTACAAGGGTAACGATAGGGAGATAAAGGGGGAAATTGGGAAAACACAGGGTAATGGTAGGATTTCATGAGGATTTTGGGGAGATTTAGGAGTGTAAGGGGGATTTTGAAAAAAAGGGAAAATGGATCAAATGAGGCATTCTGCAGAGGCACAGGGGCAGGCAATGGCCTTTTGGGACCTTTTTCACAAACAGAGAGGCTTTACACCAGGACTTAGCAGAGGAGATTTCATTAAAGGCCAAGGCATGCAGAAGACTTCAAGGATGATGTGTCTTCAGGGGAGATGCATTCCTTAAAGGCTCTACAAGGAAAAATAGCCCTATCTTCTTGGAAAAAATTCAATGGGGGCTAACATTATCCATCTGTCTTTGGATGATAAGTTGTACTAAAGGCTAACTCTGTCCTAAAACCTACAAACACCTCTTTCCAAAACCTGGAAGTGAACTTGGCATCTTTGTCTGGCACAATATTCCTAGGAAAACCATGTAACCGAGCACTATCTCCCTGATGAAGACCTGGGTTACCTCACTAACTGAATTTGTAGACTTCACTAGAACAAAGTGATCTATCTTGGTCAAACTATCAACCACAACCATAATGGAATCATGTTGTTTGGATGTCATCGACAAACCTATAATTAATTACATGGAAATGACCTCTCATTTCCACTCTCCAATTGGAATTAGTTGTAATAAACCACCTGAATGCTTACACTATGCTTTTACCTGTTGACAATCCAAGCACCTCACAACAAACTCATCCACCTCTTTCTCCATGTTCAGTCAATGGTAGAACTTCTTAACCACTGTCAATGCCTTATGATATCTCGGGTGACCTGAATATGGCTTGACATGAAATTCCCGCAAGATAAGCTTCTTGAGCTCGTTGTTGTCTAGCACATTAATCATGTCCCTAAATTTTACCAAACCATTTATCGTGAGATGATAATCCACATCTTTTTTACGTGTACCCTGTTATTGTAACATGTGCTTAAGATGTTGGTAAATGTCATCCTATTGTCCCTCCTGTAAGATCCACTCCTGTAAGTTTGTCCCATATGAACTCATTGTTGCAATGTTATTTACCCGCACTCTCCTGATAAGAGAAATTGCAACTATGTTCTCTTTACCCTTAATTTACCTAACCTTGAATTCAAACTCATTAAGCGTAAAAAACCACCAAGATTTCCTGCCATTCATATTAGGTTGGTCTAACAAGTACCTCAACCCATTGTTACCGCTCATTAGAATAAATTTCTTGCCTAGAAGATAGTGCCTTCATATTTTTAATGCATGAATGATCATTGCCAACTCAAGATCATGAGTTAGATAATTCTTCTCATGCTCATACATTTTCCTTCACTCATAGCATACCACTTTTCCAGGTTGCATCAAGACTCCACGAATTCCTCTCTTGCAAGAGTTTGTACATACCATAATTTTTTTATCTAGATCTTCAAACTTTCGAGTTTAAGCATTTGTAAGAAACCGCTTCAACTGCTCAAAACTGGCTGCACATTCCTTTTTCCATTCAAACCTCTTTCCTTTTCTCTATAAAGATGTAATAGGATAGGAAATCTATGAGAAGTTCCTTATGAACCTCCTGTAGTAACCTACTAAACCCATAAATGATTTGATCTCATCCACATTCCTAGGTGTTTCCCACTCCATGATAGCTCTAATATTTTCTGGGTCCACTGTTATATCTTTCTTGGAAACCACATGCCCCAAGTAATGAACATTTGTCTGAAAGAAACTATACTTACTAATTTTGGCATATAATTGATGCTCTCTCAACAGTCTTGACACTGTTTCTAGATGTTTTTCATTTTCTTCCTCATTCTTAGAATATATCAACATTTCATCAATGAATGTTATCACAAACTTGTCCAGATAATGACGCAACACACTATTCATTAAACACATGAAAGTAGATGGAGCATTAATCAAGCCAAAAAGAACCAAAACAAATTCATAATGTCCATACCTGGTCCGAAAATCAGTCTTGTATATGTCCTCTTCTTTGATGCATACCTGATGATATCCTGATCTCAAATCAATCTTTGAGAACATTGTTTCTCCCTTCAACTAATTAAACAAGTCATCAATCCACGGAAAATCATACATGTTCTTAATCATCACCTTGTTAAAATTTTTGTAATCAATACACAACCTGAGCGTACTATCCTTATTCTTCACAAACAATATTGGTGCACCCGAGGGTGACACACTTGGCCTAATGTATCCCTTATCAAACATTTCTTGAAGTTGCATCTTCAACTCTACCAAATTTGGACTACTCTTCCTACACGGTGTCTTTGATGTTAGTGTTGCTCCAGGCATACTCTCAATAGAAAAATCCACTTCCCTGTGAGGTCGTAACTCCTAGATATTTGCTGGGCATACTTCCTAAAACCGTCGCAAAACCAGGTGCCTATTCAACACCTCAGCATCCTCAACATTCTTACCTTTGTCACTGGAAATATGAACTGCAAAAAATACACATTCTTTCCTACTAATGCGCTTGTCCTGCATAGCTGTAACCATTCTAACTGACGTAGGTTTCTTCTTACCCTACAATATTCTCTTCTCTCCATCATCATCCAAACACTCAATAGCATTATTATAACAATCCACCTTAGTCCTGTGAATGTACAACCAATCCATACCCAACTTAGCAAGGTAAGACGCATATCTCAGCAACTCCAAAAAATTGCTAATGTACTCCTCATTGGTCATAGATCCCACCTTCAACTCATAAAACTCCTTTTCCCTATCATCTAGTATCTTTCAGATAGATACTTTTTCCTAAAAAGTATCTCGAACTCACTCCAAGTCAACCCCTCTTCCTGAATTCTATCTCATCTATCACAAATAAATCCATATTAGCACAACATATGGATATATAATGAAATAAACATATCAATCATTCCAACATCAACATCATGATGACACAAAACCACAAAAATTACCATCCCAATGCATGCATAACAAACACATCGACAACTAACATGCATGCATGACAAACACATTTTGCCCATCCAGTCTAGCTGTTTGAACTAGAAAAATGTGAGGTTTCTTTATTGGTTTATTTCTGGCTTCCTCGTGGAGATCTCGAAAATGAGGTATTATGATAGTCAAACGAATATTGTATGCCAAATTTAAGACCCTGGGGAGTTGGAGGTCCAAATCACTCATTAAAACAAACAATTTGTGTACATAGTACATGTAGGTTATAAACACTTATATGTTCATTTAATTCAATAAAATCACCAGAGAATCACCAAGAAGGCCCTATGCCCTCTTCACATAGCTACAACACCACTTGTTAGTCCATACATTCAATAACCAATCAATATCTAAACAATTCATGACAAGAGCCATAAAAGATACTCATCATATTAATAACATATAACCAGAAAATAACAATCATATAAACCATGGAAACCCAACCATAATATCACTAACATAATTCCAACAATTATACATAAATCATCATATAATAACAACTCTTATTAACATATGATAATTCCAACCAAGTCAGGGACTTCCATGTACCACCCAACCATAGATTGCGTTGAACCAAATATCTCTTTCATCCAATCACCCTCGCACCATACTCCAAGCGTGAATGTGGGATCTCATGGAATAAACTAAATAAAGTGAAACTACGGATTCAAGAGGCAAAATCACCTCAACACTCAACTAGTGATTCCACCTCACAATCGGATGTCACCAACACCAACTAGATCGATCTCTACCCAAGTTGTCCACATCTCTAGGAACTAGTAACTCAAACCACAACCTTCTAGGGCTCCAAATTTTTTTTCTAACACGGCTGCAGGACTAGTAACTCAACCCACCCGAGGGCTCTAAAGTGTTTTTCCACCCTAGGCTCCAAGACTAATAACTCAACCCAAGTTGTTCCAAGGCTTCCAAAGCATTTTTTCCAACCCATAGTCATAAGTAATTATGAGCACCAGTCAGAAAACAATCAAATGGGAAAACCCACAACACCATGGCTATCCAGGAAATGGAAAGGCTAGGAAAAACCACTGTCAATCTAGTCAATGCTCCATGCCAATAACAGATCACAACCATATAATAACATGCATATCACATGCATATACCATGCATTCATAATTAATTAGGAAGATAACACATGCAATATGTTACTTGCAAAGAAACCCAACTGTAGTTTTTGATCCACCTGTTCCTTTGCGCCTTTATGCTTTACTTTTCCTTCTTTCTCCTAATCCAATGAAAACTAGAGTGCTCCCAACATGCTCCAGGATTTATCTAAGTGTGCAAGAGTATGAGAGAGTGAGAGAATAGAAGAGAGATCCAAGATATTAAAAAAAAACAAAATTTAAATAAATAATTAAAAAACAAAATTGTGAATTGATCCTCATAAACCTTTTTAGAATTGAGGCCTCTATTTTCTTCATTTTCTCCTATTTTCCTTTATTTCAAAAATAAAATGTCAATTAATGCCACTTCGCCATTTCCAATGCCTTTTTCAATTTCCATAGCCATTAATTAATCACCATTGATCCCCAACACTATGTTTTACCCAACATTCATCTCAGAATATGTGTCCCAAGAGCTTGGTTTTACATTTTTTTTACATATAAAACTGACGAGGAGTTGTTACAAATTGATCCTTTCCTAAAAATAAATAGATTTGTAAAGCTTGTTTCTTAAACATTTATACACTCTAAATTGCCCCCTGATGTTGATTGAGTTGAAACTAAAGAGAGTCGGTCTACTCTTTTATAGTTGTGGTCATTATTTTAGTATTTCTTTCAGTTTCCTCTTTCAATATTCTAGTTTGATTCTCATGATCTTCCTTCAAATATTGGATATGTTGAACACTTTTTTTATTTTAAATCATTCAATTCCATCTGGAATTGACTCGGAATATTTTCCCTTTCAATTGTAAAACCTTAGCCAATAGTAGCAAAATAATTTTGAGAGTTTCCCTCATTAAACAATTTGCTCTTCTCCAATTGTTTTTCCAATGCTTTAATATACTATAACTATCTTCATATGATGGTGAAAGCTCATTCATATGATATTTATTATGGTGTACAAATACACCCAAAGCCTATGAATATTCTTTAGCTTTCTCTTTCATATCACCCTGAGCTTGCCAACTATATTCAGTAACTATTTCTGAGGCATCAAACTTTCTTTTCTTAGTTTTTCTAACCACTAATTTGGATTGGGAATTGAATAAATATTCCATGAGAGAAGGAACATTATCATAAATTGTTTCTCGTTCAAAAACAAACTTAAACATAAAATAATCCCAAGGAATGTTGGTGGAAGTAGGTGCCATATAAGTCTTGGGAGATGTTGAATAATTGAAGATTTATCAATCTTCGTTTTCTATTAGAGTGCCTCTTTATCAATCTGAGAAGAAATATAATAAGATATTTGTTTGTATTTTCCTATATTAATCTCCATTTCTTGACCAGTGATTTTCTCTGACTTTTTATGCTCAGTGTCTTCAGGGGAATTGATAAAAATAATCTCATGATCATGTTCGATTTGCTTATATGTTGACTTGGTTTTTTTTGGGTCTTCCTATTTTTTCTCATGAACATATAAAATTGTAACATCTTTTGTGATATGTTGATCTTTCTTTGCTTCTTTCCTTGTGATTGATTATTCACTTGTAATAGAGACATATGTTGTTTTTTTAGTTTGATTTCCTTGCTCTTCTTGAGAAAAACATGAAGTATCTGTAGAAATTTGACTAAGATCATATTGAAAGAACTCAAAATTTCTTAGTTCTTCTACAGGGACATTGACATGGAGACTTTTCTCTCTTAAGAATCCTCCAAAAATGTTTTCCCTTAATTCTTGAAATTTTGCTCTTGCTTCAACATCTAAGACTTTTCCTCTTTCATAAGCATGTTGGAAATCATCAATGGCTATGAAAACCTCATCAAAAGGATGATCCCGATGAATGAATTTTTTCACATAGCTTATTGTTTTATAATGAATACCAATGATTCCATGAGGGTCATATTCATAATGGGGTAAAGAATAAATCCAAACATATTGTAGCTCCTCTATTTACTTGAACGCATGTCCCTTGTCCTTGATGTTTATTTCTCCAAACTTAATTGGGAAGACAAGCCAAAATTTTCTTTCGCAATTTCCCCAATTTCCTAGCCTAGCCATACATAGTAGCTTGATTTGTTACTTCTCTCAGAGCAAGTCTCTCATGAATGTATTTGGGTAAGAGATGAGGTCCAACCTCACTGCCATAAACTCTTATATAATAAAATAATTCTTCAACAAACCAATGGCCTATTGACTCGGGGCCTTGTTTGAGACTCTCACTGATTCTAGGAGGGACCTTTCTAAAAAGGATTTCATGTAGAGGGATCATAACATAAAGAAAAATATGATAAAAGTGGAATTTAAAATTTCTCTCCCAAAGGATTGGAACATAGTTTTGAATGGGTAGTTGTTGGTCAGTAGGATAGTTCCATTTCATTAAGGGAAATGGAATTGAGGCAATAATGATATCCATGAGAAAAGAAAACATACATAAAACATGTTTGTAGCAAAGAGGAGAAATGAATTATAATTTCAAAGAATCAAAGATGTCTCGTGATAAAATATCAGCTCAATTTAGGTGCTTTGTGCCATTCAAGATACTATGGATAATAAGAATCCATTTCATTTTACAATTTTCTCGTTCTTTTTCTCCATATAGTTGGGTTAACAATTTGATGACAAATCTAATGGGCTTATTAAAAATAGAAATGGCCTATTCCTTGGAAGCTTTGAACTTGAATCCTTCCTCTTATTATCATAAGAAGATTTCAATTACTTTATTATAATTCTCCTCACAGGGCTTGAACACATTATCTCGGAAATTGTTGAGGAATTTGAAATCGAGATTGATTTCAGGGGTATTGAAATTATAAATAGAAGACAAGACTTCTGACATCTAGGAGGCTTTAACATTTTTGTTATGGTCTAACACAGTGCGTTTTGGAAGGTCAATATGTGCCAAAATCCATGAAATCATATCATATTAGGGGAACATTTTAGCCCTAGCAGCTACTCGATGTAATTCTATTTTTCTAGTTCCCTCCAAAAGACTATTGTTTGACTTAGAAGCCCTGGAAGCTTTCAACCATTCTCTATTTTCAAAGAATTCATAAATCTCCTCCCACTTCATCGTACCTTATTTTTGAGTTTTATAAGTGGACTCATAGATGAGATAAGGGTTGATGTTGTACTCCTCTGGTGTCAGATCTCTACCTCTTTCATCTTTCCTTTAGTTTGCTTCACGACATATTTTGTAGCAAGTGAATTTCCTTTCTTTCCCATTTTATGGCCTGCAAATAAAACCAGAAAATATGAGTTATCTCTGGAAAAATTATGAAATAATGATCAACAATATTTTAAGAGTATAATTTTACCTAAATAAAATTGTTGAAACTAATTTTGTTCTTTGTGACTTAAATCTCTCTGAAAAAGGCATAACAGGTTGAAACTATTGAAGAACTAGGTTTGGTCTTCATAAATGTATTTAAGTCACAATATAATGTATTTTTCAAAAGAAAGAAAATGAAATTTTATTATTATTAAAATTGACTTATTAAAGCATGTGTTTCATGCTTAGGTCAATTGTTTTTAGGTCAAAGCCTCCATTGAAGGCTTCTAGGGTTTATGTTAAGTGTCCTTTCCCATGTCATAATGTAAAGAACCCTTCTTGGGATTTATTTGTTAAAGAAGAAATTCATTTTATTGTATGTTAGGTCTTCTAGGCCTCCTTCACCAAGTCTTCCTCAAGGAAGGACAAGTTCGCCTAAAACTGGGTAACGGATCACTATATAAAGGCAGAAAATCGACCTCATTTGACTCTCACACACAACTAGTTTGATCTGCAGTTATTGGACCAATAAAAGGTGTGAAATTAAAGGAATAAGAAGAAGGATTCTTTAGGTCATAAAAGTCAAAATTTTCTCTCTCTTTCCCACACATGTGAAGTTGTGCAGCTGCTGGAAGGGGGTTGAAATTCTGCAGTAACTACGAGGTCGAAATTTTGTTGCTTGGGATCGAAATTCTGCAACTGGGAAGTCAAATAGATGGATTGGTGGTGGGATTAAGCTGCTAGATAATAAGAGAGTACTACATCATTATGGAAGGCTAACTTGGTGGAGGAGTAAGGCTTATTGTTCTAGGCTTTTGTTCCATCTCAATTTGAATTACTGAAGGAAGATTTCTTGACTGGTTTTTCCCTTATATAAGGGTTTTAACCTTGGTTTTCCACCTACATCTGGTGTTCTTGATCTTCATATTTTATTTTGATAATTTCTTGATGAACTAAGATAAAATAATACCATAAGAAATACACTAATAATTCAAAATATATCACAATTAATTATCAACATAAGAAAATATTTCTAACTTTCCTGATTTTCTCACATGGTATCATATCTAAGGTGAAGAAGAAGGAAAAATTCAGGTTAAAGATCTATTAAGGAAAAGGAGATTAAATGAAGGTCATCAAAGGATCATATAAAGAGATAATCCTACTATCTACAAGAACTATGAAAAACTCAATGAAGGGAGAAAACAAACTAGAAGGAGCCTCCAACTACAGGGCATGGAAAAAAAGGATACATATCATCCTTGAGAAAAATAAAAAAATTTATCTATTTCGAGGATATGTAAATAATCCTATAGCTGAATCGAGTGAAGCAGAGAAATAAAATTTCAAAGAAACTGAAATGTTGGCCATGAACCTAATAGTGGATGGATTAAAGGACAACCTCATTCCATATATATCCAACATAGATTTTGCTCAAGAAATGTATGAGGCTCTATCCAAATTATTCACAATTAAGAACACTGGTCAAATTGTAATCCTCGAGGATGAATTAAAAACTATGAAGATGAAAAATGATGATATTGTTTCATCATACTTTATAAGGATCAATAGAATCAGAGATGAACTCCAAGCAATAGATGAAGTTGTCCCAAAAAAGGAGCTCGTAATTATTTCCTTATAATACTACCTAAATCTTGGAGTGCCTTTGCACCAGGACTTAACAGTTGGAAGGATACTCCAACATTCGAACAAATGTCGAATGCATGTAGTCAAGAAGAATCCAAAATATTGTTGGTAAACAACAAGGAGGAGGATGAAGAAGAAAACACATCGAATGCTTATTCTTCTCATCACAAGAAGAAGGGAACCTTCAAGAAATTCAAAGGACCAAACAAGAAAATAGACCTATCCAAATTCGAATGTTACAATTTCCATAAAATGGGTCATTACAAGAGTCATTGTCCTAAGAATCCAAGAAGTAAGAAGAGAGATAGGGATCAAAAAAATGTCACTAATGAAGCTCCAGCTAAGAAGAACAAGACTGAAGAAGAATCAGAAGTCAAGAACTTATCGTACTAATTCCTCTCTCTCACACACATAACCCTCTTAGTATTTCAATTTTTGAATTATTTTCCTTTATGTTTTAATTTCTCGCCGCTTGTAGGTCTAACATGACTTGTTAGAACATTTTTTATTTTTTTTGATAAAGTTATAGGTATCCCTCAAGATTGGATTAAGAGGGAGCCCTCAACATTTTTACCAAAGATAATTATCTTACTCCTTCTATTATATTTTCATCTTTGGTTTCATCCCTTATCAAGATGTGTTTATATTATATGCTAATATCCTTTCTTTTTATGTTTTCCTTATTTAGGAAAATATTGTTGAATACTCAAGGGTTATGAAGGAGACCTCAAAGGATATACTTGAAGCATGGTATAAGTTCTCTTGCAAAGGAAGCTCTTCAAGAATTGATATCCTACAAGGTTTGTTAAAAAACAACTCAAAGCTATACCTTATACCGTTAGCTTTATTCTCTTCACAATAAAGGTATATTGATTCCTTTTTAAATTTGTTTTACATTACTAACATCATTATGTCTTGGGTTTTTAATCACAAAGATTCTTGTTAGGGTGATTAATCATTAGATTAAATATGCTCGCATTATAATGAAACCCTGGTCCTTTAGGGTTTTCTCTTTATTGAAGCTCTAGATCTTTAGGGTTTGGTAAATTAAGGTCTAATAGAAAGACCCTTGTATTAGCTAAGATGATGTCCTAGGAATGAAACCTTAGGCATATATTCTGATGTATGAAAATTAAAATTTTCCTACTCTTAAGAAGATGCAATTATTAAATCCCAGAATCACTGCCTTAACTGATTGGAAATAAGTTACCTTTGCTCTTTGGGGTGCAGCTTTACAACCATTAATAAAATGTGATTTTTTTATTGGATCATTTTTTATACAACTTCACTTAGAAGCAGCTTGAACGTTTTCTAAGAGAGCAACTGCATATACATTTATTGGAAATGAAGAATCGATGGCTATAACAATCGACCATCACAGCAAACACCCAACATTCATATCAACCATCACGGCAAAGAATCGATGTTCTAACATTCATATCGATTCCTCTTGGCAACCACTATTCCACTCATCTTACAGTCAAACAACAGCCGGTCACAGAGTTTAAACAAAGTGTTACCTGCAGGTGCGCTGTCTTTGACAAAAGATGTCACTATTTAAATCTGAATACACAAATCGTTGGACGTGCTCATACTGTTCAACAATCACACCAACTATTAAATCAAGTTTACACTTACAGACTTTTAAATGAAACACGTCATTTGTAATTCCACCCTTATATAATGTAAGAATTGATATGACACAATGTTTTTGCTTCTGCGTGCTTTCCAGATCCACGCAACTCAGAATCAAAGACTGTCAACACACTCTCAATCGCAGCTTCGGGTGGTTTGTTCAATTGTTTCAACGCAATTTGCACTTGCTGAATGTTATACATTTTACCATGGACGCAGATCGACTTCATTAATCACAGCTTCAGCTCCACACATCCACATCTGCCTCTGCACAACACACTGTCACGATTTGTCTCTGCGCCTATCACCTGCAATATGTGAGTTACTCATACAAAACATATTGAAAATAAAATTATATTCAGGAATATATGGACAACATAATATTGCATGGGCTTATTAGCGTCAGCTGCCCCTTTCTGAAATTTCAATAATTACTTCAGATTCTCTCACACACACACCTTCACACCTCCAGCTTCTCTAATTTATACAAATCTGAGAAACTATTCTTCTCAGAATAGTATTCTTCTAGAGTTTCTCAACAAACTAATGCCTCCCTATTATTTAGCATTTATCCCTATTTTGGTTCTATTCCACGCAAGGAAAGAAACCAATTCTATTATTATGCCTAATCTAATTAAATAGAAAACAAACTAACAATTCTCTAAAAATAAATAACAAATTTAAATAAATATATTATTTAAACTATTTCTAAGTCTACTTTATGTCTAACTAGCCACAACATGTGACCAAGATGTCACATTGCTGGCTAGGTGCTTGATGCTCCTGCATCATATTCTTGTGTATGATCAAAACCCTAGCCTAGATGAATTTACTATATGTCTAACTTTGATATTTGAGTATTGGTTTTTCCTAGTAGATATTGCTTCGACATGCTTATACATGGAATCCGATATATAGATGTGTGTGTGTGTGTGTGTGTGTGTGTGTGTGTGTGAGAGAGAGAGAGAGAGAGTATGCTAAACTAATTGTTGATGCTCGTAGTTTTTGAATCCTAGGGTTTGTAACAAATCCCTAGTAGAAGTTTGATTTTCTAATATATGATGATATTTTTTTTGATATGATTAAATCTAGGGTTTGCAACAAACCCTATATATATATCTGTGTGTGTGAGAGAGAGATAGAGAGAGTATGCTAAACTAATTTTTGATGCTCGTAGTTTGTGAATTCTAGGGTTTGTAACAAATCCCTAGTAGAAGTTTTATTTTCTAATATATGATGATATTGTTTCTGATATGATTAAATCTAGGGTGTTCAACAAACACTAGTAGAATCTATAATGTATAGTAGAATTGTTATTTGATTGAATTACTGATATCTAAGGATTTGTGTCTCTAAAATGGAATCTTGGGTTTGTAATGGATAATAGTATAATATGTCATATATCTTTGAAAATAATATTGAGGCTCTAGATAGAATGAGACTGAGTTCTTGATTAAATTGCTTTATGTTGTATTCTAGGGTCTATAACAAAACGCTAGCAAGAAGTTGAAGTTTAGAAGTATGTGTCTCTTGATGATTATGAACCAGGTTTAGGTATTTAATTTCTAAAATTCTTCCATTATTGTTTTAACATAATTTTTATATAGTTAACTTCATGCTTCTATATATGTATTTGGTTGTACTTAAAGTTTTGCAGGTACACAATCTCTAAGACAATGAAGATGTCTATATGAGCATGATGAATGAAGATATGAAGATAATTAAGATAACCTTAATGTAATATGAAGGAATGAAGTCATGTTGATCTTCCTAAGTTGAGAGGGGCCCTAGATAGAAGAAAATAATAAATCTCCCCAGTTGAGAGGAAAGGAATATTATGATCATCATGATGGATACCTTGAAGAAGAAGTTGAAGAATGAATGCATTAAGGATGTCTTGGTGCTGTTATGAAATAAGAAAAGCTTTTGACTAGTTGAGTAACTTGATATAAGTGGCATCAGGATGATTGAGGACCCTGAAGGTTTGTGTTTACTTGTATATTTGAAAGTTTATTATTTATTTTGGTTGTGTTTGAACAGGTAAATCTCTCCATAGAGAAGAACGAACACTTGGGAAGCATGCTTAGACAAATCGAAATATCTAGTTTATTAGGGATAGTTGAAGCATCTAATGGTGGATACTTGAGAGGACATCTGACCGACCTATGTTTTGATATCTAGATCCCGAAGAGGGAGGGTGGTGTTGGTCATGGAGATCTGACCTTGGATACGTGCCCATATTCCTGGGTTGATGGTTAGCAAGTAACCCTGATGGTACCTAGACTGGTTAAAAGCTCGAGTCCATCTTAGTCACACCTAGATAGCTAACCCTAGTTAGGTATATATTCTGAGGCATTGAGTGTTCCATAACACTTCATAGTTCATTTTGGATACCTTCCATGTACCTCTATATAGTTTTAATTATGAATAACTTCCTAGTTAAGAGGGAGTGTTGAAGAATGTAACTAGGTTCGGCCTTCATAAATGTAAGTCACAATATAATGTATTTGTCGAAAGAAATAAAATGAAAAATTATTATTATTAAAATTGACTTATTAAAGTATGGGTTTCATGCTTGGGTCAGTTGTTTTTAGGTCAAATCCTCCATTAAAGGCTTCTAGGGTTTCTATAAAGTGTTTGTTTCCATGTCATAATATAAAGAACCCTTCTTGGGATTTATTTGTAGAAGAAGAAATTTAATTTATTGTATTTTAGGTCTTCTATGCCTCCTTCACCAAGTCGGCCAAAAACTGGGCAACATATCATTATATAAAGGCAGCAACTTGACCACATTCGACTCTCACACATAATGATCTGAAATTGTGTGAACAAAGTATTTCTTATACAGAGATTGACAATAGGGGGCTTTACTGGTTATTTCACCTTTACTAGAAAGGATGAAACCAGAAGCTTCTGGCCCACTTACTGGCTCTGCCTAAAGAAATATAATGTAAACACTTAAATATATCTGATCAATGAAAGTATTTGTTTATGTGCAAGGTATTCATTAATCAAAATTTTATGTGTGAATAAGCAAGTTCAAGTATTCTGCAATGGAAGTAATGTGGTTTGAAGTGAAACTAATGAGTTGTGATCACTGTATAAGTCTGAATGGGAAAAGTGGACTTATGAAAAGTTACTGTTTAATGTAGTAAAATCTGAAATATAATAGCAAAAATGCACAGCATAACAGTAAGCATTTGTTTAAGCAGTTCACCCCTCTCTTGGGCTACCTCTGCTGGGTCCAAAAGCCTCTAAATAGGCTTTTGCCTCTTTCATTAATGCTCAAATTAAGAATTACACTGTGTAGAAAGCCTCAAAAGGAAAAATTGGCTACAAATTCAGAAACAGAGGACTGAAATCAGTATAAATCGACTATTCATTCACCTCCAATGGATGAGTATAGTCCAACACAGCTGATATTGCACCAGGTCCTAGTGGCTTCACAACCAAAATCGCTGATAAAATCACTGATAGAGCACCCTGATGGCTCTGCAACTTGTCCCAACAGCTCCAAAATGCTTCAATACCCCAAAATCAAAAAAAAAATTGCCTCAATTGGACTTCCCTAGGCAATTTATGGCTAACTGAAGTTTTTCCCAATTAGGGTTAGAAAAACTCCACCAAATCTGGTGGAACTGCAATTAAGCACGCTAAAAATGGGGCGGCCACCAAAATAAGCGGAATCCTCCACAACTCCGCCAGTCTACAGGTGCTTAGGGATAGGGGCCACGGGGGTGCATAGGACTGCACCCGTCGGCCATATGGTTGGAAACATAGAGTTAAATGCAGCATGTAATAATGTTTAAACAATAAAATAAAATGATGTGATAGTCCCCCAGCGAAAACCACGTGACCACATTGCGTTTTTTTATGTGCGCCGATGTTTGAAGCTCCAGGTTCACGCGGATGGTCCAATGCAGAGGGGGCTGGCCTTTAGGGGCTGGCCCCCTTTTGGGCCTCGCCCAGACAAACCACAACATTTAAATATAACATTCCACCTATCCATGTTAAGTTCCACATGTGGCCCAATGGTCGGGCCGCTCGCCTTTCTCCGCCCCGACCCGAGGTCGAATCTTGCCGCATGCAATAAACAAATTTTAAAACGCCTTTTCATTCCACCTTGGGGCCACGTGGCGGCCTATGGGCTGGCCACATGGCGCCTTGTGATTGGCCACCTGTAGAATATTCTGTGGAATATTCCATAGAATATTCCCATAATATTCTATGGAATATTCTTTTTTTAATAAAAATAATTTTTTTATAAAGTCAAATTTTGGCCATTTTTTAACTGAAATTGGCAAACTTCAAAGCTGAATATCTTTCTCATACGGCGTCGGTTTTTAGTTTCGTTCGCATCTATAGGATCGTTTTTCTGAGTTCTTTCCAGTCGTTCTGGTTTGGACCAATTCTGAGCAACTTCATTTTTGAGCATTTTTCTACAAGAGACTTGATCTCCTGATCACATAACTAGTTCAATCTGCATTTACTGGACCAAGAAAAGGTATTAAATTCAAGGAAGAAGAAGAATAAGGACTCTTTCAAGCATAAAAGTCGAAATTTTATCTCTCTTTCCCACACATGTGAAGTTGTGCAGCCATTGGAAGGGAAATTTTGCAGTAACTAGGAGACCGAAATTCTACTACAAGGGATCAAAATTTTGCAACTGGGAAGTCGAATAGTTGGATTGGTGTTGGGTTGAAGCTGTTAGATAAGAAGAGACTACTACATCATTGTGGAAGGCTGACTTGGTGGAGGAGGAAGTTCTATTGGTCTAGGGTCTTGGTCAAACTCAAATTGAATTACTGAAGGAAGATTTTTTTACTAGGCTTTCCCTTATATAGGGGTTTTAGCCTTGGCTATATGCCTACATTTGGTGTTCGTGATCTTCATATTTTATTTTTATAATTGCTTGATGAACTAAGATAAAAGAATACCATAAGAAAGAAACTAAGAATTCAAAATATATCACAAGTAATTATCAACATAAGAAAATATTTCTGCCTTTATGATTTTCTAATATAAACAACATGAAAACTAGAAAGAGTTGAGAAGTTTATGAATTTTGATAAATTTCGGGAACTACATGAAGTAATTCATCTGAGTTGATCATTAATTTCATGTTATGTAGTCATTTTTTTTATTTCATAAATCGATACAGTCACAAAGTAATTGTAATGTCAAAATTGAATAAAAATTGTTTAAGCATGAAAATTGGAAATCCAACCTCAAATCAATTAAATGATAATTAAAACGAAAAAGACGTGAATCGAGAAAAATAATATTTGATTTCAATGGTAATGGATGCGGATAGTCGGGAAGTCGGATAGTGATTTATTTTCATGAAAATAGTTACCACTTCTGACCCTGACTACATAGGAGTCAAGATATATCACAAGGTCACACGATGAATGGTAATTAGGAGGTCAAGAGGTCGGAGATTCGAGGTTGAAATTATCATAGAGAAAAAAATAAATAAAATAAATCGGCTCGACTTCATAGTCGGGAGGCAGATGTAAATTTTTGTAGTAAAAACAAAATTTTACCTCTGGCTTATTAATTTTTTTTTGTAATTTTTCTTATTTTTTCAATTTTTTTGACCTTTTTTAATAAAATTTTTATATCGGTCCTTTGTTTTTCTTCAAATTTTCTTTGTAAAAAAACTAAAAAGAGGGTTTTTGTAAGACAACAATGGGATGTTGTGATTGTTTTCATCCTTGGTGCGCTGATAACCACACAACCGAGTTTCACATAGTTGTGGTCATCAGGGTGATTGTTTGTCACTTAGTTATGTGGGGCATCGTATGACCATATTCTAGATAGTCACATGGACCCATGCGACTATTTTCAACCCAGTCATTTGGTCACTCCTGTGATATAACCCCAGGCAACTGAGATCATCACTGTGATTGTGTGTCTACCCCCTTTCATGGTCATCGCAACTCCCACTAGGTTTCCTACACGGTTGTGGGTCCTAAGACATAAAAATTAAAAAAGAAAAAAGAAAAAAAAAATAATTAGTATGCCCCCTTGGACTATTTGGTTGCCGTGCACTAGTAAAAATTTCACAAAGTTCAAAGTTTGGGGACACACCTGTCTACAGTGTTGGGCCGAGAACGAGGTACATTTTCACCCTTATTTTACCACGAATTGTTATGCACCTTTATGAATCTTTCCCCATCTTAATAGTAAATAAAAGGAAGATTAATGTAAAATTAGGACAAATGAACTAACGGTAAAAGGGATGTTTAACAATAGTAATTTGACTTATTGTATCTTTATTCACAAGAAAACAAAGCAGTTGAATCGACGATAGCCAGAAGACAGCTGATAGGCAGAAACTAACGGAATCATAATGACTCCCATGGGCCGGCGGAAGACGGAAAGGCATATCCACATCCGAAGAACTCAAATGACAGCCACAAGCAGCAGGTTGTCATTTGGAAAAGACCGTTACCTCTGATGGAAATCGCCTTTAAAAGGCTGAAGATGAACGAGATAGAGGGGGTTGAATAGGGATTTACTTTTGTAATAGACGTATCGGGACAGGACTATCCAGTTGTATTCATGTGTTAACCTTCAACTTAATAAAGAAATTTGGTGTTTTGAATAGTCATTCTCTGAGTTTTCCTTAGCGGTATACTTATGGTGGTTTGGGCCCAGCCCTGGGAGTTTCTGCGCTAATCTCTGTGTTATACAGTCAATTATAGAATTTACATTTCATTCATCGAATGTGTTTCGTGAGATATCATTTAATTGGTTGAGTTACGAACATAGAACACTACATCTTTCTCTTTCATTAGGATAGTTTATTGTTCATGCTTTCTAGATTACATTCCATGTTTTCGTAGCTGTTAGATGCTTCCATCATTTCCAAATGCTTTTATATTCATTTCATTAAGATTTAGCACAACTTTTGTTCAATTCTGTGTATAGCTAAGAATTGGATCTTTCCATCATCACTGTAAAGCATCTAATTGTTAATTGATTCAAAAAGGCGTCAGCTATTTAGTTTACAAAGGGAATTCCATTGCAAAATTAGATTAGCAGTTCATGTTCAATTTATTGAAGTTGTTGTCCAATTCAGTAGGACTATTGTTCAATTAATCAGTGTGCTGCTCAATCGTAGGTTTCTCTTTTCTACGCTTACTTAGACAGAATAGTTAAATGGAATTTTACAATTTCATTCCCCTTTGAATTGATTGAACTTCAATAATTAGATAACCCTCTTCGTGGTAATATGGATTAGTTGTTCTTGATATCACTTGCATATACTGTGCTCACACTCTTGAAATAAAAAGACTTGCCCTAGGTTGAGAATTGAATGAGAAGCATCGAAGTTTCCTGTAACAGTCACCTTTGTGAACCAACATTTTTGGCGTCGTTGTCAGGGAGAGTGTTTAAGAGTGATGTCCTTCATTTATTTTTCTCTTTTGCTGCGAAGAATTGGGTATTAAAAACGAGAGGTAATAACATGCGTACCGGCAAGCAAAATTCTTTCTCTCCAGCCTGCTTCTTAGCAATTGTGCAGAGGCTAGTAGAATAGGTGCTCTTGTTTTACGACTAGGAAGAAAAATATAGAAACAAATCAAACTCATCCACTTACATCTATGAAACCCAAAGGACTGGTGATCCTTGGTAGAACAACATATATAGATGAAATCATTAAGGAATTTGAATCCCAGGCATCTATAGGACCCAAAACCATTCATATTTAAAGCCCTACTGCACTCCCTCAGGCGGCAGCCTCACCATCTATAGCCCACGCCGAGATTCACAGTGAGATAGAAGGGTCTAAACAAAGCCTTCAGACTGCTGATCACATAAGTGTTGACCCTTCGAGAGATGGAGATTCGTGCAATTTGCAGGAAGGGGAAGGAGAAACCAGCAGTGCAATTCAGGTAGAAACTCCAGAGCCTAGATCCCCAGAGAGAGTGATCGAGACAGAGACACTTGGTATCCCTGATCGGGGAAGTGTTGTAAGGATTCCTCCGCATTTTCCCCCTAATCCTGCTGAGATTACTCCTCTAGAACAAGAAATCCCTAAATATTACTGGCATATCTTTTATCAGATGGCAAGCACGACCAAGTATGCCTCAAGACCTGCCTCAGTTATTTTCTTCTCCGCAGTTTAACTAGCAAAACCCTGCAGTAGCTTGGCAAAGTCAACCACCTTTTTTCTACTTGGCCATCTCAGTCGTTTCCTATGCCACCTTGGCCAACACAACCCTATTCAGGGAATAATTAGCCAAGTTTTCCTTGTTCTCCCCTTTATTGGCAAAACATTCCATATCAAACCCAGTGGCCAGCCTCCCCTTCACAAACCAAAAATTGGCCTCAGAACTGGCAGCGACCTTTGGGAGTGACCAACCTACCACTAGGGACAAGAGTTCAAAATCAACCTACACTACCGGCTCCATACCCAGTCCAGCACAACCCTCAGCCTGTCATACGATCTCAATTGTCGGCTCAACCCAACCCTAGCCCCAATAATAGGTCAGTTCAGTTAATCCAAATTGTAGAAAATCCAAACCCCGAAACTGAATAGAATCAATGTAATGAACTAAGGTTGAGATCAAGACATATTATCTCACCAGCTAAAAACACAACCCTGCAACAATTTGAATCTGGAACTTCAACAAAGCCTAGACAAACAAATATGACTGAAATAGAAGTAGAGCAAGGAAAGGAAACGGTTGATCAAGGGAAGCCTGAAAATCTTAGGATTTCTCCCCCTCCATTCCCTGAGAGGTTAACGCTACCTAGACGGATATTCTCTCTAGATTTCTATATCCTAGGATAATTAAAGAACCTTTGCATTAAAATTCCTCTTTTGCAGGCCATACAAGATATTCCCATCTATACCAAGACAATTAAAGAACTGTGTTTGTTACACCATTTTTTAGCTTCTAACCTATTATCATTAGATGGACCCAAGTAGACCATGTAAGACCAATTTTACCCTAAGTAAAATTGCTTTCACTATGTGAAATAACTTAGTAAAACACCTTTATTAAGTTGTTTATGGTCTAACAGGAAACCCCAAAAGGAAATAATAAACAAATCTATATTTGTTTATATTTCCTCAAGGAATAATTAGTTAAACATCAATTTAATTATTATTCCTGGTCATATTTAACCCAAAACAAGGAAATCAATTAAATAAATCCTTATTTATTTGATTATTTCTTAGGAATAAGTTATTTAATCCTTATTTAAATAATATTCCTAGTTAAATTTGACTAAATCATTTATAAATAATTAAATAAATCATTATTTATTTAATTATACTTCCACCATTTCCTTAAAATAATAAATAAATCATTTATTTATTTATTATTTATAAATAAAGGAATTGACCCAAGTCAAAAATCCTTTCCCCTCCAACAAATATAATAAAATATTCCTAAAAGGTGGTTCTAGAATTTGATTAATAATATTTAATTCATGCACCAAGTTCTAGACTGCCCTAATATTTTGTTATAAATAGAAGGGTTTTCCCATTCATTTGTCACCCTTTCATTTGGCATTAGATCACTCTGGATCTATACTCTTGGCTTGACTTTGAGCCATTATCATTGTCACATTCTCTATTATTTGCTTTGTGAGCTCCCTTTGAGTTCTATGTTTGTCTTGGTTTTCTACACCAACAAGAGAGAAATTTTAGATCTAAAATGCTGAGGACTTTCAAGAACCCATCCCATTGAGGAGAATTGGAAACACCTTTCTTGTTTTCCTCTCAGGTGCCCCTTTAATATAAAAATTCTTTCAAACATATTGTTCTTGTCTTATCTATTGGATGCATGGAGCAACATTTCATTTTTACTGCTTAATGTATTTTTATGCATAGATTTGGATTTGTGCAGCTTTATTTGGATCAACTAACTACAGATTTAAAGATATTGGCAACCATAATTGATGTTAGGGCTATTTTTTATGCGTAGCTAAAGTGGTATTTTTCTGACGAAATAAGATCCCTTACTAACTATGTGGAAAGAAGCAAGCAAAAAGAACAAAAACTGTACCCACTGTTCATGTGGTGGGAGCATTATCTGACTTATTGTTGGGTAAGGAAACACCCATGAAATATGAGGATCCAGGGAATCCCATAGTAACTGTGCAAATCTTTGGCCACTCATTTCCAAACACATTGGTTGACTTAGGGGCGGCCATTAACATCTTAACTACAGGGACCTGCGAAAATCTAGGCATATCAGCTTTAGAACCCACAACTACTTTGTTGGAACTTGCTAACAGTTTTGTTATCATACCAGAAGGAATATTACAAGACATCACGGTTTATGTGGACTCATGGGAATATCCAGCTGAATTTTTAGTTATTAACCCAAAGAATAGGATGGACGGGCACCCATTGATACTTGGGCGACCTTGGTTGGCCACAGCTGATGCTTACATAGGCTGCCGGACAGGTAGCATGACCATTGCTAGAGGAGATACAATAAAAATATCATCATTTACCCGCCTTCCAAAACAAGTCTACCCACGGTAAACATTCACAAGCATCCACATACATATTGGGAACAAAATATTCATCTGCCTCTGACATTAGTTGAGGCCCTTAAATTTAAGGATCAAACTTAAGATGATGTAATCAATAATTTCATGAACTAGCCATCTACGTCTAAAAAATTGAAATTCCAAATGTTAAAAACAGTTTTTGAAGATGAAACACAGGAAGATCCCTTGGCATACCTTGATGATCAACATATACCCACAACCGTTGTGCGCAACAGAGTACTAATTGAAATTGAGCCAGGGAAAATTTTAAATATCAATGGCAATCTGGATAGTAACCAAAAGAAAAGGCTCATAAAGGTTCTACAGAAGTATCAAGGAGCATTTACTTGGGACTACCCAGATATGAAGGGTATAGACCTTCAGCTATGCACCCATCACATCTATACTAACAAGGAGGCTCGCCCTATTCGGCAACCTCAGCGAAGGCTAAATCCACATCTAAAATACATTGTAAAAGATGAGTTGTAGAAGTTGTTGGATGTAAATTTCATTTATCCTATCTTGGACATCAAATGGGTCTCCCCTCTAGTGGTCATTCCTAAAAATAACGGGAAATGGAGAATCTGTGTGGATTACGGAGAACTGAATAAAGCAACACAAACGGACCACTTCCCCCATCATTTTATTTACCAAGTCCTCGACACATTGGCAGGAAAATGGTTCTTTTCCTTTCTTGATGGGTTCAGCGGTTACAATTAAATCCAGATAGCCCCCAAATACCAGGATAAAACAACCTTTACCCGCCCATGGGGCACATTTGCCTACCGGGTACTACCATTTGGATTATGCAATGCCCTAGCAACCTTCCAAAGAGCCATCCTCAGCATTTTTTATGATTTAATAAATGAGGGACTTGAAATTTACATGGATGAATTCACCCCATATGGTGATGACTTTGATCAAGCATTATAAATGCTAGAAAAGGTATTGGAATGTTGCATTGCTACCAGGTCATGTTTAAGCAATGAGAAATGCCACATGATGATGACCGAAGGGGTAATCCTAGGACACTACATCTCTACAGCTGTAATACAAGTAGACCCGGAAAAAATAGAAGTAATCCTTTTATCAGCCACACCTTGTAAGCAGACAGAGGTACGCAGTTTTCTTGGATACACAGGATATTATCGCAGGTTTATAAAAAAAATTTACAAATTGCGGCACCCTTGTATGAATTAACTGGAAATGTTGAATTTCATCGGTCTGATAAATGTGACACTGCTTTTATAGACTTAAAGAAACTGGTCTCGATGGCACCAATTTTACATGGTCCTAACTGGAAGCTACCCTTTCACATTTCTTTAGATGCATCCGACACAACAATAGGGGCAGTTCTTGGTCAAGAAGAAGACAAAAAGCCCTATGCTATTTATTATATCAGAAAAAATCTCACCCCTGTTGAACTAAACTATATAGTGACTAAAAAAGAGTTCTTGGTTGTCATTTATGCTATCAATAAATTTAGACATTATATAATTGGCTATCAAGTACTCATGTATACTAATCATTCTGCCATTAGATATCTAGCTAATAAACTAATCACAAAAGGGAGAATAATTCATTGGTTATTGCTTTTGCAGGAATTCAATATAACTATCAAAGACCATCCAGGGAAGGAGAACGTGGTTGTAGACTTCTTATCCCGAGTCTCGAAGACAGATGACACATTAGGGGTGGACGATCAGTTTCCTGACAAACATCTGTTCGTTGTAGCAGTAAAAATGTTATGGTATGCAGATGTAGAAAACTACTTGGAAGTAGGGAAGTTGCCCAGACATTTGACATGAAGGGAATGGAAACTGATTGTACAATGTAGTGCTAGGTTCTCCTTGATCAGTGGATACCTCTTTTCGTACGAGTGCAGAGCGTGCATATCACAGCGGTGCATCCGAGAAGATGAGATTTATGACATCCTATGGGCCTGTCACGGTGAACCTTGTGGTGTCCATTTCGCAGATCACAGAACAGGGCACAAAGTATTACAATTGGGTTATTATTGGTCTACGATTTTTAAAGATGCAAAAAAATATGTCCAAGCCTACGATAGTTACCAAAGAATGGGCGCCCGGGTCAAGCTGATGAAATGCCACTACAACCACAATTGGTAGTAGAACCGTTCGAACGATGGGCACTGGTGATCCGGATTTATGCAGGAACGCAAAAAATAAACATATAACCATAAATACAAATATGCAGCGGAAATAACACTTCATTTCATTAATATCAAAGAACTAAAATTTGCTTACAGACAGAATGGAAATAAAACTAGCTAGGGCGCTAGAAGCTATCTCTGAGAAGAGATGTGGTGGCTACAGGTCTCTGAACTGAGTTACAATGAGGCTAGAGGGCCTATTTATTATTTATACACAATGGGAAATCCTCAACAGCCAAAACCCTAACCCTAGGAGATGAAGCGCCAAAACTATGGGCCCCATTTGGGTAAATTGGTGTTTCAACTTCCCAGGGGCGTAACTTTGGCATATGATCTTCGTTTGACGCACATGATTCCTCGTTAGAAATATCTCTCCGTGGACTAAAAATGCTAATGCAATTTAAATGAAATCGCCAAACCTTTCATGCCCAAAAAATGTTGTTTGGGGCCTCAAAATGGCTCGGGAAGTTCAGGACCCGAAAAATTGACAAAAATAGTAAATTGTGCTATAATTAAGGAAACTGAAAAACTAAAAGAGACAATGGCGAGGGCCTAAGTGGAATAGGCGGGTGGCCAAAAATATCCACCTCGATCATTCCTCCCCGCAGAAGCAATGGTCCCCATTGCATTAAGTTCCTCCATGAGATGAGGAAACTTCTGCTGAACTTGGTCCCTGGTGAACCACTTTCCTTGGTGCAGGAGATGGCTAGCTTTGACAACCCGATACAGGTGGATCTTGTGTTGGCGAGTGTTCTTGATTTTCTTGTCCATGATACAATCTGTGGTGGCCTATTCCATGTAGTCTAAGTTTAAATCTGTTAGTGTGAGTTGTTCTGCAATGTCAGAGGTGTCCAATAGAGGTGGGAAGTAAGGACAAAGGCGGTCCACATTGAATACTGAGTGCAAACCGAGGAATGGTGGAATACTGAGCTCAAAGGAATTTTTCCCTACATCCTTGGTGATGGTGTACAGCCCGTATCGGAGCAGGCGAAGCTTGCGATGGGGTCCAGTGAGGTGCTCCTTTTGCGAATGTAGCCATACTTTGTCGCCCACCTAGAATTTGTGTGGCACCCGGTGTTGATCATGGTGTTGCTTGTACTTAGCATTAGCTCTTTCAATTATGTCATGAACCTGTTGGCGGATGTGTTGAATGCGCTCAATGAAGTTATTTTATTTGTCAAATTCAGACTGGACATGAGCCGAATCAGCCTAAGTAGCCGCAAATGGCATGGCTACATCAATGGGACATAGCAGCTGGAATCCCAAGCCCACCTGAAAGGGGCTATGGCCGATTGAACTGTGGAGAGCCTGATTATAACTATGTTGTACATAGGAGGCTCTTGTCCCATGTGTGTGGGTGCTTTGAATTGTACATAAGCAGAATGTCTATAATCATTCTGTTGACGACCTCTGTCTGGCCATCTGTTTGGGGATGGAAAGCTGTGGACTTGATGAGCTTGGTGTCCAGCATTGACCAGAGGCTAAACCAAAATGTGTTGAGGAACCTGCTATCCCGATCTGATATGATAGACTGTGGGATCCCAAAGTAAACCCACACTCATTCAAAGAAGAGTTTAGCAGTGGATTTTGCTGTGATATTCTTCTTGCAGGCCACCATAATGGCCATCTTCGAGAATCTGTCGACGACCACGAAAACATAGTAATTTCCATGCTTAGTAGAATGTATGCCCGACATGTAATCCATGGAGATTGATTCCCAACGTCGACTAGGGGTAGGTAGCGGAGTATATAGGCCTTGCTTCTTGATGGTCGGTTCGGCAATGGCACAGGAAGTGTAGGATCTGATGTGCTTCTCAACATCCTTTCGAAGGTTCGACCAATAGAAAAACTTCTGCAGTATAGCTACTATTTTCTTGACCTCGAAATGCCTAGCAACTCGACTGTAGTGTGCTTCCCATATCATCTTGGCACGCTCTCTTGAAGGATCACAAAGGTGTCCCAGGTGACATAAAAGTGCATCTTGGAGGTGAAAATTTGGAACTTGCGTAACCCCCAAGAGTTCCTTGTAAGTGTGGCCAAGTCCCCGGGTCACTCTCAAGAAGTGGCCAATCGAAGTCTCGTGCCTGAAGTTGAGAACGATGGTGAGCGCCATGATCGGTGGTCGGTTGAGCGGTTGCAACATTATTAGTGCTACCTTCTTGTACTTGATGTTCAAATGAAAGCTGTTGCATATATGTGGACCACTTCGATGGCGATCATTCTACAACTTCCCTTGTGTCTGTATGAGCTTGCGGGGCCGATGGTACGTGTGGATGATTATTTCCTTCCCCAAAATGTAATGCTTCCATTGTCGACAAGCTTGCACAATGGAATACATTTCTTTTTCATAAGTGGGATACTTGCGAACTATGTCAGACAATGTCTGACTGTGATATGCCACTGGATGTCCCTGTTGAGTAAGAACTTCCCTAGTAGCATAGTCAGAGGCATCCATCTCGATCTCAAATGGTTGTTGCAAGTATGGTAATGTGAGCACTAGGGTAGAACAGAGGCGATTTTTCAATTCTGTGAATGCCTTCTGTTGAGATTCCGACCAACATAATTTTTCTCTCACTCCTCCCTTGGTGACTTGACTCAAGGGCCAAGTGATATGATATAATCCCAACACGAACCTACGGTAGAAATTAACATGACCTAGAAAGTTGCAAAGCTCTGTTATAATGGTTGGGGCTAGCCAATCCCGAATGACTTGGATCTTGGTTGGATCCACAAGCACCCCCCTTTCGTCAATAATGTATCCCAGATATTGAACCTGGGTCATGCCAAAAGTGCACTTCTCCAAATTGGCACACAACTTGTGTTGCCGCAGTGTTTGGAGGACTTGTCGGATGTGGTGGAGGTGCTCTTCCCAAGGCTGGCTAAAGATCATAATGTCATCCAAGTACACCACTACAGATGAGTTGGTGAATGGCCACAAGATGTCATCCATTATTCTCATGAAGGTGGCGGGAGCATTCGTCAACCCGAAAGGCATGACCAGCCATTCGAAAAGGCCTTCCTTGGCTTTGAAGGTAGTCTTCCACACATTGGAGGGTTCAATTGGTACCTGGTGATACCCAGACTTCAGGTCGATCTTGTTGAAATATTTTGCACCTTTGAGTTGGTCTAGAAGGTCATCAATCCGTGGGATTGGGTACCTATTCTGGACAGTGATCTTGTTCAGCGCCCGATAGTCAATACAGAGTCTCCACGTCCCATCCTTCTTCTGTACCAACACGATCAGGCTCCCACAAGGTGATGAACTTGGTCGGATGTGACCTTTCTGCAGCAGCTCCTGAATCTGCCTCTTGATTTCATCGTTCTCCAAACAAAGCGCCGATATGGTCCATTAGGTAGCGACACACGGGGTCGGATCAATCGGGTGCTTGACCCCGATAGTGTAGAGGAACCCCTGTGGGCGAGGTGAAGATGTCCCCGTACTCCTCCGCAACCTTATCCATTTGTTGTTGTCGTGCAGAGGGGCCCTGTCTGGAGGTCGTGGCCACAGACTTCTTCTTGCCCTGGGGGTGGATCATCAGGAAAACGAATTTCCTGGTTTTGGAAATGAGCTTACTGCATTGTTTTGCAGTAACCAAAGAGATAGTCATAGGAGGTGGTACCTCTGGTATCCTGTACAACTTATTTCCCAAAGTAATAATAACAGCACGAGGTCGAGACTCATACACGGCATGATGCTTCCACAAGTATGGTTGTCCTAATAATACATCAGAAACATCAATAGGAGCAACGTCACATAATACCTCATCCGTGAAGGGCTTGATGCTATAGGGAAGGTGGCACTGCTGGCTAACACGAAGATCTCGTCCTTGGTGAAGCCACCCGAGGGTGTATGGATGTGGGTGAGTTGTGGTCGACAAGCCAAACGCTTCACGGCGTCGGCTGAAATGAGGTTCTTTTGGCTCCCATTGTCAACAATGAACTGTACCAGGGAGCCCTTTACCCACCTCTGGGAGTGGAAGAGACGTTCCTCCTCCTCTGGATCTTTCGGTTCCTCCTTCTGGATCTTCATAGTGGCAACAGTGGCGTTGGGCTCCGCATCAATAATCTGTTTCCCTTTGTCATTCCCCTTGTCAGGTTCTGATTTAGAGTCGGAGCATGCATCTGACTCAGAAGCCCTCATCTCGGCCACC
The DNA here is from genome assembly GCA_034641835.2 of Pinus albicaulis. NCBI lineage: Eukaryota > Viridiplantae > Streptophyta > Pinopsida > Pinales > Pinaceae > Pinus > Pinus albicaulis. Next base: position 1,099,776,154 of record CM076577.1, read on the forward strand.
AGCGAATGCTTGGCCCAACACTCACTTGTGTTGTGAGTGGAGCTCTTATGGAACTCACAGCACTTTCCTGTGTCCTTCTTTGGCTTTGTGGTGTTTTTCTTTACTTGTGGCTTCGACAAGTTGTCTTGAGTCGCCATGCCTTGGCTCTGTCCTTTGTTCTGCGGTTTGGGAGCACCTTTCCCTTGCTTTTGATTCACAGATCCAAAGTCTCGCTTCTTCTATTTGAATTTCTACTCAATCTCGGCAGCATACCGGTATGTCGTACCAAGTGAGGAGATGTCAAGGAACTCCATTTCCTCCTGAATGTATGTGAACTATTTGTGATACTTTAGCACGAGATGTTTCTCTCTAAATCTTTGATACCCAACTTTGTGTGCAGGGTATGGAACAAATTCGTCGGCTCATGCACATCTTGATCCGTTTGCTGCCACAGCATGGTCCATTGTATGTACTTGTCCTCATAGCTCCCCGCGGGATAGTATTGTTCCTTGATGGCGTCTCGGAAAGAATTCCAAGTGGCTACAGCCGAGAACAGAGAGGGTTTTGTCTCATCCTTTTTCTCACAGTAGGTTTCCCACCAGTCCTTGACATGGGGGTAGCTTTGAGGAGTGAAAAAAATAATCTTCTCTCAGTCTCAAAAGTCATGAACCGAGAAATATCCTTATAATAGATTCAACCATCTATCTACGATCTACGAATCTATTTGACCCTCAAATATGGGAATGTCAAAGTTTACTTATACCTTAAAGGGAGTCGGGCCTCCAGAGTGGTTGTTGGATGCAGATGCGCCGCCGATGGGCAGTCATTGAAGGATCTAGGCAAAGTTATCCATGATCGCGTTCCTTTATTTTTCGAGGGCCTCCTCGAGCAATATTTTGATAGGATCTCATGCTCCCTCATCTTTCTTTTCATCCCCCATGGGCGGTCGTCGGGGTTTGCAAGGTTGATCTTGCAAAGGGTCAACTAGATCGAGCCCTAACTCCTTATACCCCGACCTCGTTGGGGACATGCAAAGAAGGATCGAGAAAAAGAAAACCGCTCTAATACCACTAATCCGGATTTATGCAGGAATGCATGAGTCGTATATAACCATAAATACAAATATGCGGCGGAAATAACACTTCATTTCATTAATGTCAAAGAACTAAAATTTGCTTACGAGATAGAATGGAAATTAAACTAGCTAGAGTATTTGGAAATATCTGCGAAGAGATGTGGCGGCTCTGACCTCGAACTAAGTTACAATGATGCTCGAGGGCCTATTTATTATTTAGAAACAGTGGGAAATCCTAAATAGCCAAAACCCTAACCCTAGGAGATGAAGCACCCAAACTATGGGCCCCATTTGGGTAAATTAGTGTTTCAACTTCTCAGGGACGTAACTTTGGCATACGATCTTCGTTTGATGCGTACCATACCTCGTTAGAAATATCTATCTGAGGAATGCAAATTCTGAGTTATGGACCAATCTTGCTCCCCATTTTCCCAAAAAAACGTCGTTTAGGGCCTCAAAATGGCTCCAGAAGTTCACGACCCAAAAAACTGCTAAAAATAGTAAGTTGTGCCGAAACTGAAAAACTGAAAGAGACAATGGTGGGGCCCTAAGTGGAATAGGCGGGTGACCACCAATATCCACTTGGATCAAATGGTCTTCGTTGGACCATCCAACCTGCCATCGAACCAGAAAATCTACATAATGGTTGCCACGGATTACGTAAAAAAGTGGGTAGAAACAATGGCCTTATCAAGAGCCATGGAAGAATCTATGATTAACTTCCTTTTTGAGATATTTGTGTGATATGGTTTACAACGAGAAGTGAAAATCGATGGAGGGGCATAGTTTGTGGGTAATAAAATTATAGCCACCCTGAAGAATCACCATATCATCCATAGAGTCACGTCTCCTTACCACCCACAGGAGAACGGGTAGGTCGAAAGTACCAACAAAGTACTTGAGGCAATTCTTACCAAAACAGTATCATCACATCGTCGAGACTGGGCCAATAGACTACCAGAGGCCTTGTGGGCTTACCGCACAATGTGGCGAAACACCACTGGATATTATTCATATCATCTGGTATTTGGAAGAGATCCTATTTTTACTATTGAACTCGATATAAAAACCTTAAGGATAGCGCATGAGGTAGGGCTATACTTGACGGAGGCCCAAATTAAAAGACTCCAGCAAATAAATGAACTAGATGAAATGTGGCTATTATCTTTGCAGTGCATAGCAATCATACAACAAAAATGAGCCAAGTGGCATGACAATGTCATCAAAAAGAATAAATTCCAGAAAGGAGATTGGGCACTTCTCTATGACTCCAGATTCCAATATTTTCTAGGGAAGTTGCAAACAAGGTGGCTCGGTCCATACGAAATTCAAGAAGTACACAACAACGGTACCCTCACCTTGACCACCATAGACGAGTCTGGTTCTACATTTCGAGTCAGTAGGCACAGAGTGCACCTCTATCACAAACCCCTTGCAAAGGAGATTTTCTGCTAGCAGGTACGCAACGATCCTACTATCCAAATTCTAGCAGAAGGGGGTGACAACCCCACAACTTCAAGTACATAAGAGTTTGTTGTTTATTTTTGTAAATATTGTATATAATTTCCCTACAATTTTTTTATTTTGTACATATTCACAATAATATAATTTTCCTTCATCACCCTTGCTTTTTTTCTCTACTATTCAAATCTTTGAACTACTGTTGTTCAAACCAATTGAACAGCTGTTGTTCAATAGGATTGAACAGCTGTTGTTCAATCGGATTGAACAACCATGTTTTTGTGTTTTTACTTTTGTTGTTGTTCGATCGGAGATCCAAGTCTCTTGTAGAAAAATGCTCAAAAATGAAGTTGCTCAAAATTGGTCCAAACTAGATCGACTGGAAAGAGCTCGGAAAAACGATCCTGTAGACATGAACGGCACTAAAAACCGACGGCGTATGAGAAAGATATTCAGCTTTGAAGTTTTCCAATTTCAATTAAAAAATGGCCAAAATTGACTTTATAAAAAAATTTATTAAAAAAAGAATATTCCACAGAATATTTTGGGAATATTCCGTGGAATATTCCACAGAATATTCTACAGGCAGCCAATGAAAGGGCGCCACGTGGCCAGCCCGGAGGCTGCCACGTGGCCCCAAGTTTCAATCGAAAATTGCAATTCAAAATTTGTTTGCACGCAGCAGGAATCGACCCCGGGTCGGGCCAATGGAAACGGAGTGGCCTGGCCATTGGGCCACACGGTGGTTCTTATTAAACATTGCAAAAACATGTTTATTTAAAGTTTGATGTTTGTTTGGGCGGGCCCGAAAGGGGGCCAGCCCCCTCTTCATGGAACCGTGGCTCGGAACCCTGGATTCAAATCATCGGCGCACATAACAATATGGATATGGTCACGTGTTTATAGGCGCGGGTTATGATATATTGTTTACATATGGTTAGAAAATTATTATATGCTGCATATAACTCTAAGTTGATAACCATATGGCCGATGGGTGCGGTCCTATGGACCCCTGTGGCCCTTAACTTAAGCCCCCTCCCACTGGCGAAAATAATGGCAGATTCCACCTATTTAGGTGCCAGTCTCCAAATTTTTCGGAGCTATCTGGCAGTTCTCCACATTTAGTGGAGTTTTTCTAGGTGAAACTGGACAAAACTTCAGTTAGCCATAACTTTGGCTAGGGAAGTCCATTTGGGACGAATGTTTTTTTGATTTGGTGGTATTGAAGCATTCTGGAGCTATTGGGATAGGTTGCAGAGCCAATAGGGTGCTCTATCAGTGATTTTATCAGCATTTTGGTTGTGGAGCCACCAGGGCCTAATGAAAGATCAGCTGTGTTGGACTATACTCATCCATTGGAGGTGAATGAATAGTCGATTTATACTGATTTCAGTCCTCTATTTATGAATTTGCAGCTAATTTTTCCTTTTTAGGCTTTCTACACAGTGTAATTCTTAATTTGAGCATTAATGAAAGAGGGAAAAGCCTAATTAGAGGCTTTTGGACCCAGCAGAGTTAGCCCAAGAGAGGGGTGAACTGCTTAAACAAATGCTTACTGTTATGATGTGCATTTTTACTGTTATATTTCAGATTTTGCTTCATTAAACAGTAACTTTTTAGAAGTACACTTTTCCCAATCAGACTTATACAATGAACACAACTCCTTAGTTTCACTTCAAACCACATTACTTCCTTTGCAGAATACTTGAACTTGCTTATGCACACATAAAATTTTGATTAATGAATACTTTGCACATAAACAAATACTTTCATTGATTATATCTATTTAGTGTTTACATTATATTTCTTTAGGAAGAGCCAGTAAGAGGGCCAGAAGCTTCTGGTTTCATCCTTTCTAGTAAAGGTGAAATAACCGATAAAAACCCCTCTTTGTCAATCTACGTATAAGAAATACTTTGTTCTCACGATTTCGGATCAAGATTGGTATCAGATCTCTAGGTTTTGCTTAAGAGTTTGTGAAATTTGTGCAAAGAAAATTGTGTTATTACGCAAAATTTGATGCTTACTAGAGAATTTGAAATTGAAAAGAGGGGGAAGGTGGTGGTTAGAGAAACAGTTAATCCTCAACCAAGGGCTAGAGTGCCATTATATCCGCCCTTCCATTTCATCACTCATTAGCCTTAGAATCAACCACAAACATGTCTTCCGGAGAGAAGGAGAAGTACATGAAATGGATCCCAAGGAAGAAGAAAGATCTTTAGAAAAGCTTTCTTGGATATGACTAAGATGGTTAGGATCCTCTATCAAGAGAGAAATGATAGGATTGCTGGAGAAGGGTCTAGAAACCAAAGAGAAGAAGGAGATTCTTCAGGAGGGAATAAAGACAATGATAAGTCTAAGAAAGGGAATGGAGGAAATGGTGATCCACCATCTCCATCGTCATCCTCTTCCTCAACGTCATCCTCTTCCTCAAAATCATCCTCTTCAACCTCTGTAAATCAGTCACAAAAAACAAAAACATCTGTTCGAAATCCTTTGTTAAAGCTTGATGTAAAATTCAATTTGCCAATGTTTAATGGTGATTTTAATGTAGAGAAATTGGATAACTGGATTAGACAATTGGAAGTCTATCTAAGAATCCAGAATCTGCATGATGATGACACAAAAATCCAATTAGCCTCATTGAGAATGGATGGAGCAGCTTTGGTTTGGTGGGAAGCCAAGACCAGAGAGGAAATCAAAAAGCATGGTAAGATAACTCTAACTTGGACTGATTTTATAACTGCTATTAAGAAACAATTTTATCCTCTTTCTCATATTCAGAAGGCAATCATGAATTGGAAAAATTTTAGGCAACTTAAGGGACAAAATGTGCAAGACTACACCCAAGATTTTAGAAGGAGAGCACTCTTACTTGGGGTAGATTTACAAAGTCAGGATACTTTGTTAAAATACATAGGAGGTTTGCACAGTTACCTTCAACATGCTATCCTAATGTTTAATCCTACCAGCTTAGATGAAGTCTGTGTCCAGGCTACACATTTAGAAGCTAGAGGAAAGAATGCTTTTGATGCTTTGAATGAGGATTGTAATTTCAAAAACAAAGGAAAGAAAACAATTGCAAATTCAAGAAAATAAAAAGGAAAGTTCTTTTGCAAGAACTGTTCAAAGACAAGTCATGATGAAGATCATTGTTGGAATCTTCATCCTGAACTGAAACCAGAAAAATAAAAGAACAAAAACAAGACCAAAGAAAAGGAGAAAACTGTAGCAACAGTTGAGAAAGACTTAGGGTCAGACTCGGGAGAGGAGACAAAAAGCATAGCCATGGTTTTAAAGAACATTAAGGGGAAAAAAGTGGTGCAAGACACAATTCCCAGTTCTAGCTCTTTGAATTGTCACAAATATACTCATGAGGAAAAGAGGAGGATAGAGCTCTTCCACGTGAGGGTAATTTCAAAACATACCAAAATTGACACACTGTTTGACAGTGGGTCACAAGCTAATCTTATATCTGAAGACTTAGTCAAGCAGCTTAAACTTGAGATCATTCCACATCTGAAGCCTTATCCACTTGGATGGATATGCAAGGATGCCAATTTGCAAGTTTCAAGGAAGGGCATATTGCGCTTTTCAATAACTGCACACTTTATTGACACAGTTGAACTTGATGTATTGAACTTGATGTGGTCTTGCTTGATATCTCGGGTATTGTTTTTGGAAGTCCTTACTTATTTGACAAGAAGGCCATCTTTCATCGCCATGAAAACAAGTATCACTTATTTAAAATGTATTAAAGAGTACATTGTGAGAGCTCACAAGAAGAAGAACTGGAATCTTCTTTACTCCATGCAAGTCAATTGAAAATACTAGTTAATGCAAGTCAAAGTCTAACTTTGTTAATGTTGAAATGACCAGATTTTGAGCATTCGCCTTTTTATGATGTTGCTAATGATTTGTCTCAGTTTAATAACAGTTTGTATTTGAAAGAAGATGATGTTATGTTGCAAAAAATACCTTTTGGGTCAGCCAATGCAGTTAATGAAGTGTCAAAACAAAGCAGTGCAAGCAAGAAGGACACACAATTAAGCATGGGAAAAAGTTGGTTTCAGAATGGTACAATTCGCCATGGGAACAGTTTGCAAGGTGAAGGCTATTTTAAGTCTTCTAGGAAGTTTGATCAGTGTAGAAAAGTTTTGTTTTCTGCAGATTACAATTGCTATTCTGCAAATTTTAATCATTTGCATCATGACTCCATCAATCTTAGCAAGGGTCGAACAGTTGATTCCAGAGACAGTTTATCATTTTCGCAAAAGCTTCATTTGATGAAATCGGGTAGATTTCAGTTATTCAAGGGTGGAAGAGTGGAGAATAAGTCTCCACATCATCAGTTTCAGTAATCAGAGAGCTTTTGGGGTCCAAAAGCTTCCCATTTGGGAGGTATGATCAGGAGATCAAGTCTCTTGTAGAAAAATGCTCAAAAATGAAGTTACTCAGAATTTTTCCAAACTAGATCAACTAGAAAGAGCTCGAAAAAACGATCCTGTAGACGTGAACGACACTGCAAACTGACACCATATGAGAACGATATTCAGTTTTGAAGTTTGCTAATTTCAGTTAAAAAATGGCCAAATTTGACTTTATAAAAAATTATTTTTATTAAAAAAAAGAATATTCCACAGAATATTCTGGGAATATTTTTTGGAATATTCCACAGAATATTTTGCAGAATATTCCACAGGCAGCCAATGAAAGGGCGCCAGGTGGCCAGCCCAGAGGCCGCCACATGGCCCCAAGATTCAAATGAAATGGAAATCCAAAATTTTGTTTGACGCAGCAGGATTCGATCCCGGGTCGGCGGGATGACAACGGAACGGCTTGACCATTGGGCCACAAATTTTACTTGTTATAACATGGCAATGAAGTTATATTTAAATGTTGTGGTTTGTTTGGGCAGGTCCGAAAGGGGGCTAACCCCAAGGGCCATCCCCCTCCATCATATGACCAATCACTCGGAACCGTGGCACAAATCTTCTGGCGCGCAGGTGGCGGGGACGTGGTCTCATGGACTGGCGTTTGCACATTTAAATGTTTTGTTAAACATTAAAGTTCTCCGTTGACAACTCAAAGTTTTTCAAACAAACTTCGAGGGTTATGGTCACGTGGCCCTTATCTCTTTAGCCCCCTCCAATTCGGTGGTAATTTCGGTGGCGTGCCAAATATGGCACTAGTCTCCAATTTTTTCAGCGCTATCTGGCAGTTCTCCACATTTAGTGGAGTTTTTCTAGGTGACACTGGGCAAAACTTCAGTTAGCCATAACTTTGGCTAGGGAAGTCCATTTGGGACGAATTTGTTTTTGATTTTGGGGTATTGAAGCATTATGGAGCTGTTGGGACATGTTGTAGAGCCATCAGGGTGCTCTATCATTGATTTTACCGACGATTTTGGTTGTGGAGCCACCAGGGCCTAATGAAAGATCAGCTGTGTTGGACTATACTCATCCATTGGAGGTGAATGAATAGTCGATTTATACTGATTTCAGTCTTCTGTTTTTTAATATGCAGCTAATTTTTCCTTTTGAGGCTTTCTACATAGTTTAATTCTTAATTTGAGCATTAATGAAAGAGGGAAAAGCCTAATTAGAGACTTTTGGACCCAACAGAGGTAGCCCAAGAGAGGGGTGAATTGCTTAAACAATGCTTACTTTTATGCTGTGCATTTTTGCTGTTATATTTCAGATTTTGCTTCATTAAACAGTAACTTTTCATAAGTACACTTTTCCCTATCAGACTTATACAGTGAACACAACTCCTTAGTTTCACTTCAAACCACATTACTTCCTTTGCAGAATACTTGAACTTGCTTATTCACACATAAAATTTTGATTAATGAATACTTTGCACATAAAAAAATGCTTTCATTGATCAGATCTATTTAAGTGTTTACATTATATTTCTTTAGGCAGAGCCAGTTTGTGGGCCAGAAGCTTCTGGTTTCATCCTTTCTAGTAAAGGTGAAATAACCAGTAAAAGCCCCCTACTGTCAATCTCTGTATAAGAAATACTTTGTTCTCACAATTTCAGATCATGTTCAAACCTTTGAACGGTTGTTGTTCAATCTAATTGATCAGTTTTTGTTCAATCGAATTGAACATCCGTGTTTTTTGTGTTTTTACTTTTGTTGTTCAAACCTTTGAACGGTTGTTGTTCAATCCAATTGAACAGTTGTTGTTCAATCGAATTGAACAGTCGTGTTTTTTGCGTTTTTATTTTTTCTGTTCAAACCTTTGAACTACTATTGTTCAATCCAATTGGAAAGTTGGTGTTCAATCAAATTGAACAGCCGTGTTTTTTCGCGTGTTACTTTTTTTATTAAAATCTTGGAACGACTATTGTTCAATCCAATTGAATAGTTGTTGTTCAATTGAATTGAATAGCCGTGTCCTTTGGCGTGTTTATTTACTGCTATTCAATCGGATTGTACAGCCGATTTTTTTTCTCTTCCCTCTCTAAGCATGATTCTTCTTTCTTTCTTTTTGATGACCTCTCCTCATTCCACACCCCAGTTATAAAATACATTTCTCAGTGGAAATTGGCACCTAAAGAGGAGAAAAGCAACGATATTACTAATATGATTATCCTTTGAAACTTTAATGGAAATCTCTACTCCGGGAGCTGACATGGTACATCTATGCAATGAACGGCTTATACATCTCCTATTCAAACATATTATCACACACTACATAGTCTTATAACAGTATATATTTCTACACTCCCGAGTAGTATTTCCCTTTGACGTAAGGATTTAGGAACAAGGAGTATTAATTGTATTGGCATTCTTTTTTTTTTACTTCTCACACCATCCCTAACTCTTAAGGAGTTTATGAGCCTCCCTTCATGTATAAAGAATAAGTATTATGCTGGCATGGAAATTTTTAAAAGAGAATGGGGGGTCTCATCACGAGCCAACCTACCATGATCATAAGGGTTTAGCAGGTGACATACCCATAATGGCCAATACACCAGGGTAATGACCTTCTCAACTGCTTTAAGGACAGGAGGTCTCATCACGAGCCAGCCTGATCACTCTGTTACAATCCCAGTGAATGGCACTATGACTATCTGGCTACCACACCAGCACAGTGGTCTCTTCATAAAACAAAATGCCTACTTTTCAAAAATAAGTACTATGTCTATATGCAAATTTTTAAGAGAGAATAAGGGGTCTCATCACGAGCCAGCCTACCATGATCATAAGAGTTTACCAGGCGACATGTCCACAATGGCCAACACACTAGGGTAATGACCTTCTCAATTGCTGGAAGGACAGGAGGTCTCATCACGAGCCGGCCTGATCACTCTGTTAAAGCTCTAGTGAGTGGCACCTTGACTATCTGGCCACCACACCATCACAGTGATCTCTCCATAAAATTGGCAATATAACTACTTTTACATAAAGGATTATGGCTCATTCTTTCGGTTAAAATAGCAACCCTGTCGAGGCTATGAACGCCTGTTTGCAGCAATGACTCTGCTTGTGGTATGAAAGTGTGTTCCAACGATAGCCAATTACTCTTACATATACGCTATCTCCTATTTTCTTCCATTCCCAAGATAAATCCACTACTCCAATTAGTGATAATGATATTTTACTGCATAAGTAACTATAAATAAACTATGTTGTCATGTTTGAATTACGAGATAACACAACCAATCATTATCTATTACAGTCATGCTTCCGTCACACCATACCATTAAATAAGGACATTCAATCATAATAATTGTTGTATTGCTTTCTTCTCTTCTTCGATCACTTCCACATGAGATACACTTATGAAAAATTCCAATTCTGACCTTTTCACTACACGCGTTCATAATTGTTACAATCACCCATCTTTCCTTGAGCTCCAAGGCCGCGGACACCATTCTCGCATACAGACTGTGATTAATGACCCTTGACATTTTCCCCCGTGTGAATTCATGATTAATCAAATCTATCTTGTACTTAAGGACATGGATGCCCTTATTTCGAGAGAGGGGGTGTAAATATCCATAAATATTAAGCATGCAAATTCCCTGCACAAATTCCGTTGGATACGCTGATAAGACCAAAGAATCATTGCAATTACGATATGAAGTTATCTACATTTACGATAGAAGGCTACAATTTCTTTTCCTTGCATGCAATGTTTATTCTAACCAACAGGGCTGAAAGGAAACACAGACAGAAGGAGAAATTAGCTCAAGAAAACGCATTAGCCATGGGAGGAAACTCTCTCCGGAATGAACCTATGACATTCCCAATCTCATACACAGCTCACACCATTTTCTAGCAAGTTGGATGGCTGCCATACTTACACAAATTGCAAGGGTTTGACACAGAGATAGCAATTGAATTCATGCAAAGACATATCAGGCTCAGGGGAAGGATTATACCAGTCACAGAAGATATCATTGTTGAAGTCACCAGAATACTAGCAGAGGGAGAAATATGGGCAGAAAAGCACCTTCTTCTACAAGAGGCGATCGCAACGTACTAGGATCTAGAAGAACCATTGGAACAAAAAGGAAAAGGGATTAAGCCTACCTCTCTACAACAATCGTGGCAGGAATTGGCAGCATTCATCCAGAGATTCATCACATGTGATGGACGCCAAGACGTGGTAAAACCCCGTCAACTCAAATTATTAGTTGTTCTTAAACAAAATATTTTAGTTAATCTTCCCTCTTTCTTAAATTCTATATTACACGACATTGTTGCTCGAATGAGAAAGGCTAAAAACCCCCAAGCAGTCGTCAGCCACCATGGTTTACTCAAGTTAATAATAATGCTTCAGTTAGGAAAACAACAGACATCCTGGGACAGCTTTGTTAACCCTGCCGTGCAGGCACTTGATTAAAACCCTGTCGAGGCCGAAATTGAGCTCCCTAGAATGAACATACCTAGAGGAATAAGAGGGAAAAGGACCTGTGCTTCGACCTCAAAACCAAGCAAGCGAAGACGGTCCGAGAGACTCCAACTACAACAAGAAACCTCAGAATTACCAGAGGGAGTAGGGCCATCCCACTCACCACCATCAAGCCCTCAAAACATACCCTTACAAGATTATGAGGAAGAGATGGCTCAAGTTCTGGAGAAAATGAGGGCATCCTAAGAAACTAGAAGCCCGTTTGAAGAAGCTAAAGAGCAAGAGGAACCATTAAACCAATCTGCCACCACCACCAGCTCTGGCTGCACCGAGATATTACCCCACCAAGATGAATCATAAGCTTTTAGGGCCTTGTATCCTCTCAAGAGTGATGAGGTGAAAATGAAGAGCAGGCAGAGGGGGTAGTCGAATCTGAAAACTAGTCTAGAGACACCATCCCCTTAGAACAGAATGCAAGTATGGAAACAGTCCCTCTAACGCCTGAAGAGAATAATATTTCACCCGGCCAGGACATTAATGTAGAAGTAAACTCTGGAGTACAGGTAAACAATACCATCACTGACAACCTTGAAACGAGCACCACCATTCCTTGAAATGAGGTTGTTGCTATTCCATCCCTTACTAAAACCAGGCCAGAAGAGAATTTAGCTGAAAAGAAGTTAAATAAAATGATCAGGACCTGCAAAAGGTTAAGGAAAATGGTAAAAAAATTGAGGAACAAATTGAAGGAAGTAAGCAAGACTCGAAAGCCTAAGAAATAATTTACCACCATAGAAAACCAAACAGAGTTTGTCACCAATTTAATAAACACTGTTGAGGTTGAGACACATACTGACTTAGCAGACACTGCTGAGGTTGAGATACAAACTGACTTAGCAAGCACTGCTGAGATTGAGGTATAGACAGAACTAGTGGACACTACTGAAGCCTCTGTGAAGACTAGGTTGGACTTCACAGAAGAAGAGGAAACCCAAACGGAGGAAGCCCTTGCCTACGCTCCTCTGGTAGAGAAGGTTTCCAATCAAAAATTGCATAATGAGTTAATTCGAACACGGCATGAGTTAGCACAATGAAAAAAATAAGTAGTGCCCACATAAGAGTATCAGGCACTATTAAAGAAATTCACAAACCTTTCTGCAACAAAGGATGAGACATTTTCTCAACTCAGAGAAGAACAAGCAAAGGTAAAGAAAGCACAGGATCTGGTGGAACAAGCCAAGAGACAAACCACTATGGTTTGTTCTTTGTACTCTGATGTGTTAACATGCAGGGCACCAGCCACCAACTATGCCCTATTTCTAGTAGAACGGTATTTATTACTGAAGATCAAGGCCGTCAGGGCAGGGAAGCCCACGACTTTTAAAACTATAGAGGAATTCGTTCATTGCTGCAATGATCAAAATGAGCAGGTCCAATACCTTTTGTGTGAACTATACATGCATAAATTCTTTCTAGAAGAGGATAGGGACAGTAATCCCAGCCCCTTTATGGGAGATATCCAGTTCCAGGCTTTCCTCTCTTTTGCTAAGTGATCAGGAGATCATGTCTAAGTGAAAAAAATGCTTAAAAATGGAAATTCTCAAAAATGGTTGCAGTCTGAATGACTGGAAAGGCCTCGTCGCTGCGATTCTGGCGTTGTGAATGGGATTCAAATCTAATGTCGTATGTGAAAGCTAATGAGGTTTGAATTCGTCTAGTGACCTCCAAAACAAGACTTTTTGACCAAAAGAATTTGTCATTTTCAAAAAAAATTATATGGAAAAAATTTCATTTTTATAAGGTTTTTAGTGGCCTATTAGAGGGCTCCAGGTCATAGATTGAAAAGAGTTGTTTAAAAATTTGGTGAAGGCATGAGGCTCGAACCCTCGACCCGACTCCTCGGGCAGGGTCGACCCGACCGGCACGGCAAAGAAAAATGTGTTGAATTGGGTGAGTCGAGCGGAGTTCACCAGCAGTCAGGTCGGCTTGAACGAATGCGGGTCACTCTGAACGCATTCGGGCAGTGGCTAAACGTTTGATTCGAGTCGTGTGTTGAACAACGGAGAAAGAGGGTTAAGCCCCTACGGAGCTAGCCCCTATCCATGCGACCGTCAATGAATAAAATCGGGCGCTAACACATTTGTTCTGGCGGAAAGTAAGGGGGCTAGCCCTCAGGTCTAGCCCCGACTCCATGTAACCTTCAGGCGATGACCAAGGGCGCAGTTTCAAACCTTATCCGCCAGCGCTAACCCTCTGAAGTATTCGCATGTGAACGCGCTAATTTGAACTGACAATTAACTTTAATGCTACCCTAAAATAGCGTGCGGTTCCACCTAATTGACCTGTCCGCCTATTCTGGTGGAGTTAACTGGAGTTCCTCCAGTTTTGGAGGAGGTTTTCTAGTGCCACTGGGCAAAGCCTTGTTTGGGTCATAACTTTCTCAATTTTCGACCAAACAATATGAAATTTTAGTTAATTTTGGCTTTCTACAACCTTATGAAGAGTTTGGGACAAGTTGCAGAGTGAACAGAGGTGTTCTTCAGCCATTTTTTCTTCAGGGAATAGGAAAGAGCCACCAGGGCCATCAGGGAGATGGAGCTGTATTGGGTTGTACTTCACTGTTTGAGGTGAAACAAAAGCCACTTTTTAGCTTATTTTTGTCTTCTAAAGTGAAATTCACAACTTGTTTTGCCTGTTTAGGCATATTTCTCACTATGTAACCATTTTGAGAAAATTAATAGAGCAAGGACATACCATTAGGGAGCCTTGGACCGGTAGATGTAGCCCAGGAGGGGTGAATTGCCTCATCAGTTTGTTGTGTTGTGTTATGGTGAATTTTTCTTGCTGTGCATTTCTGTTGTGATGTATTAAACAATAAATTTAAATAGCCTATCCTCACACATAAAACTCAGAAACATTACCAAAAATACTTTGTTTAATTTTCCAGTCATGGAGAACACTTTGCACATTAAATTAAATGGAAATGGGTACTTTGCATAGCAATACAAATAGTTCCATTTTCAGATCACTAAAAACCAGATTCGGTGGGCTAAACCCTACAACATTTTCCAGAAGAGGGAACATGGCCTAGACCTGTGGGTTAGAGGAGAGCCTACTAGACCCCTGCAGTTGTTCATCCAACATAAGAATTTCATGCAAATAAAGGGAGTAAGGACTAAATTGGGGCCAATCCATAAGGACATTATACAGCATGGGCGGGAGTATTTCGAAGATATTCAGGAAGCAGATCTGGCAGCAGCCAAACAAAGGTGGATGGCCTCCACGAATAATCTGAAAAACAGGGAGCCATTTGGCTACAAAAACTTCAAAGAGGTTGCCTCCAGATAACTTTTATACAGCAATCTGGTCTTCAACATGGGCCCTGCATGGATAGGATGCAGGTATAGATGCCCTCTCATCTGGTACCCCCCTGAAGGTTATGATCATGACTACGAATTTCCAAAAGGGCACACAAACATTGCCTTTGTAAAAATCATACAGAAACATGGTTTCAGAGCCTATAAAGAAGAAGTCCACCCTACCTATTCTCTGACCCAGTTACACCTCAATCATTTGTTTGCATGAGGACCTGCAAATAGGTAAGAAGGGGAGTATGTTGGGCCAAGAATGAGGTACGTTTTCACCCTACTTTTACCATGAATTGTTATGCACCTTTATGAATCTTTCATCATCTTAACAATAAAGGAAAGGAATATTAATGTAAAATCAGGACAAATGAACTAACAGTAAAAGGGATGTTTAACAACGGGAATTTGACTTATTATATCTGTGTTCACAGGAAAACAAGACAACTGAATCGACGATAACCAAAAGATATTTGATAGGTAGAAAATAACGGAATCATCATGACTCCCATGGGCCGGCGGAAGACGGAAAGGCATATCCACATCCGAAGAACTCAAACGACAGCCATGAGCAGCAGGTTGTCCTTTGGAAAAGACCATTACCTCTGATTAATTGCCTTTAAAAGGTCGAAGACGAACGAGATAGAGGGGGATGAATAGGGATTTTCTTCTGTAATAGACGTATCGGGACAGGACTGTCCAGTTGTATTCATGTGTTAACCTTCAACTTAATAAATAAATTTGGTGTTTTGAATAGTCATTCTCTGATTTTTCCTTAGCAGTAGACTTCTGGTGGTTTGGGCCCAGCTCTGGGAGTTTCCACGCTAATCTCTGTGCTATACGTTCAATCACAGAATTTACATTTCAGTCATCGAATGTGTTTTGTGAGATATCATTTAATTGGTTGAGTTACGAACATAGAACACTACAACTTTATCTTTCATTAGGATAGTTTATTGTTCATGCTTTCTGGATTACATTCCATGTTTTTGTAGCTGTTAGATGCTTCCATCATTTCCCAATGCTTTTATATTCGTTTCATTAAGATTTAGCATGACTGTTGTTCAATTCTGTGTATATCTAATAATTAGATCTTTCCATCATTACTATAAAGCATCTAGTTGTTAATTAATTCAAAAAGGCATCAACTATTTATTTTACAAAGAGAATTCCATTGCAAAATTAGATAAGCAATTTTTGTTCAATTTATTGAAGTTGTTGTTCAATTCAGTAGGACTATTGTTCAATTAATCAGTGTGCTGCTCAATCGTAGGTTGCTCTTTTCTGCGCTTACTTACACAGAATAGTTAAATGGAATTTTACAATTATTCCCCTTTGAATTGATTCAACTTTGAGAATTATATAATCCTCTTCATGGTAATATAGAGTAGATGTTCTTTATATCACTTGCATATACTGTGCTCACACTCTTGAAATAAAAATACTTGCCCTAGGTTTACAATTGAATGAGAAGCATCGAAAGTGCCTGTAACAGTCACGTTTGTGAATCAACATACAGTACAACTCAAACGGTGTCTTAAGAAGCCTTCAGGAAGCATCATAAATACGCACTAGTTCTTTGTTTGCCACCTCATCAAAGTAAAAATAAGGTACCATGGTGGGATCCACCATTCTTTTGTATGCCATGGCTTGGAACTTCTTATGGACCATGTGGGAGCTGAAAATCTCCTTCTTTTAAACTATTTGTACCTTTAGAATCATCGCAATGCACACTTCTCATTGGCACCCTCCTTTTAACATGTTAAATTTTCACTTTTCGGACCTGCATCACTCTTTGGTTTTTCCTTAAGTGTGCCCCATTCTCATCTAAACTTATTCAAATACACACATTCAATATTTTTCCATATATGTCATTCTTTCACTTGGTGTTTTTGCCTCATGGTTGCAGGATACATCTTCCTCTCACCCTATCTCCTAGACTACAAGGTTGCACACTCGCACTCAAGGTATCATTTTCTTTAACGTGCATGATATAATCTCCCTTATAGACATTAGCATAACCCAGTCGACACCCCCTAATCTCACCATAAGGTCCCCATATCCCGACCACATTCACCTACACCATTGTCTCGTAATGAGTGAACGTTCACGTGTGGTTGATAGTCCATCCACCCTCATGGGTTTCCCCACATAGTAGTACCCATTGCATTATTAGCATCCATGTTGCCATACCTCAACCAAGACTCATTTTTTTTCATATCTCAAACCATGGCCCTGTTTATCTTTCTTGGCTCACTGCTAACCAATTGTCCACATTCATGGGCACTGATAATTTTAATTATCATTAATGCACCACCACATTTTCATTTGGTCTATAACACTTCCACAATGCACTATATAATTTGCTCAATCATCCTCCATTCATTCCCCCACATCAATACTAGCCAATGGGCCCCCCACCCTCTGTAGTTACTTCCCTACATGATCATGCAAGTTACGACACATTAGGGAACCCATATACATGTTTGTACATCCCAAAAACCATTAATACATTCTTTTGGAAAGTGTACAAATATTTTCTTTTTCTTTTTTATGGAGGCAAGTAACTCACTCATTTTCCATTCCTACTACCAGCAACAATTCGAAGTTTCCCTTGGTTGGAGCACACATTTTAGATCTCGTCTAATCAACAACAACTTCATGTTGTTACCCTCTAACACTTTTAGCTAACATACCGTACTATTGCATATCCAATTCACCCAACTAAAGGAACCATATATCACTCCCCCAAATGTCCTCCCCACTATAAGAGATTTCCTGCCTTTGTTTGTTTTCACTACCACCAATAAAATCACACTCCAACCACAAGAAGTCTACAATTTCCATATCATTTTTTTGACCATCATGCCTTTTTCATCCTTCCATAGTTCTGTATATGTATCAACTTCAAGAGGATTTTCTTGGTCAATTCAATTGCATTAGAATTCCATTACATTTAATTCATCAATATTGACTGCCAAGCTTGTGAAATGTAAGGCACAATATATGTTAGGACTTAGTTTCTAACTTTGTAGTCTATGAAAAAAATTAAGAGAAGGAATGTTGAGACAGGTATCATAGTCTGTGCAAGGTTCTGTTCAACTAGGTTACATAGGGCTTTTGTCCTCCTAATTGGACTTGAACTAATGTATTTTGTTTAGAGATTGATCATAAAATTGAGTTCTGTATATGTATCAACTTCAAGAGGATTTTGTTGGTCAATTCAATTGCATTAGAATTCCATTACATTTAATTCATCAATATTGGTTGCTAAGCTTGTGAAATGTAATACACAATATATGTTAGGACTTAGTTTCTAACTTGGTAATCTATGAAAAAATTAACAAAAGGAATATTGAGACAAGTATCATAGTTTCTGCAAGGTTCTGTTCAACTAAGTTACATAGGGCTTTTTTCCTCCTAATTTGACTTGAACTAATGTATTTTGTTTAGAGATTGATCATAAAATTGAGACAAATGCCAAGGGGTACTCAAGATTACGCATAAGTACGTAACACAAGGTTTTATATTTGCGTTCAATTAAATAATCAATTCATAACTAATTGAGTGGCAAGTATTCTAATTGAAAGCGGAGACATAGTTGTTGCTAAGTAAACACAAGCAATTGTAAAATTGACATATCAAATCGTAATGTATTCTACTATCTTCGTGAAAATGAAATGTAAAGAAATTAATCATACAAAATAATTATGGCAACATGTGTCCTTACAAGGGGCCCTTCTTGGTTGGTTTGTGCACTACTTAAATAAAACTTAAACGGATAAAATGAGTATAGTCACGGTTCTAAACAATATCATGAATGGTGTGTCATAAGTACATAACAAGAAAACTATATTAAACTTAGAACTATTTAGAATACCTCTAACTTGTCTTCTCAAATAGGAACACGCGTATTTATAATATAAAAGATAAATCTGACTCAAGAGTTTATTGCTAATCTTTAGGAACAAATAATGGCTTTAGATTGCATGGAAATAAAAGAGTGATTTTAAATCTGAGAGATTCATGACGGGAGCATGAATATCTCTTTACATCTTGACTTTATAGGATATTTATCCATAATGCAGTGTAAATAATCACCATCAAACTCAAACTCTACCACGTTACTCTGTCCACTGCCTGAACTGTTGAGCGGGTTGTTTGAATGAGCTCTATTGGTGACGTTGATGTCTTATGGCTGTGACCATAGGTGGAGAACCATATCATCACTTTTTTGCACATCCCTTAGTTTTGATTTTGCTAGGTCACGCGCATAGATATGGTACCCTATGATTTGGTTACAGAAAGAAGGAGCAGCTAAAGAATATGTGAGTTTCTGTAATCATAAATTTTTAAATTGTTTTCATAAAGAAACATACAAAACTATAGAAATATGGACATGATTATCTTTAATTTATTATGGTGTAACCATTATAGCTCAATCATGGTGTTTTTGCATAAATGATAACATAATTTTATGAAATTGTGGTTATGATGGGATTACAAGAGGAAATATAGGAAAAAATAAAGATAACAAAGTGGTAAAGAGAGCTTATCTTCGAACCTCAACATATTTCCTAGAAAACCCCTTTCTTCAGATGATCACATCATTCTTCTTGTCGACATCAACTCTCATTTTCCAGGAAAGAAGAAGTATCTCGGTTCTCATTCCCTTCAAATGTAAACCTCAAATGGAATAATCAGAGTCATCATTTCCCATTGATTTCATTGACACCCTCGAAGTTTGACGACATAAAGTGTCATACTTTGCAACAATTGTAGTTTCTCATTTTGGTCAAAGACCCATTTACTAAGCTACCATCTCCAACAACATTATCATCGTTATGGGTCATGCCTAGTACATGGGAAAATGTGCATCATACACACTGCCTTCTACTAGATGCACCCTAGAGGGTGAAGCAGTAATCTACTTCAACATCAACAATTATGTTCTTAGAATTATTGACAAGATTCTTCTTGTGTACCAATGTAACCATCATTGTCAAAGTCATGATCATGAGCATGGGACATGCTTGGCTTGTATGTATATTGTAAATATTTCTATAAGCAATGGATTCCATTGTCTCTCATTTAGGAACCGCTCCTCTCTTTCCAATCAGGACATCTCTCCCTAAAAGTAGCAAGACTCATCGTTAGGCAGAAAACCATGATGTATTTTGGTTGTATGATTGATCCTAACCTCACTCATTCAGGGGAAATTGTTATCATTGAAAAATCATGCACTCAAATGCACCAAGCAGGGCACTCAAGACCTAAGAATGACTTGTGCAAACACACTAGTGACTGTAGGAAAAACATCAAAAATAAAGAAACAACTAAAGGTTCCTAAGGTTTCCATTTAAAAAATCAAATTGTGCAAAGTCACCCAAGCTATTTTTCATGGATCGTCATGGTTATTTCTTCAAAAGCCATGCAACTTTGTAGCAGTCACAACTCATTAGTTTGTGGGAAAAATCAACTTAAATTGGAAACTACCAAATGAAATGACAAGGCTAGGGAGCTCAATTGATCTACGTAGATATTGGTGGCCACCCACCGCTTCCACTATCTCAACAAATCTATATCTTCTTGGCAATTTTTCTATGATTTTTGGGTCCCAAACTTCCACGGTCGTTTTGAGGCCCTAAATGGTGTTTTTTGGTAATTCAAGGGGCCAATTGTTCTAATGCCAAGCCTTGGTCCTAGTGAAAATTTGTAGTCCTCAGATATTTCTTTCCAACAAGTTATTGTGTTCCCTAGACAAATATTGTATGCACAAGTTACACCTTTAGGAAGTTGATGTCCAACTAACCACCTCAAGTTTAGCAAACATTTTGGTGTTTCATCTTATAGGGTTAGGGTTTTGGACCTCTACGATTATATCATTTTGTTAAAATTTCATTCTTTCGGACACTTTTAAAATTTTTTGTTAATGTGCATAGATGCCATCTCTCTCTATTCAAAGATAACTACCACCATTCTAGCTAGTTTGTGTTCTACAATATTCTGTTGTTTCATTTATTAATAGAAGTTGGGTTTTCACTATATTATTATGCTCTATGCTATATTTCTTTGTGTGTTTTCCTTTTACTTTCTTGCATTTAATTTCATTCCTTGTACAATGTGGATCATTAGCATTGAGGTATTACACCACTGAAGTGGAGTTAATAAGCCTCTAAAGAACTCCTCTTATCTCCCACGAGCTCACTCAAAGATCAAATCTCAATAGTGGGCCAAGGGGAGGCAAGGCATGAGCTTGGTGATGAGCTTCATCATTATACATATTTGGAGGGGTTAATGATCACCTTTTTGCCTTCTTAGATCTCTTTTTCTTGCATTTTTATTATTATTTGGTTTTATGATGCTAGTATATGTGGTGATTAAGGCTAACATACTGTAAGTGCCTAATATGAGGTTGAGTGCAGAAAATCATGAATTATTAGCATTTTTTATAAGGATTTTATCACAAAGACTTGGAGGAGACAGCAAGGAGAAATTATAGGAGGATTGTCCACCCTCCTTAACTCTCAAAGGTAGCCAAAGGATCCCAAATATTCTCTCCAAAAATTCGAATTCCAAAGACATTCGAAGGATCCCCAAGGATTCTCTCCAACAATTCGAATTCCAGAGGCAGCCAAGCAACTCAAAAAGGAGTGCACTGATGAGCTCCATCATTAGACATATTTGGAGGGGTTAATGGTCACCTTTTTGCCTTATTAGATATATTTTTCTTTCATTTTTATTATTATTTGGTTTTATGATGCTACTATAGGTGGTGATTAAGTCTAACATACTTTGAGTGCCTAATATGAGGTTGAGTGCAGAAAATCATGAATTATATGCATTTTTTATAAGGATTTTATCATAAAGACTTGGAGGAGACAGCAAGGAGAAATTATAGGAGGATTTTCCACCCTCCTTAACTCTCAATGGCAGCCAAACGATCTCAAATATTCTCACTAGCAATTCAAATTCCAAAGACAGTCGAAGGATCCCCAAGGATTCTCTCCAGCAATTCGAATTCCAAAGGCAGCCAAGCAACTCAAAGAGGAGTGCACCCAATCTTTGTTTGCTTGGATTCAAGTGGACTCGATCACCATTTTCTAGGGAGTTGTTGGTAGTTGCCCTATAGAATAAATAGAGCAAAGATAGAGCTAGGAAGTGGTCGATTCTAGTCAGAACTTTGTTGCAAGCTATTGAGCTTTTTATTATTTTACTCAATGATCAAACTTTCAGAAATGTATGAGGTTATTCTTGTATGAAATGAGTAGACTGATTTTATTTTACTGATCTAAGTTTCAAAGATCTAGGCTCATGGGCTAGGGCCCAATCCATGTGCCTCAACCTCTCTGTTGTATTCGTTCTCTGCTTTCTATCATTCATTAGTTCTTCTTTTGATAGTTTCATTGTTTTTTAGTTTTGCTTTCAGTGTGTTGTTGTAGTTTTTCATTTGCGCATGAGAGTAATAGAATAGAGGAAAACCAAAAAGTTATGGATCAAGACCCCCTTCTCATCTTTGTCAATAGGGCTCGAGGAGGGTGAACCTTCCCATAAACCCAAAAAATGATTTCTGTTCGCTATTTCTGAGATTAAAAGTAGAGTTGCATTACCATTTTTTGCCTTCCTTTTGGTATTACATTTTCACACATTTTCCTGTTTTCGTGCATAGACCAGCAAAGTTGTTTGCAGGAATTAGAGATAAAGCCCCAGAGCATCTCTGTGGTGCTTCCCCACTTCATTTTCCATCTATGTACTCACAACCTGAGCATTTCTGTTACGCCCTCCATTCCCTCTTTTTCTCCGCTTATTCTAACTGTTTCACCCACATTTTTCCCCTAAAATCACTTAAACCTTTTAGCCCGCCTTATTCCTTTGTTTCTATTGGTTACGGTTGCCTTACTCATTTTAACACAAAAACACTTGAAAAACCATCAAATCTTACCTCCGCCTTTCCTCCTCAAAATCCCCGCTACCGTACTTCTCTCATCACAGATCGTAGTTTTTATTTAGTTCCTTTTAAGACTTACTGCTCTTGTTGCCGACTGCGGTATTGCGATATCGCATATCACAGATCGCAACCTTTTCCCGTTTCGCAATCGCACTTCGCACCTCACACCTTTTTCCTTTTTCCTTAAGACTTACCACTTCCAAACGCCGATTGTGATATTGTGATCCCGCTTCACCACCGGTCCCACTGCCATGTCACTCATTACACTTCGCACTTCGCAACTTTTCCTGAACAACACTTCTGTTATCCCTCCAACTTTGCGATATTGCGATTGCGATTGCGATATCGCATTTCGCACTTCACAGATTTTATCTCGTTGCATTTCACACTTCACATCGTTTTCCTTTTTCTTTTAAGACTTACTGCTCCTGACGCCAATTGCAATATCCTCTGTACTCTACCGACGGTCCCACCGCTACGTCACCCAGCGCATTTCGTACTTCGCAACTTTTCCTGGAAAACATTTCTACTACCCCTCAAACTTTGCGATATTGCGAACTTCGATATCACATTTCGAAACTTTTACCACATCACAAATCGCAAATCGAAATATTTATCCCCGTCACATTTCACACTTCACATTGTTTAGTTTATTTCCTTTAACACTTACCGCTCCTTTCCACCGATTGTGATATGATCAAAGCACTCTGCCACCTATCCTACTGTCATGTCATCTGATTTATCGCATTTTTCATTTCATAGTTCTTTCCCGTCGCATTATGCGCGTCGCAGCTTTTATCCCATCGCACTTCACAAATTTTGCTCCATCACATCTTCACCATCGCACTTTTCAAATTATTCCGCTCCGAAGTATTTTTGCACTCTAATAATGTTTTAATAAGGTTTAAACCCGCTTTTTCAACTTCTAAGCCTTTTTTCATGTGTTAAGCCCTCCATTAGCCTCTTTAGCCCTTTTTTCCCTCCAAGCTGCAAATCCACACTTTTTCAATTAGAATTAAGCCATGGATAGCTTCACTGCATGGATAGAAGCATTATAGATAAACCATAGGATAAGTAGAGTGCATTTAGCCATTTGGCCAAGTTAAGTGTGGTTTAAAATTAGTTTCCTTTCTACCATTTATTTCCAGCAATTTAGTTTAGTTTCCTTCCTGACATTTCTTTTCAGAAATTTAATTTAGTTTCTTTCTGTCATGTCCTTTCTGCACATTAAATTAGTTTCATTTCTGTCATTTCCTTTCTACAAATTAAGTAGTTTGCTTTATGTTATTTCCTTCTAGCAATTTACTTTTCGATTTTTATCATAGTTTAAGAAATAACACCCTTTCGTAAAGCAGAAGAGGATGACATGAACATAATGCATTTGTTGTGTATATAACATTGTCGCCTCCAAGTTTGTACGAACCTCGGATTGATAAAGTAAAGTAGGGTAGCCCCTGGGAGTTGCAGCACTCTTGGTGCAATACCAGGGCTCACCACTTGGGACTATATATATCACAACATTTGGGACCATTAGAAGTGAGAAGTTCATAACAAGGTTATTTTTCAAAATTGTCTCACAATTGGAATTGATTTGAGTTCTTGGAGCGCAACATTAGAAAATTTTTAAGGGACTTTTTTTAGGAGAGATCATTCTTGTAAAGAGAAGGAGAAAAGGGGCCTTCCTTTAGGAGAGTCATAGGCTTAATCCCCCTATCAACTCCATTTAGTGTCACTGATAGATAATATAACTCTTTTCATCAAGCAATAAAGATATTCCTTGCTTCCCAAACTCCATTTTCTTATTTTCTTTATTCTCACATTGCAACTCATGATCTTGCTTAGGTATAGTTGCTTTGTTCATTTATTTTTGTGTTTTTATTTCTAATCGTTTTCTTTTTTGTTCTATGTAGCAAACAACAGCCTTGCAATAGAGTGGATTTTGGGACATCCTTGCTCCAAAATCCGCATAAGACATGTCTAGTCTTGGATTGCAAGTGAGTTTTATTTTTCTTATTGGCTTTAACAATGACATTGAGTTTTGGTCAACTACAAATTGATGAGGGTACTTTATATATTTTGAAATAAATCCATAATGTTGTCCAAGAATTGTTTCTCTTTAATAATGGTAAGGAAACAACAATTTGTAAAGAGCTCATTAACGATTTGATCTTCATTTGGGCCAAGAATGGGAATAACTTAGAGAATTGCATGCAACATTCTATTGTGGATGAGGTAGCCAAGGACTTTAACAACCACTGAATAAAGGGTTAGAGCTAGAGGGAAACCTTTGTGGATAGAGCAGAAGCTATATATTTCCTCATATTTGACTTGCTTAATATAAAGGAAAATTATGATTTCAAAAAATAAGATTTCAACCACTTTCATTAAGAAAAGGTAAAATCCAAATTCCTCAACATGACAAGTATGAAGGATCACTATTACCACTTGTATTCACAGTGAACTACTCACGAGTACCAATCATATGATTATTTTGATATATCCAAACTTAAGCATTATTCATATGTCTTTATGTGTTACAAATGTAAATTTTTGCAAGAATGAAGCTCTAACGCATACATATCAAAACACGATGAATACATTTTGATGTTATTTGGTTATGGGTAGACTGTTATTAAGGAACTCATCCCATCACAATTAATTAGTGTGTTGTGCTTAGTTATTGGAAACATCTTGTCAATGAACTCATGTCATTAACTTATGTGAACAAGAGTCATGGTTGGCAAACTCATTGCCCTTAACTTTTGTTTTGGGAGAATAAAGTAGTTTCTTAATGGTGTTTGAATAGGGTTAGGAGCAGTAGGACAATGGTCGTTGGCTTGATGTATATTTTGTGCATATTGTAAATACATGGTTATTGAACATATAATTACCATTGCAATGTAGAAATGGACATCATTTTTTTTTTATAGAAACGGATATTGGAATATATTAAAATCCTGGCATGAATGCCTCTATTCGGTTTACATGATGTAAGGGCAACGCCCAAGTTTCCTCTCCTACCAGGAACAACGTGGCACAGACAATAAACTAGTGATTCTTACATGCAACAATAAAGTCCATCTTCGTATTTTTCCCAAATTTGTTGATACAAACAAATTGCTTCAATAAAATGCAATAAAACATATTAACTAAAATTTTAAGGGATGGGATCCCATTCTTCGTCTCCATCTCTTAGAAGAGTGCCAACAGAGAGGAGAGCAGCTTTGTTGGCTTCAGATTCAACATCCTTCTTGTTCTCTCTCAGCACATGGAATAAATTCAAACTCTAAAAGGACTTTGCCAGAGTTTTGATTCTAGCCATCAATCTTCTGAACCTAAAATCTAAAGGGCTATATTTTTCCACAATAGTTTTAATTATGGACTATGAATCGCCAAAAACGTTTGCCTCTTTTATGCCAAAGCCTTTGATTTGCTTGAGGCCTTGGAAGAGAGCCAGCACTTCAGCTTGAATGCTGGTATTGTGACCCAAGCCCCAGGCAAATCTGTGCTCAATTCTACCTTCAGAATTTTTCATGACTCCTCCTGCTCCAGCTTTTCCAGGATTTCCTTTGGCAGCCCCATCAAAGAAGAGGGAGTATCTAGACTGCTTGATAATCCAATCTGAGAAGTATTTCTCAATGACTCTAATTTTCCATTCTTTGGAAGGGATGGATGACCTTAATATATCCTGAAACTGAAGGTCAAAAATGGCGCCCCAATTACTATCCTGCTGACTTAGATTTGCACCGTCCAACTGGTCTCCCAAGATTTCTTTCAACTGAAATTTTATCTTGATCGTGACAACCTTGACATCCTGCGCTTTATCTCTGAAAATCCTCTTGTTCCTCTCAAGCCAGAATTGCCAACAGATGATTTTAGGAAGAGAGAGACAGGTAGCCTTGATGTGCTTGTTTTTAGGAATGGCTCCTGGGTACCTAAGCAGCCAGTTTGCAAACAAATCAGAAATGTAGCTGGGGATGGTGAAGTTGGTTCTCCAAGGGCCAATGAGCTCATGCCAAATCTCTGCTGTGAATTTACATTCCAGCACAAGATGGGTGGCGCTTTCTTCATTTTCACCACACATTATACATCTGGAAGGCCCATAAAAGCCCCTTTTCTGCAATCTATCTTCTGTCAATATTCTTTTATGGCACAGAAGCCAGTAAAAAAAAAATCAATTTTGGGAATGGATGCATGATTCCATATCCCCTTCTAGGGCGCTGGATTTGGAGGAATGTGGGGTTGTTCCAACAGTTTTTTGTAGACCTGCACTACAGAGTAATGTCCCGATGTCGAACCCCAACCACGGAAGTCAGATCTTCTCAAGTTAATTAGGGCCATGCCTTTCAAAAGGGCGAAGAAGGCTGCGCAATATTTTTGTAATTCCGGAGGCACCTGGAGGTTCTTCCAGCTCAGCCAAACACTTTGATCCCAGCATGAGATGTCCCACAGCGTTGAATAGCCAGCGTTGGTCATCCAAGAGTGCAACGCAAGCAGAGAGCGATCTTCAACGAGGGGATCATTGTTCATAATTCGGTCTTCCCAGATTTTGTTGTGTTTGCCATTCCCAGATATCCAGTACGCATGGAGATTTATTAGAGAGATGGTTTTAGCGCACAGCTTGAGGAGCTAGCCGGATTTGGGGAGAGGTTTATCTAGACAACAAGACCTTTACCCTCTGAAATATTTTTTCCATAACGCAACTTGCGCCTAGCCAGGATTGGGAGCGATAATCCTCCAAAGCAATTTTGCTCCCATAGCCATGTTTTGTGTACAAATGTTCTTGAAATTCAATCCGCCTTCCATTAGTGGCTTGGAGATTTTGTCCCAACTAATTAATGGGATTTTATTCTCGTTCAGTTTGCCTCATTTCCAAAAAAAAATTCGGATATGGTCCTCCATTTTCTTAAGAATGCCAGTAGGAGCCAACAGAACAACAAATTTATAGATTGGGAGGTTGTTTAGCACAACCTTGATGAGCACCGACTTACCTGCAAGATTGAGCCAAGAGAAGCCCCAGGCTTGAATCTTGATTTTGAATATCTCTAGCAGAGGAAGCCAATCTCTGCTGAAGGCACTCTTGAGGAAGATAGGAAGCCTCAGATACTTGAACGAAGACCAGGTTGAGGAGGCAGCAAATCCAAAGCATCTGGATATGGCATTGAGAGTGCTGGCAGAAGTGTTCCAACAGAAAATATGGCATTTCCCATCGTTAATTTTGCTTCCCGTTTCATGACAAAATTCATCCAACACGCCTTTGAACCTTGAAGCCGATAGCACAGTGGCTGCTCTCAACAATAGGGAATCATCAGCAAATAGTGCATGATTTATATTTTTAACTCCTCTTGCTATATTCAGACCCATTATCTCTTGGTCTTGTTGCTTCTTGTTCAAGTAAACACTGAGTACAGAAGATTGGAGAACAAATAGGAGGGGTGAAAGAGGACACCCTTGCCTAAGTCCTCTTATGGCTTTGAAAAATTCAGCAGCCCTCCCATTCACCAGGGGGGCAATCCAAGGCTCAGTAATACAAGCCCGGATCCAGTTAATGAAATTGATCCCAAACCCAAACTTATGCATAACATCCAATAGAAATTTGTGTCTCACACGGTCAAAGGCATTTGCTAGATCAAGCTTGACAACCATACCTTTCTCTTTTCGATGCAGGCTTGAATGGATCGCCTCTTGAACTAAGATGAAATTGTCCACAATCTTCCTTCCTTGAATGAAGCCACCTTGGTTCTCCGGGATGATGCTTGGAAGGATGCTTTTCAATCTATTGGCTATCGCTTTGGTTATCAGTTTGTAGCCTATGTTGCATAGAGAGATAGGGTGAAATCTATTGAAGGAGTTGGCTCCTTTTTCCTTGGGAATGAGGGCAAGAAAAGCAGATTTAGTGTTGCCCCCAATTTTCTGGCAGGCTTGGGATTTCAAAACCATTTTGCACAAGTCTTTTTCCACTATCTGCCAACAGGATTGAAGAAATATGGCTGTAAATCCATCTGGGTCTGGGGCTTTGTCAAGCTCTATAGCAAAGAGAGCAGCCTTTACTTCTTTTTTAGAGGCCTTTGCTTCCAATAGCTTATTCATTCTGGGAGAGATCAGAGAAGGCACCTCATCAAGAAATTTAGAGTTCTGGCCCATCACCTTTTCTTCACTATACAATTTTTTAAAATGTAAGAAGGTTGCTCTTTTAATACTAATGATATCATTTTGATTGGTGGTCTCTTCCTTGATTTCTATGATGGAGTTGAAGCATTTCTGTGCTTGGGCTTGCTTGTGGAAGAAGGAGGAGTTCCTATCTCCCGCTTTTAGCCAAAGACTTTGAGATTTAAGTCTCCAATATTCTTCCTCTACCAAGCATGCCTTGTGAAACTGTTGTTGTAATTCTGCCTCCCTGTCTAGAACTTCTTTTGTAATCTCAACATTTTCCGAGTTCAAATGATGAAGCTCTAGGCTTCTTTGGAGTTTTTTCCTTTCCATTGCAGGGTTGGGAAGGGATTTTGCCCAATTTTTCAAAACAACTTTCACTCTTCTGAGCTTTTCCTCCCAAACATAGAAGGCGGAACCCTTGACTAATAGTCTCCAACTTTCCTTGACCAAATGCATAAAATCCGGTTCCTTGACCCATAGAGGACTGAATCTAAATGGGATGGGGCCTTGATCAAAATGGGTCAGTAGCTCAAGTTTGATAGGCTTGTGATCAGAAACGTTGCACGGGAGGATGTGCATTCTAGCCTCTAATCCTAGTAGGAGAAAAGAACTTTGAACAAGAAATATATCTAACCTTGCAGCAATATGCCCCGGACCGAATCTTTTGTTTGACCAAGTGTACTTACCAGTAGAGGGCTTGATGTCGGGCAAATCCCAGTCCTGCATGAGGTACTCCACCCATTCCCGCGCTGGATCCCTTACTATGTTGCCTCCTCGCTTCTCTGACAAAAGCAAGGTGAGGTTAAGGCCACTAGCAATGATGATATTTTCCAGGTTCACTGATCCTGCCAGGTTTCTGATGGAGTCCCAGCAGGCTTTTTTCTCCCCTACATTTACTAGGACATACACATTGATAAGACAAATGATCTCTTTTGTGTCAAGATGTTGAAGTTTCAAGAGCAGTCAATGAGTGTTTAGGATCTCATTGACCTTTGAAATTTTTTTAATATTCCAAAGAGTACCCAGTCCGCCTGAGGCTCCTCGAGCAGAGACTGCTTGTCCTCCACCTTTATTCCAAACTTTCTTACTTATATGAAGGAAATATTTGTCCTCCATTTTAGTCTCCTGAATGAGAAGTATGTCTGGGGTTTATGTCCTTAGTAGACTTCTTATGACTTCTTCTTTAACTATGCTCCCCATACCCCTACAATTCCAAGAGACAACCTTCATCACTTACTTTTTTGGGTGTGGTGAGCTCCCTTGGAGCTCTGAGTCTGATTTCTGGTCATCTTCGGCGTTTTTTCCAAGAGTTTCTCGAGGGTTGGTTGGCTGCCCTAGAGCTTATATTTATAGGTTTCCTGTTCTCTCTTTTCACGGGTGGACTTTCGGCCTCTTGTTGATCTTCTAGTCAAGGTTTGTGAGTCCCCTATGTCTCCTTCCTCCTCTGAGTCCTCCTAGACTTGTTCTTCCTCTTCAACTTCTGGGTTTTTTTTCTTTTGATCTTTCTGTAGCACTTTCTCCTTGCTTCAAGCCTGAGGGGGTCCCTTTGTGTGGGGATCCATCCTTGTGCATCTCGACTTCCTGGGTGTCCTCTATTGTTGAGCTTAGTGGCCCGAACTTGTTTTCTTAACCGTTCAAGGGAGGGGTTTAAATAATGGAGGCTGACTGGGGGCCTTTACCATTTGGGGCTCCAGATCTGAGGGGTTTTCTGGTGGTCTTGGTTCGCTTGACCTAATTCCAGCCCTCCTCCTTCCCTTTCTCCACTTCACCATTACTCGGACAGCCTCTAGCAAAGTGGCCATAAGCATGGCATTTCCGACATTTGAAGGGAAGTTGCTCATAATCCAGCTTTTGCACATGGGTCCAACTACCGAAATTGATTTTTATTGCCTCTGGCAGGCCCACCTCTAGATTAACCTCAACACATATTCTGGCACAGTCATATTGGTCCTTTTTGTTTGCTTGGTCAATAAATTTTCCCAGGGCATTACCTATATGCTTCTACGATTCCCAGTTCCAGCAGTGCACTGGGAGATTCAGCAGCCTAACCCACACAGGAACAGTTGTTGGAACGTCAACTGCTGGGTCGAAGTTTGGCATCCACTTATTGAGATACAGGCCCTGAGGACCCATGAAGTAGGGTCTGTTCTGAAAGATCAGATCTTTATCCTCTTTTGAGGTGAATTCGAACAAAAAATAACCTCTCCTCAAGAAGTACAAGGTTACACTATTCTTGATCAATGGCGCCAAGTTCTTGACGATCCAGTTCTCCGTGGTTTTTGGGGAGGGCCAGAGACCTGTGAACTGTCCCACGAGAGCGCGATCTGCCAGAGACAAAAATACCTCCTAAATTGGTATCACACTCCTCGCCTAATTCTTTAATAAAACTAATACAAGTCAAATGGACACATCATCAACTAGGTAATAAGGCCTACAATGTTTGTGTCCATATAAAAACTAAAATAGTTGGAACAACAATTCCTTTATCACTCAACTTGAAATCAAGACTAGACAAACCAACAAAAACACTTTATAGTAGATAATTAAAATAATCTAAATTCACAATCTAATCATTACAATAAACAAGACATACTTGTAATCAGATAATAAAATTCCAGGTCTTTAGAATTTCTTTGTGCATTAGGGCTGGGGTAGGGTTTCTCTTGCAATCTTTTCCTCTTTATAATTCCCTAAAGCTTCATGTTTGGGGTCACCATGGGAGTCATTTTCTCAACCTCCTCTTTTTTATACACAACAACGAATTTCCACTAATACCATTCAAAACGCACATGCACATAAGTAAGATTCTTGTTCAGGGTTAAGGAATTTGGCATATTTTAATATATTACACTATGATTCTCATGCGCTATACATCAAACATATGTATATTAGACAAATACATAAAATTAATATTTATATATTAGGCTTTTCTCCCATTGGGCTCTTTTCATATACATAACTACAAGATTGTAGTTTATTGAATGCAAGGTAGGCTTAGCTCTATTCTATCTTCAATTATAAACACACGGGAATGTGGCAAGGTCTTCATTTCTTGCGCTCATTGAATTTAAGAAATAAATATTTAAAGGCACTCAACAAATCACAGTAAGAAAACTATGCTCATACACTAGAAATTTGTTTCAAATTTTTCTAAATATAATAATATATGAAAAACTTAAGCCAACTTAGAAATGAACTTTATCTATTGCTATATGGATGGATTAATCACCAAAAGTGATTTGTATATTTTTAGTGGGCATAGATTAACAAATCATTGAAACTAGCTAAAAAGATTCCCAAAATTTCTAGTCCTCTAAAAGGCTCTACATCCAAACATTTAAAAAGAGGGCATTTTTGGGTGACAGGGTGGTTACTTTGATTATTTGGGCCAAGTGCATTTCATGGTCATATGGTGGATATTGTATTTATTAAGATAAAATAATTTGGTCATTTTGTAAAAGTTATCTATCTCCCTTATATATAATTGCAAATGTTTTCTTTTTCAAATTTCTTTGAATTTATCTTCAAACTAATTTATTACGAGTAATCAAATTATAAATAGAATGTTATTCAAAAAAATATTAATGAACAAGATTGATATTGGTATTTCGAAGATTTAAAAAACTTGATATTCAAGAAATGCTTCCACACACCTCAACGTTGATTATGAAATCTCAACAAAATTTCCAAACCCACTTTGTTATTGATAATAGAAAAAGCCTTATATGAAATGTTCCAACAAGAGTCACTTATAAAAAAAAATGTCATCAGTGAATTGGAATTGATAATAATTATGTTACAATAATATGTAAAATTTAAGCTTTCAAATGATATTGGATTGTGTTTTATAATTTTATGAAAAAATTCTAAGAATCACTCTATATCTTTGAGTGTAACCGAATTAACACATAGAAATAATAATTTCCCCAGCCTTCCTTTGCCTAATGAGTCACAAGTCTTTTTCATAATCACTTTGGACAACAATAAATATTTATATCTCACAATATTGTGCAAGACAGTGCTACATGAATAACAAGCGGTGGCAAAGTCACTGCATATGCATATGCCTACGTGGCTTTTATTTTTTGAATAAAATTATAGTAGAGAAACAATTGTGGGAAACTATGGATCAAAAGATCATAATTGAGAATTTGTTCTTCTTCTACAAATTTATACATATATACAACTAGCTCTAGTAACATGAAAATGCAATTTTCAATTACAAGAAATTGTAATTATATTTTTTTTAATCTTGTTTTTTTATTTGTCATTTTCGTCTCTTGTAAAGACTTCTTTTTTTAAATCATAATAAAATTATATAATTTTATATCTACATTTTAAAGAAAAAAAATTAATCATAAATTTTAAAAAAAAAAACTATTTAAATATTTTTATTAAAAGTTTTATTTGATTATTCAAACAAGATTTGTTGAGATTGGAAATTACTCCATCATGTGTTATTGGTTAAAAGCATTATTTTGAAATGTGCAGAGATTGAGCCACCAGGCTCAGTCTACAACCCAGTATGAAGGGATGTGTAAGTCTCATAGTCTCACTTTAAAATAAAAATAAAAGATAAGAATTATGTTCTAAATAGAAAATTAATGTAAGTTTTAATAATTAAAAAATGAATATGTTCGAAAGTAATTAGAAGTAAAAAAATATGTGAGTAAGATGTTTAAATCTTATACATTTTACAAATATTTCAATGAGATATTGAAATAAACTCTTTGAAGATTTATGTTAACTAATTTATATTGATATCAACTACATATATATAAATAATGATTATATAAAGTCAATGTTATATTTTATTAAAATTGGTATATTTTTGTTTTAAATAATATAAAGAAATATTATTTATTTATTATGAATATAACCTTGTTCTTAATTTTTTTATTTTTTTTTTAAATTGAATATAGCTTTGTTTTTAGCAAATTTTATTTTGGAAAGAGCATTATAATATTTTTTTAAATATCTATTATTTACTAATGTAATATATTTCATGTTTATAAAGAAATTAAAATCACTTATTTTTTTTAAGAAGCAACATTTTTTTACTAAAATCACACATCTTAATATATTATAATTATTTACATTGTATCTTAATCTATTATATTTATTTACATTTTATCTTAATGTATTATAGTTATTTAGATTTTGTATTTTATAAATAGATTGTAAATATTCAAAAGAAGGAAAATTTGTATTTTATAAAAAATTATAAATATTTGAAAGATGGAAAATTTTATTTGAAGCTAAATTTTTGGTATAGTTTACAAAACGGGGAGTCATTTTCTTCCTCTATGCAACCAGGTTGTGGAATTGGGAAACAATCACAATAACGTCTAAGTTTTGAAAACATTTTGTATCTTTATTAAAAAAAAAAAAAAAAAATCTTTGGCAACAATATAGATTTTGTGCATAAATGGATAAATGGATTCGATGAACGGTTACCTCAGTTGTCATGAGGAGTGTTATTCTTGTTATATGACGTCGCCTTTTGTGTGTCAAGTCACGGATGTACATGTACTGTATGTGGAGTAACATAACATGGCTCGCAGAGGATGACGTAAGGCCTCGATCCGCATAGCCCTGGTGCTGGCAGCGGACCTACGTCAACCCCAATTTTAAAAAAAAACTAAAGTTTAACTTTGAAAAAGTTTGAAAATTTTGAATTTTATTTAGTGTACGGACTAAAATAATAGCCCAACGTGATCACTAAATGTCACTGTAGTGACATAATAATTATAAATATTGCTAAAAATATATCTAAAAAAAATTACTTATGTAATGATGTGTTGAATGTACATAATACTTATACTAATTTGAGATCAATTTAAAAGAATGACTCAATGTTTTTTTGAAGAAAAAATCCTAACTTTCATTATGTAAAATGAAAATTACATTCTATATGTGCATGTCTTGCACTCTTTATGTAAAAATCGACATTCCAAAAATAGTTAGGAGTCTCAAGTCAAAACCTAGGACAACTACGTCCTCACAATAATTTGTCACTTTAAGTTTTCCAAAAATATAGAGTTTCAAGATATGACTAAACAAATAGAGTGTCACAACATACAATTCATTGCAGATGTCCACATAAATATTAGTCAGTTGTCCCTACAAAAAGAAAGATAAATTGCATAAAAACTCAATGGTCTTATAGCAAGCCCTCCTTATAGGGTCAGTGAAATAATACATGTTCTTGTCCATTCAGAAGCTCGGTGATCTTCCATTCTCCCATAACTTGAGTAGCACCTTCTTTAGACAAGGCGTCAACATCCACATTCCTTTCTTTGTAAATATGTCAACATGAAGCATAGTCAAAAGATTGCTTTAAAATTGTCAGGCATAGTGTGTGCTTGTGACATCTAGCAGTGTTGTTAAACCAGTTGATAAAATTCTTTTGAGTCACAAAATATTTGCAGTCTGCATATTTATTTTTCACTGGAAAACCAAGGACCAAATAACCTGCACAAATGAGCAGGAGAGAAACAAGTGGTTCATAGATTCATCGAAGTTTTTACATAAAGGACACCAACTAGAACCAATGATTCCTATTTTACTAAGATTATCGCATGTAGAAACTTTATATTTCAATATGAACCATTGGGAGGGACCAGATTTTGTCGGGCTCACCACTTTCCATAATCTCTTCCACCACTAGGATAGTTGCTCAGACTTCCTACTTTCGATAAGGAAACATATCCAACTTTAGGAGGGTAGTTCCCATCCCCCATATGGGTCAAAAAAAGTGATTCATCCCTTTCCCAGATGCGAATGTGAGAGGAAATGAGAGAGGAGATGTATAGGTGCCATTGATCCAAGAATGTTCACGGAAGATGAAGTCGTTTGAGAGTTTTCCAATCTTGTGCCCAGATGGAGGATCTATCATGGTCTGCAATCTAAGCTAAGGAGTGTTTGTTGAAAATGTTGGCATTGATGTCAAATGATCATGTTTGGGATGTTTGATGTCATCAATTTGATTGATTGTGTTAAGGCTAATTTATGTTGATTGCTACATTGCCATTGTTGTAGGATTGCTTAAAGTGAAAAGGTTGATAAGTGATGTGAAGTGAAAAGGTTGATCATTGTGAAGGCTGATCATTGTTAAATATGTTGAATAGTTATCTTGATGTATGGCTGACAATTAAAATGAAAAATGGCACATGATATCTTGAGACATAAGTTGGAAAATTTATGCTTTTATTAAACATGAATCCTCAAAGGCATTAACATGTGGCTCATAAAAATCTGAAAAGTGTAGCTAATACAAATATGAAAATTTGTCACGATTTGTCTTTTTCAATCATTGTTGTTGGCCTATACTATTTCAACTCTGCTTTATATTACAAAATTATGAATATTAGTTTTGAAAATCAAGAGGCAGATTATGAACAACCTTAGAAAACCAAGAGACAACTCCTCATTTCGTATTCTTGCATATAATACAAACAGTGAATAAGTTGTGCTTATAACATATAGATTGTTGAATGAGAAAATAATTTTTTGAAGTCAAGAAGCTCATATGAGAATGTCCATGAGCAACATTCTAGTAAGGAGAAAAAGAGAAAAGTAGCAGAAGAGGAACAAAATTGAAGAGGGGAAGCAAATAAGATGAGCAATAGACAGGAGGGAAAAAATTAATATCAGGTAACTAGAAAACTTGATTTTGTATTGTGATTGGGAGATTGCAGTCTCCTTCCAATTTGTAGCTTGATAAAGAATATTTTGTAGCCTATTGAGGTAGGAGCCTCATATGGGTTTTAACTTGCATAAAACTTTGTGCAAGTTGGAGCTTCCTTGAGGTAACAACCTCCTATATGTTGGAGCCTACAAAAATTTTGATGTAATAGGGGAGTAGGAGCTTGCATTCACATCACTTTCAGCCAAAAATTTGTGGTTTTCTCCCTTACGGGTTTCCACTTATATCTGGTGTCTTCTTGTGTTGCTTGTTGAATGTTGTGTGAATACTCTTGAATTCTAAATAAGTATATATGCAAATTTCTCTCTCTGGTAACTACAAAAGAAACAGTCAATATTTGAACATATACATAATTCATTAGCTACATAAGAAAATAATAGAAGAAGGAAATTAAGTTGAGCTAAATAATTGGAAAGATACAATTATTGGTTTTCCCCCCTTCTCAGTAATTGCTAAGCATGTATCCATGTTTACCAATATAGTGGAGGAATTCCACCAAATATGGAAACAGTTGGAAGTAGCCATTGCAGTTGACCCAAGGATCCTCGCCTATTCTTACATGTTCTTGATTTCCAACTTTCCATACTAGTCTCGTATCAATGACCTTGAAAGAATGAATAACAACCTTCATATTACATAAAAATTTGGTCTATTTTTATCATGCATTCTAATCTAATCCATAAAATTCAAAGCATGGATATATTTTCAATGATTTTTTTTCCATAGGATCTAAGTTGAGATCAACTGCCATACCACTTTAGCAGCTAGGGCTTTTGCGAAATAATTAATATTTTTCAACCCCCATCCCGCCCATTCCCTTGGAAGTGATATTATGTCCCATCTAACCAAGGCAAAAAAAATTCCTTTCTTTTGACCAACCCAAAGGTATATAAAACAAATATTTCAAACATTTGACAAGGTTACCTTTGGGATCTAAGAGAGAGAGGAGAAAAAGGCATATATAGATTTGAGTATTGATTTCATAAGAATTAGCCTACCCACTCATAATAACCATTTGAAACTCCATGATTTTAAACACTTCTCAATTTTTTCCAATAACCATGCCCAATTAGTTTTTTTGTAATTGTTGGGTTTAATATTAAATATTGGGTATTTTAATCCTTCATCTGAGGAGTTAGTATGAAAAGGAAAAATATTTTGGCAGTATAATAACTCAACATGTGATAAGATGGATGGAGAGAGGGTACATTGTTGCTTGTTAATCAACATACCTGTAGCTTTTTCAAACATGGAGAGGAGTTGCTTGATATTTGAGAGATCTATGCATGAACCATCACAACAAATAAGGATATCATCAATGAACAAAATAAGGGTTATAAAACATTCCTCAACCACTTCTATGCCTTTTATAACCCTCCTTTTTGCATTCGTTAGAAACCTCTTGAGACCTTCAGCAACAAGTAGAAATAGGAGAGGCGAAAGAAGGCATCCCTAGTGAAGGCCTCTTTGGGCATGAAAGAATGTTGATGCAACTTCATTGATAAAAACAACAAAAGAGGTAGAAGTGATACAACTAGTGATCCACTTCATAATTGCAATTTGAAAGCCCGGGTGGGTCATGAGCATGCACAAGTATAACTAGTTTACCCTATCATATGCCTTCAATAGGTCGTTATTAATGACCAATCATTTCATGTTTTTTATCTTCATAATGTGAATCCCTTCTTTAGCAATAACAATAGCCTCGTGACTCTACCTACCTTCAAGAAAAGTAAATTTATCTTTGGATAGATTATCAGACAGGACTAGATTTATCTTGTTTGAAATATTTTTTGCAATGATATTATATATGTAGTTGCAAAGAGAATTAGGGTGAAAGTCATAAAATGTCCTGGGGGAATCAATTTTCGGGATAAGGGTTATGAAGGTCGCGTTGAAGGGATCATGAGTACTGTTACACCATTTTTTGGTCATCTAACCTATTATCATTAGATGGACCCAAGTACACCATGTAAGACCAATTTTACCCTAAGTAAAATTGCCTTCACTATGTTAAATAACTTAATAAACCACATTTATTAGGTTGTTTATGGTCCAAACAGAAAACCCCAAAAGGAAATATTAAACAAACCTATATTTGTTTGATTTTCCTCATGGAATAATTAATTAAACCATAATTTAATTATTATTCCCAGTCATGTTTAACCTAAAAACAAAGAAATTAATTAGATAAACCTTTATTTATCTTATTATTTTCTAGGAATAATTATTTAAATCTTATTTAGATAATATTCCTTGTTAAATATGACCAAATCACCCACAAATAATTAAATAAATCATTATTTATTTGATTATCTTTCAACTACTTCCTTAAATAATTAAATAAATAATTATTTATTTGATTATCTTCCAACCACTTCCTTAAAAAGATAAATAAATCATTTATTTATTTATTTTTGACTAATCAAGGGATTTAACCCAAGTCAAATACATTTTCCCTCCAACAAATATAATAAAATATTCCATAAAAGGTGGATCTAGATTTGGTTAACATTATTTTAATCATGCACCAAGATCTAGAATGACCCAACATTTTGTTATAAATAGGAGGGTTTTTCCTACCATTCTTCACCTTTTGTTGCCTATTAGATCACTCTGGATCTATACACTTGGTCACATTTTTCCATTATTTGTTGTGTGAGCTCCCTTTGAGCTCTATTCTTTGCATTGGGTTTTCTACACCAACAAGAGAGAAATCTTAGATCTGAAGTGCTGAGGACTTCCAAGAACCCATCCCACTGAGGAGAATTGGATACGCCTTCTTGTTTTCCTCCCAGGTGCCCAATTAATATAAAAATTCTTTCAAAAATTGTTCTTGTCTTATCTATTGGTATATGGAGCAAACCCTTGTTTTTTCTGCTTAATGTCTTTCCATGCATAGATTCATGTTTCTATTAGCCTTTTCTTGTTCAATCCAACCTGGCATCTCAAGATATTGCCACCACTGTTAGGGCTATTAGTTATGCGTAGCTAAAGTGGTCCTTTTTCGTACACTTCGACAAAGGATTCATACTAACAAGTACAACCCATGGTCATGGATTTCCTTCACTACCTTTAAGAGATCAAATCCAATAATATGATACAAATCAAGAAAAAAAAATCGATTTACCATCCATTTGGACCAAGCCTTTTGTCCCTGTGAAAACTACGAAGGGTTTTTTTTAAGTTCCTCTTCCAAGACCAGATCCATGAATTTAATATTCTCCTCGTGATCAACAAATCTAGGAAAGTTTTGAGCTAGAGTGGTTATCTCTGGGATGGTCACTTTAGGGGGGGGGTGGGGGGGGTGTTGTAAAGACTTTTGAAGTGAGTGACACCCAAGGCAACAAGCTCCCCTAAAGAGGAGGCACATCCACCTTCAAGATTGTCCAGGGAACATATGGTGTTTTGGACTTTTATGCCCTTTGCAAACTGTTGAAACAATATGGTAATTTCATCACCACATTTCAGCGATATAGTTCGACTTTTTAACCTCCATTATTCTTCCCCTTTTGCCATAATATTTCTCTTTGAGGACTCCAACTGAATCATCCTTTTCTTCCCTTCATTGTATAAATATCCATCGCCTTTTGACTTCTCCAAATTCTCAAGCTCCTCCTCAATTTCATTTAACTCTTCCTCCCCCCTCATCCTTTTTTTCTTAATCCATTCAAACATAGTATGTTTTACTTTCTTTAAATTTTCTATGAATATCACTGCTACTAAGCCTTCCTTTTGGGTGATCAGAGTCCAATTTTTAGCCACCAGGCTTCGAAACTCATTGTCCTTTAGCCAAGCTGAGTTAAATTTGAAGGGGCTACTCGACTTGCTCAAATCCATTCTCATTTCTAGAAAGATAGGAATGTGGTCAAATTCACCTCCTGATCAGATCCACTAACGAAATAAGGGGATTCAATCCAACAAATTTTTTGCCATCGGAAACCTATCTATTTTCCTAGAAATTTGGTCCTCTCTCATTATTTTGTTCCTCCATGTAGGTTGTATCTTCCTCAGATAAACATCACATAAATGGGCATCTTCTAACTCGTGGAAAAAATAATTGGCTAGGGGATTAGGGCGGTCACGAGGGCCCTAGATTTAAGAATGACTCAATGTTATAAATCAATGTAATTTTATTAATATGAATTGAAATTACGTAGAGAGAGTAACAATCATTTCTCCTAATTATCCAAGTTAAATTTACTTAACATATATAACAATAGTTTACTTTAAAAAAACTCAATTATATTCAATCATATTTAGTTAGGAAGGAGAAATATTAGGTGAAGTCTATCTTTTAAATATAATACATCTTTTTTTTTTTTTTTTGGTAAATTGGGTAGGACTATATCTTCATCATCATGTCCAAATGCATCACCTCGATCAAGGCGGAGAATTGAAGCAGTAATTTCACATCAAGGAGTGCCTTAACAGCGCACCCAGTCACCGTCTATCCAAGACCCCGTGGTCCCAATAATACAATTTTTTGGTGAGATCACTATTTTTCATTATCATATCTACACATTATATTGCAATTGGTTCCTAGTCAAATTAATATTACTTTTTATAGTAAAACCAAAAAATATTATAAATTTTTCATAATGTTTCTCATAAATTTATATTAAAACAAAATTTTATTTATTTATTTATTTACAAATGAAATTTCTAATTTTTTATTAGTGGTGAATATTGAATTGACAATTTTAATCTAGTTTAAAATAGATTTGTAAAAAAAAAAAAAAAACTTTACAACTACACATAACTCAAAGTACTCCAATTTGCTCAGGCATTTAATTCGCATTCATTTCAAGCGACAATGATTGTGAGAAGAAGTATAAACTCAAAACATGGTATATTGTATGACCCTCTAACACATCATTGATTACTCTCGAGTGAAAACATACGCGTAGTCTAAAGAGGCAGCGTTTTCGCCCAAAATCCGGCAGAGATTTTGAAAAAATCTGACAAAGATTTTATCAGAATCTTGTTTACAGTTGTTAAACTTTAGTATTTTGAGTGCCCCAAAGGTTTTTTATAGTGCTGAATCCATTTCCACTATCAAAAATAGATTCCAAACACTCCAACTACCTGATTTTTTGAATTTTAGTTGACCAGATTCCGGCAAAAAAACTGCCATCCAAACTATTTCACTGCCTAGGTAGACAATTGAATAACCCATAAAACACATTATCGACGAATCTGAAGTCAGTCCAGGATCTCTTGCAATCAATTAAGAGGTAGAGGCAGAGACAAGGCCTTTCATCGGAAGCCAATGGAATTAACTATTGTTGAAGATTGCAATCTCGAAATAAAGACAGTGTAGTTTTGCATCATATGACATTATGACATTTATGGTAAGCATTTGTCTTATTTGTACGAAAAGATTAGGGGAACAAGGACCTCAAACCTTCACGTGATGACTTAGTTAGAACCATGTGAGGACCTGCCCACAAATTTCCACCCCCACCCACTAACTTTGGAAGAGAGTATCATGAGAAAAGTAAAAGTCATATGGTTAAAAATGGATCTAGTTATTTGGTCTTTATTGTTTCAATCTTTTCTATGAGGAATAAAAGTAAAAACTACATTAGTGTTTTGGACTTTACTCTTTGTAATTTGAATTGTTTATGAAATATTAAATATAGTTAAAAAATTTATTTCACCATTATTGATTTTCCAAAAAAAATTAAGTTATATGGTAAAAATTAGATCTAGTGATTTGGTCTTTATTGTTTCAATCTTATCTGGGAGGAATAAGAGTAAAAATTACATCTAGTGTTTTGTCTTTATTCTTTGTAATTTGTATTGTCTATTAAATATAAAAAATTTATCGTAATTGATTTTCTTAAAAAAAAAATATTACATATTTTCTTAAAAAAATATTAAAATAAACATTGTAATGGTTGAAACATCAATTTTAACAATTAATTTTATGTTTGAATATCAACTTTGATTATATAATATCATAATTTACTACGAAATTTTTCACTATTTTTATTCAAACATCTTTTCCTCTAACTTTGCATTCCATTTTGACTTTATTTTTTCTATGAAAATAAACATTACACTTTAACCATTAATATCATTCAATTACATTATTTTATATTAAGCAATTATCCGTAAAGGATTTATATTTTTCACATGTGACTCAATAGTGATTATGAATGTTAATTGTTATTCCATTATATATATTGATTACCATTCAATTCCATTATCTCATGTTAAACAATTACACTTTGAGGGATATATTAAATTGGAGTTGTCTTTAATGCGACTTTTTGGAGTTTCCAATGGTTTTTTTTTGGCCGAAATCCAGCATAAAAATTTGAGATGAAATCTTGATTTGTGTTATTTAAACTAGTTTTTTTAATGCATATATGGATTCAACACCCTGAAAAACCCCTGGGTCACTACCCATAAAACTTGTGATTTCAATGAAATCCTGTTGGATTTTAGACAAATAGATCGGAGAAGGAAAAAAAAATTGCATTAAAGACCACTCGTATTAAATCAAAGTTCCTAAAGATTCACGCTCAACTCGATATATATATATATATATATATATATATATATATATATATATATATATATATATATATATATATATATATATATATATATATATATATATATATATATTAGTTTTCTCAATATCTTCAATTATATTAAAAATAATTATATTTCAATAAGAAATATTTGTAAAAGTAAGGAGTTGTCTTTAGTGCGATTTTTTGGAGTTTCCGGTGGATTTATGGCTTGAATCCAATGAAAAATTTTGTGGTGAAATATTGATTTATTTTATACTGGTTTTTTACTTCATATATGGATTCAGCGCCCTGAAAAACCTCTAGGGCACTTTGATTGTGCATATTTTACCTATCAAACTTGTGATTTCAATAAATTCATGCCGAATTTTAGACAAATTAGATCATAAAATAAATCCGAAAAACTTTTCAAAAAATCGCATTTAAATACAACTTCGATTATGCATAGTTTACCTATCAAACTTGTGATTTCAATAAATTCATGCCGAATTGTAGACAAATTAGATCAGAAAATAAATCGGAAAACTTTTCAAAAAATCGCACTTAAAAGCAACTTGTAAAAATAATATATTTATTACTATTTATTTATTTATTTATTTTTCCCAGGAGAAAATATCGACAAATTTCTATTAGTAAATTAATGAGAGTTACACTTAGTGCATGCAATTAAGCATTCGAGATGCCCAAAGGGCCCGTGTACTTTGTACATCGTGTAGCTAGGCTACCTATAAATTACATATTGCCAGCAAGGCTGGGCTCTTCACACTTGCCTTTCCTCTTTTGGACAATCTGCCAATTCCCCGAATGCAGGGAGGAGGGAACCAAGGCCAGCTCATTGTTTTCTATTGTATTCTCTTTGTCGGAGTCTGAACTTTCGGACACATGCGCTCTCTTGTTAGCACCTGAGCTTATGTCAGAACGTGCTTCAGGTGGCATAGGATCCATTGTCGGATCAACCTGAGAGATCATGTTTGTTTCCATTAGTTCTTGTAATTCTTGTTCTTGTGTCCCTTCGTCTTCTGATGGTTGTTCCCTCTCACTCTGTATAGGTATGTCCCCTTCGTCTTCTATCTCTTGCTTTAGTCCTCTTGTAGGGAATTACCATCCCTTGGAAGCTTTCCCTGTTTTCTTCTTCTTTATAGTTTCCGGTTTTGCATCCGGGCAGGTGTTTTGTAGGTGCCCAGTTTTCCTACAAATCCTGCATCTAAACGTTTTATTTTCATAGTACAAATGTTGCAGCCATTTTTGTTTGTTGTGAATTAGATAAATGCTTTCTGGTAACCCCTTACGAAGATCCACTTCCACACAGATTCGTGCAAAAGTGAAGATTATCTCCTCCAGCCGTTGTATGTCTGTTTTGTTATATCTCCCAAGGTTGTTACCAATGCCCTCTAAAACCCCTTCATTCCAAAAGTGGAGCAGGAGGTTATATAACCTAACCCAAACTGGCATCCTGGTAATCTCCATCGTGTTTGCGTCAAAATCAGGTAACCATTTGGTGATGAAGAGTCCAGTGGAGCCCCAGAACCATGGTCCAGCCCTTATTATGATATCTCTGGTTTCCTGTGATT
This sequence comes from Pinus albicaulis, assembly GCA_034641835.2. NCBI lineage: Eukaryota > Viridiplantae > Streptophyta > Pinopsida > Pinales > Pinaceae > Pinus > Pinus albicaulis. The sequence goes on from CM076577.1 coordinate 1,099,820,829, forward strand.
GAAACTTAACAATGAAATACCCTTTGGAACAGAGATGTATATCACAGTCCATGGTCCAGTTTGTAAATATCCAGTGGAACAGCTCCATTGGTTTTGGCCAGCAACAGTTAAATCTGCATATTATCACTTGTGTTTCGAATGTGGATCGGTGTTCCTCAATTTCCAGTGCCTTGATGTTTAATTTTGGAACGCAATTCAGCTGCTCCACAATGTAAGGTTTGGGAGTATTTTGAGTCTGTATTGTTGGTGTTGCTGCTGTGTTTTTTCCTTGTAGGATGGTCCATTTGAGGTTCTAGATTTGAAAGTGTTGTTTCCCCTCTTCTGTTCATTTTTTTTGTTATGTTCTGTCCTGGTCGAGGTACCTCCTCTTGCTTCTCCTGCTCCTCCTTTGAGCCTTAAGGTCAGAACAATGGAAGAGCTCCTTTGGATGGAGTAATCCTTTAATCGGCATCCCTCCTATAGTAGCTTCCCAACACGAATCGGGATTTGTTTCATGGCTGGAATGCCTGTGGAAATCTGGATCTTTTCCTTCATATCTAAGATCAGATCTGTTTCATGTACCCATAAGCTTTTGGATTTTCCATTTAAATTTTTAACTAAAATCTGAAAATGGGACTCCTTGCCAGAGATCCCTCCTTGTTTCTTTGGATTTGTGGATTTTGTGGATAAACCCCATAGCCCAAAGCTATCAGTCGAACTCTCTCTAATTTCAGAAAGCAGAGAGGGCATGCATATGGAGTTTGTCAAGGTGTAATCAATCCTGCTCCACCCCTGCCACCAAATCCTCCGCAGAAGTAACCAACGAGTCACACCCCAATTGGCCCACTGCATGGGCGTAGATATTGATCCCTTGGGATATAGATCAGGACATTTTACTGCAGCACAAAAACTAAAAAGAACAGAGAAACGAGATGTGGTCACCCAAATAAAATACAACCTTTGGATCGAGCTTGATCCAATTGGGGAAACATGCTTTTCATCACATCTTTCTGGCTGAATACTATGCTTGAGGTCCTCTTCAATCCCGCACGCATGATCAGGAACATCTGCAGCCAGATCGACCATCCCCAACGTCCATTGAGGTGCCATGCCTCCAGCTCCAACGGTTGCTTCCAGTCTACCAGCTTTGTCCCGCAATCCTTTTTCTCCTCCGTTGAGAGACCAAGGCCTGGAGCCCAGAGCCAGTCGGACCCCAGGAAATACATTTTCCGCATCGGAGTACAGCGGGCCAAAACCAAACTCAAGATCTGAATGTATTGCTGAGATGGGAGTTCCCAAAACTGTGTTTTGCCGCAAGAATGCAATCGGCTTCCTCTCTCCATTGTTCGCCTCTGCTTTCCCAGTTTGCTTAGGCCCTCCATTTGTGAGATATAGCCCTGTCGTGACCTGAATCCTTACCCATCCAGTAACTAGAGCCAGGGGAGCCGTTGGCGCCTCACCCAAAACCCTTGTCCTGGAAACCCTATCACTCCAATTGCTCTGATTCTCCATCCTCTCTCAGTCGTGATTTCCCCTAACTTTTTAATAACATAATAATTTAATTTCTTCATTTCTCCATAAATATTTACTCAATGGTTATCATCCTTTTTGTATTTCTTCATTTTAACACTCTCTTTTAACACCATTTTTTAATAAAATATGGATCCATGTCTACATATACACACAACAATATCTTTAAAAATAATATTCGTTTCAAATAATATTATTTATCAAAAATAAAGATTCTCTAAATTGTTTAATTGCTTTTCTTTTCTAACATCATTTTTTGGTGCAATATCGATGCATGTCTACATATCCACACAACAATTTATAAATTTACCTTTAGAAATAATATTCCTTTCAAATAATATTATTTATAAAAATAAATATTCTCTAAATTGTTTTATTGTTTTTCATTTTTATCAAAATCGAACTTAACTTTTCTTTTCTTTTTTAATTTCCAATAGTTTATTAAACTTCTTTAAAACAAGCATCCAAAATTTGCTTATTTTCACATTCATTTTAGCTCTACACACAAGATTTAGTAATTTAGAAAGAGGAAACAAGATAAACGATAATTTGGAATGGTGTTATTTCTAGCATGCATATTATTTTGTTAATGCTTTATTAGCTACTTTAGTATTCATTTTATATAGGAACAATATAAAGCGAAAATTTTGAGATGCAAGTCTTAAATGGAGTTTTTTTTTTCATTATCAAATATATTAAATTTCATAACCATGCTCTGCAAATGCATGTTTTTTTGGTACATTGAATGTGAATATTTTTATATGTTATATTTAAAAAGAATTGTGGAAAGGCAATTGATTTTGCATGTTAAGGAGGTTTCTTGATGTAGTTGTGGCAAATGGATAAAATTCATGAGTAATTAGAATCTTGTGCCAAGGAACTTTTTCTATGCTCTATCGATTATAAGCCTTCTTATGATAGGAGTTTGGGGTAATGTTACCTAATCATTGTCTTATCCTAACAAATCTCTTAGTTTGGCATATTGCAAGGGTGAAGAGTTTGGCAAACCTCACAGTACAACACTACAAATGTAACAACACAATATATGTGGGTTACGAATGGATTTTATGTTTAACGTGTCCCTCCCCTTTGTTAGAAAATCAGAAAGGCAGAAATATTTTCTTATGCTTGATAATTAATTGTGATGTTCTTGTGATCTTATCAACTTTCTTTGTGTTATTATTTTAATTCATCAAGCAATTATCAAAACTATAATAAAACGATCAAGGACACCATATGTAAGTAGACAACTAGGGAAAAACCCCACTCTAGCGGAAAACCAAGTCAACAACTCTTCCTTCAATAGCTTTCCTGAGATAATCCAAGACTCTTGACTTAGACATAAACTTCCTCCACATCAAGTCGGTCATTTAATTCTTCTTTAGATTATTACTCTTTCAGTGCTAACTTTGACCTGATTGCAACAACAATACTTCGATGCAACAGTACCTTCGATATAGAAACTTGGATCTCTATGCAATAATTTTGATCTTGAAGCAACAACAAATTGCAGCAACAACTTCGACCTGGCAGCAACAACTTTGATTTGGAAGCAACTAGAAACAATAGTAACTTCAACTTGACAAAGAGACTTCGATCTTCAAGAGAAACCCATACAAGAGAGAGAGAGAGACCAAAACTTCGATTTTGAACTTTTCTTGCACTTTTCCCAACGTCTTCTTGGCATTCTACCTTACTTCACACTTTTTCTAGCTCTTTCTTAGATATCGAACTAGTGTGAGTGAGTGAGCTCCAAATGAATTCGAACTGCTTCAATATATAGGCTTCCGGTGGGGTCGAATTGCCCAGATTGAGGGTCACTTGATCTCCTTGAGGTCGACTTGGTGTGGAGGTGACATAATTCATTTCTTGCTCAAAAATAATTATTTTTACATGATTCAAAAGCTCAAGAAGGGTCTCTTTAAATGTATAATGACTCTATTGACTCGGAATAAATCCTATAAGCCCTCAATGGGGACTTTGACCTAAAACATGATGACCTAAGCATGAAACCCATGCTTTAATAATTCATTGTAACACTTATAAAAATTATTTTTGATAATTACATTACGTAATGACTCAAATGCATTTATGAAGACTGAAACTAATTACATTTTTCAACACCCTTCAAACAAGTGTTGTCTTTTACACTTGAATAATTGCAAGTGTTTATGCATGAACATATCTTCCCAAGTTGCCTATTCCACTAGCAGGCTCTTCCATTTAATGTACTCAATAATTTTTTGATTTAATAACTACTTAATCCTTGTTTCAATGATTGTTCTAATTATATTGTGAATTTATATTCTCCATTAATCTTTGGAAAAATAGTTTGGATTGGGATATTTCCACCAATTACCTTTTTTAATCAAGAAACATGGAAGATTGGATGTGCGTGTGAAGATGGAGTAAACTCCAATTTGTAAGCCATACTTCCAATCCTTTAGAACACATTACAGGGGCCATAATACTTAGGTGCTATTATTTCCATTCTTTTATTTCTCGAGGGACATTTGTTTATATCATTGTAGCCTAACAAAATACTTGATTTCAAACTTTAGAGTTCCTTTCATTGTGATGTTGATATTATTTTTGTTTCATCCTATTTTTTGCTGTAGCTAAGGTGTCCTTCAATAATTTATGAACCTCTTGTTATTTCCTTATGTGGTCCTTCACTGCTTGAACCTTTACAATCCCTTTAAAAGGTGGTATAATGGATGGAGGATGATATCCATAAAGTGCTAAACAGGGACATTTTTGAGGAAATATGGAAGGCTGTATTGCATCACCATTCTACCAAGGGAAACCACTTAATCCATTGCATATATTTATCAAATATAAAGAAAAAAATATATCCTTCTATAAATTTATTCACAAACTCACTTTTACCATTGGATTAAGGATGGTAAGATGAGCTATGAGCCAGTTGAGTACTTAGAAAATAAAATAAATCAATCCAAAAAAGAAAAAATTGCATCTCTATCACTTAAAATAACATTATAGTATTCCACATGTTGAAATTCATTTGAAAGCTATAATTTCTGAACATGATAATTACTTGTGACTGTTAACTATGTTTATTTTTAGCATTTACTTCATTTAACTATGTCATCAAGCAATTATACATTCAAAGATATAATTAAAGTGCACAAGAGACAAAAAGACGCCAGAGACTAGGTCAAAGGCTAGGGAAAAACCCACAAGGGGAAAACCCAACAATCTTGTCCTTGTAGATTCTAGGTCAATAAGAGAAATCGAAGTCAAAATAATTAGTGATCCAAGTGTCAAGTCAGCCATCCAAACTCTGCCATGTTATGTTCATAAGATAGTTAACCAATATGCTCCTTTCATGTCCTTTAGATGCCTCATTTTACAAAAATGATGGTCTTCCTGTAGCCCGCATTACACATAGATAACAGCTTACATCACACAAAGATTGGTATCTTTGTGGCTTCTTGTAGCTCGCATCACACATAGAATAATTCCTTCTTGTAGCTCACATCATATAGATAATAACGTCCACATAGATAATGGTGTCTTCGTGTAGCTCGCATCACATAGATAATGGTGTCTTTCTATAGCTCGTATCACAAAGATATTGGTGTCTTCCTATAACTCGAATCATAGAGATGATATGTCTCATGTAACTCGCATTCAAAAAGATAGAAGGTGCCACAAAAAAATTGTTTTATGTGCCTTAGATTCCATGCCACAATCCCAAATTGTTTTCCACATAAGAGACCTAAATTAGATGCCAAATGGTGGAGGATAAGTTTCAATATATAGTTGTTCCTTAATCTGAAAATTTGCCTCAAATAACAAAGCTGACTTGATAGTTAGGAGGGATGAATTAAAAAATTGGAGGGACTAATGACACTTTTAAAATTCAAATTTTGCTTCTTTTACAAGGGCCGCAAAGAACATACCCTTTTTACATTTTCTTTTGACCAAGAGAAATCATGATGAACATGCTTAACGATAATAATAATAATAAGAATAATATTTTTTCTTATTTTTGTTTTTACATGAAATACATATTGATACAAGTATAATGACAATTATGAAGATTGAACCTAGTTACAATTTAAACACTCCCTCTTAACTAAGACGATATTCATAATGACTCATTGGGATATTCCCAAGTTGGAGATTTCTATAAGAAAGGATATGGATTAATAAGTATCAATGATGATAACATCATCATAACCAACATTGTCAAAATACCAAGGCCTAGACAAGTAAGCTCTATCTCTCCACTATATCAAACCATCATGTTGGGAGGCATTTAATAAGACACCACAACCTCTCTGAGGCACATATCCCACCTAGGTTCACCAAGGTATTTCCTCATAGGAACATTTCCTAATCCATTATCACAATACTTGACACAAGTAAATGTGGGTCCTCCATACCATTCTTGTATCAGATCAATGTACTTGACTTACGATTGTTAGTCCTGGTCACGATACATATCTCAAGAATGTTGGTCCCTGATGCTTATTTAATCCACCATTTTCCCTATCCATGTTCATGTACTAGACTTACTACTATTAGTCCTAGCCATAATACATGCCACATGGAGAATAAAGGTGTCCATCCTCACCCCCTCTCAAATAGGGAGGAGATATTTACAAGCCCATGCTTGCTTAAAAAATACTCATCCTTTCCCTCAGGAAGGGACTTTGGCAATACATTTTCTACCTGTTCGTTAGTGGAGATATATTGTAGCTTCACGGCTCTAATGTGCATCATATCTCCAATGATAGTGTGATTCGACCTTCCTAATTCTATGACAGACTTCATACAACTTAGATCAATACAAAGTATCACATTCATATTCAACCTGCCATCAAATAGTCCATCAAATGGAGCCAAATTGCTACACAACCAATTGTACAAACTACCATATCCTCTGCCTCCATAGTGTAACAGAATTATGCTTCATGCTCTTCTAGGAAACCATACCAGATCCCAACCATCAGTAGCTTCTCTACTCATAATTATTTCTTCCAATCCAATCAATGTATCATCATGTCCCAAGTTGTAGTGTAAGATCCTTCATGTAAAATTATGCTTCAAGATCCCTCTAAAGTCAATATTTCTTCCTTTGACTTATGAGTCCTTATTTCTCGAAGTATGGGATTGTTAGTATGAATCTTAATCTCAAGTGTACGAAAAAGGCTCACTTTAGCCGTGCATAACAAACAACCCTAACAACAAAGATGGCTGCCAATATCTTTAGATATGCAATTAGGTGACCAAGATAAAAGCTGCAAAATCTAGATCTATGTATGAAAAGACATTAAGCAGTAAATAAAAACAAGAGTTTCTCCATGCATCCAATAGACAAGACAAGAATATGTTTAAAGAATTTTGTATTTATTTCACCTAGGAGGATAACATAGAAGGATGTTACCAGTCCTCCTCAATGGGATGGGTTCTTGTAAGTCCTCATCACTTCAGATCTAAAATCCCCCCCCCCCCCCCCCCCCCCAGGAACCCAGAGAAAAAATGGAACTCAAAAGGAGCCATAAGAAAAGGTAGCAAAATACAGACAATGATGTAGAATGTTAAAAACTAAAAGTATATGATCCAAAGGATTCTAGGCACAAAGGTAGTGAAATGAATGTGGAAAAATCCTCTTCATTTACAACAAAATAACATGAGTTAGCCCACATATTACATAATTAAAATATTATTAACCAAATCAAGATCCAATTTTTATGGAATATTTTATTATATTTGTTGGAGGGAAAAGGAATTTGACTTGGGTCAAATCCCCTTATTTGTAAATAATAAATAAATAAATGATTTATTTATCATTTTAAGGATGTGGTTGAGTAATAATCAAATAAATAATGATTTATTTAATTATTTAAGGGTGATTTAGTCATATTTAACAAAGATTATTATTTAAATAAGGTTTAAATAATTATTCCTAGAAAAAAATAAGATAAATAAAGATTTATCTAATTAATTTCTTTGTTTTGGGTTAAACATGACCAGGAATAATAATTAAATTATTGTTTAATTAATTATTCCTTGAGGAAAACCAAACAAATATAGGTTTGTTTAATATTTCCTTTTGGGGTTTCCTGTTTAGACCATAAACAACCTAATAAATGTGTTTTATTAAGTTATTTTACATAGTGAAGGAAATTTTACTTAGGATAAAATTGGTCTTACATGGTGTACTTGGGTCCATCTGTTACATGAACAGAGGACCAAAATGGTGAACAAATTACCAGTTCTCAAAACATGATTCTGCCAAGCAGGGATGGACCCGTATGATCGAAGTATGTTGTAAGAACTCAATCACCAAACACTGAAGGGGAAGTCAGAGAGAGAGAAATATAAGGTAGACCAAAGCACTAGAGCACTAGACCCTGAGGAGGCGAGACTTACAGGTGCGACAAGTCTCTTTTATGAGTGTGTACCTGTGCTATAGGTGGTGGCAGAGGCATACCTATGTCCGACGAGACAAAGTACAAAGAATAATGTGTCCATTAAACAAGGGACTGAACTATATAGTACATGATGTCATAAACATGAGCCAGATAAGAACATGGTGATGAATCCCACATACATATTGTGCCTGGGATAACAACCAGGACTTATACAATAATATATGAGTACATGAGATATAAATACAACCAAAGTGCCCCTGTAAACAAGAAAGGGCTCTGAAAATCTGACTGATACATGCAAACAAAAAGGCGATGCAAGCGGCTGAGGTCGACATCATAAAATCTATGAAGCTGCATCAAAGGCTGTGATGAAGAGGTCATACGGGCATGTGGGGGGCTACCTGAAGGGCCACCCCCTCATGAGGTCTAAAACATCTCACACATACCCGAGAATCACAGGTACAATATGTTGCATCACTGAACCATCAAGTACACGAATCTCGATCATGCTATAAGGAGTTGGAGCTGAGAAACAATCAAGTCAAAAGGCAATAAGGAGCCCCTTTGCCTGATCCGAGGCACCGAACAAGAGTGGAAGCTGGAACCAAGGTACACCGCCCTCTAGACCTGTCTTCTGGAATGAATAAGCTGATGTCGACAGAAGGAGGTCTGCAATAGGTGAGGAAATGAGGGATCCTCAACTAAGGCATGAGATAAAATAGTAGAGCGACTGACAGACTGACACCAGGGATGATGACGAAATGGGGGGTACTGAGTAGCGGACGGACAACTTCCCTTGTTAGAGCATAAAGGGCATGGATGACCTGGAAGCGACTGACACAATATCAAAATGGATACGGGACAGTAGGATTGAAGGCCATAATGTGCGACATGAGAGAGGAACCAAGCAATGAAGGATGGAGGACTATAGCGAGATACAAAGGGACTCGGGATAGACTCCATGAATGTGATGATGACTCAACTCGGATGTTCTAAACAAGGGCAACTCGATGATGCTGCCACAGAGAACAGGTCCAATGGGGACCATAAAAACATGAGTGCAAGATGGTTACTCATGACGAAAATCGACACAAGCATGGACAAGTATGGAGGCAAAGTGGTGCCCTAAGTACAAGTGGTGCAAGTGAAGAAATTTGATTTTGAGGAGTGGTGAAGTGACCCTTCTTGGACAAAATGTGTCATGGTGAAGTATCAAATCATGAAAAACTAACAGATACCCATTTGAGGGCTCGGTGAGAGCTTTCCAACGATATAGACGGTTTGACAAACTGAGCTACGGTTTGGCCGCAGTCGGTCAAATAAAAAGTAGGAGTTTCTCTTTTAATAAGACATTTTCCCTCCAAATTCACTCATTTGCAAGTGGAGCTGTGGTGAATGTAGAGAGGAGAGAAGGCCCTAAATCTTGCGGTGATCGTAGCGGACAAACCGACTGTTGGAATCGAGATCCGTCAGTTGTAGGTAAGAGGCCTAACCCTACTCTTTCATCTCAGTGGGTTAAAAGTTCAATTTAGGCACCCAGAGCTCGTGAACAGACTAGGTTACACTTTTTGGGGTTTGTTCTGCGACCTGGGTAGCAAGTACTAGGCAGAAAACTACGACCTGTCCCAGGAAATGACCTAAAAAGTGCGACCTGTCAGAGAAAGGGGGTTTCAGTGTTGTTTTTGGCTGAGAGCTGGGATTTTTATAGTTTAGGGGCATAGGTGCCCCCAAGCATGTTATGGTCATGCCAAAATGTATTTAGAAAGGGGGAATCTAAATGCATTTGTATGATGTGGTGTGCCATTTGTTTTCGTTATGGTTATGCAATTCAAGAAATGGAATGGAGGATTACCAATCTCTTTTGGTACTGCATATATGAAGCAAATGGACTTAAGTTTCTAGGTTGGCATACATGGTGTCACTATCCCAAAGAGAGGATTTGGAGATAATGAACTGGTGCTCTCCTAGAAAACCCACAGGTTGGTCAACAACAATGTCTAGGGTACTGGGTTGCTGATGTAAGATGAAGGAATGATGAGGGGTATCATCCCTAGAATGATCTGAAGTGATATGGAACTCTAAAGGTTCTTCTAAATGGGGAAGAATAAGGTTACTAGAGTCGACACAACCAGATACACTGGGAGAGTTGTGGAGAATTGCTTCTCATGGAATCTTAAATATGGGTGCCCCCTTACCCAAATTGGGTGTCAATGTAATGGCCACAAGGTGTATGTGGTTCAAATTCATGGGTTCGATACAAGTGGGGATAGATAAAGTCAGGGGTGGTGATTACTTCCATAATGTCGTCATTGTAATAGAAGATGGGGTGACTGGTGGAAGAAATAGCACTTGATGTGGCGAAGCTACCTGACTCATCATCATGAGAAGAAAGGTTCACATGTGCATCACCACGAGGGGTGACGGAAGAACAAGCAGATGAAGGATCTACTGATGTTGAGCCCAAGGTGATCGTTGAAGGGAGGTCAGACAAAACATCAGGGGAAGTGTCAAAGGGAGCTTCCACATCTCGACATCAGGAGGGGGAATGTCAATGGGAATGGTTAAATCCTCAAGCTGGCACGAAGCATATTGTGCAAGGACAGGAGAGGTGGATTGGTTTTGTTCAATCTCGTACTCCTGAACTACCTCCAAAGAGGCATGATAATGCGTAAGGTGGGGATAATGGCGGGAATAATGGCCATGGAGATCACACAAAGCACAAGGTTGGTTGGTGTGAATAGTCTTAGGGTTCTTGGTTGCAGTCGAGGAAGAAACATAGGCTTCAGGGACCGTAGACTCAGGGAATGCAACATTAACCATGGGCTTGATACGAGGCAACTTAGGACTGGTAGGGGTGGCATGACCAACGACATCACACAAAGCACAAGGATTTGGAGGCGGAGGAGGAGTAGGGTCAGTGGAGGCAACCTTGTCTTTTGATGCCCTCTTGCGAGCTTTTCCCTTTTTACCCGAAGTTGTCGCAACAGGAGAAGGTTCCTGTTGAGGTGCCTGACACACTGTAGCAGCGGGAGAAGTCATGGGGACTGGTTGAACCGGGGTCAAAGCAAGATAAGGTTTGGGTTGACCAGGTGGGGTAGCAGCTGGGGGATTGAGGTACCATATGGGAATCCCCAGGGTCAGGTTAGGAAGAGATAAGGTAGCCATGACAGGTACCGAGAACACTCTAGGAGGGGGAGCTAGGAACGATATCTGATTGGAGGGGTAATGGCCAGGCGGGACGGATCCAAGATGGTTAAGGCCTAGAGGAACCATTCCAAGATAGTAGAGAGGCTCATGGATACCATCTGTAGGTGAAGGACCAAGAGGAGGGGGTCCAGAAGCCTGAATCGAAGGGCTAGGAGTAAGATGCGGAGGGCGAGGCTGCTGACTAGCTGAAGCGGGCTGCTTGAGGGAAGCTCGAGACGATTGCATCATGCAAACATTCAATGAGATGGGATCAGAGACATGAGGAGGAAGACCAAGGAATGTACCAAGAAAATAGGAGTCTTTGTAGACTCCGGGTGAGACACTGGTCAAGGGATCGACGGTTTGCTTATTGGTCACCGAAGGGATGATGGACTTAGGGGAGGTCTGAGACTTTGGTTCGTAATATGTCAACTGGTCAATGGTGACTATATTTCCATTTTGGGGAAAGGACATCTTGTGGTGAACCGCAGATGGTACAGCATACATTGCGTAGGTGTAGGTACGACCCAATAGAATATTGTAATCTAAGGGGGCATCAATGACTTCTACGTCAACGCAAAAATTCTTTCCCGCAAGACTGATAGGACAGTTGCGGAACAGGCCAATGGGCTGGGAGGCATGGACATCCCATGCTCGAAGAGTGATTGTGGAAGGGGCCAACTCAGGCGATCTGAGTTGCTTCCAAACCGAAGCGGACATCACACAGGTGGATGCCCCCTCATCAATGATACAACGAGAAATTTTGGTGCTCCGGATCTTGACTTGGATTTGGAAGGCGACGGAAGCAGGAAGAGGAGGATGTTCTGACCAGTCAACATCAATGATGATTAATAGATCATCTCAAGGATCTACAACACCCATGGCAGATAGTAGATCTTTTTGTTGTGAAGGGCACGACTAGTGGAGTTCCAGCGTTGAGATGGCAGCAGGAGATTGCGCCAAATCATCTACTATACTATACGAATGGGAATCTTTTCCAGAAGAAACATTTCAGCGTAGTGGTCCCTTAGGGATCTTGGTATGAACCTCTGCCTTAGGCTGAGGGATCTACAAAGGACCATTAGTTGTCAAAAGAGGCTCTATAGAACCTGAAGAAGGTGGCTCGGGGACAGACATAGCGGGAGGCTTGTTGTCCTGACGGGACCGAGCCTGGAGGTTTAGGTCAATAGTTATAGGTTGGTCAAATTTCATTATGAGAATCTGGTAATCGGAGGTACCAGATGGAGGAGGTTGAGTGGCCGCCTAACCTTCAGGTGGTTGGGTAGCCACAGATCCTTGCTGAGGGAAAGGATTAGTAAACACAGCCGGCTGACTAGGCGCAGCATTGGGAGGGACAGAAGAGGAGGCTTGTTGTCCTCGCGATGTTGCTTGAGACTCCCACATCTACCGCATATGTGGTAAAAGAGGAAAATCGTGTGTGTAATGACCATAAACGCCACAAAATGAACAAGGCTTATTTGTGCGAACAGGCCTGTCCTGCTTAGGCGGAGTGCCTTGTTGATGGTTAGCAGTGTTAGGAGAATTATTTTGAGGATTAGGTCCAAAATTACCAGGGGAATATTGGTTTTGAGTACCTTTCCTCTTCTTTTTGGAAAGAGGAGGATTAGTCGCGCCCTGCTATGCATATACCTGCCCCTGAGGGGGCGGTGGCTGCTGTTGCGGGGGTTGAGAAGGCAAGGGAGGCGGAGGTGCTAATGTTGGAGGAGTTGGAGCACCAGGCTGTGGATATGGATAATAAGGAGGTTGGGAAAAATGAGGAGGCATGTCGTATCCTGGATACATGCTATCGGGAGGGGGAAAAGTGCAGGAGGTGGTGGCCCCTCCTTGAGGAAAACCATAGCCCATAGGAGGCTGAGTGTATGGATGGGAAAGAGCTCCAACGATACCATTGGCGGCATGAGATTCCCTCGGTGTGTTAGCACCACCGGGTCTAGGAAGATCAGGTAGAACGGTATAAACATAACCAGAATGAGCATAAATCAGGTTATATTTTAATGCAACCTAGAGAGCAGCTTCTTCGGTTTGAGGGAAATGTGATGCGACATCCTTGCTGATAGCAGGCAAGACAGATCCAAGAAACCAATCCATGTAGGCATTGTCTTCGAAGGTAGGGGCTCGACATAGGCTCTTTCTTCTCCGCCATTCCTGGACATGATCGCATAGGCGGGTCGCAGACGATTGACGGAAATAAGTCAAAATTTCGATACCAGTGTCATAAAGAAGGGGAAGTTGGAAATAAGATAGAAAATCTCAGGCAAGGGTCGCAAAAGTGGTATGAGAGAATGAGGCTTGATCAACATACCACTTAGAACCTTCACCAGTAACCGTACGTTGGAACAACCGAAGACGGACAGATTCATCGGTAATGGAGTTAGATGAACACCACATGTGGAAAGATCGAACATGATTTGTAGGATCTTCTCCAGCAAGACCTTCAAACTTGGGGATGTCGGAAGGGAGCTTGGTCAGCATAGTAGACCAACTCGTGTCATGGTGTATAGGGTCATTGATCAAATGGTTAAAATCTGGAAGACTAAGGCCTGCCATATAGGGGAGCAAGGGAGCAGCCAGGGTAGTTCTTGTTTCGATCCCACTAGTAGTATTCCCAACATTAGGGTCGGGGCTACCACTAGTGTTAGGTCCTGAACCAGACATGGTGAAGGTGATAGGGGGAGAACCGAGGGCAGAACTAGAAGGAGGACCCAATGAACCAGAAGAAGAGTTGGAGTGTAGACTCGGTGGAGGACTAACTCGAATCCTACGCGGAGGAGTAAGTCTTCCTACCGGAAACTGAGGATGAAGGCCAAAAAGTCTCAGGGATAAACGCCTTGGAGGCGCAATGATGAAGGCACAAACCCGACACAAAGGGAAGAGAGACCAACAAGGGAAAGGAGGTGCAAGATCAACTGATTACAATGTCGAAACAAGGGCAGAGAGGTGCAGGATCAATTGATTACAATGTTTTATAGTCTTTGCCTAGCGGTGTTAACCAGGCTCTTCTTCGCTTAGGGTTTGTGTGATAATTGTGTAAATTTTAATTTTTAAACCCATAAATTTGTAGAGAAAAAGAAAAAGTGTGTTGTATAACTACAAATAACAATATATGAAACTGAAATAACAGAAAATAAACATCTAATTATGCATTAATTTAAACCCAAGGAGGCGAGCCTCTCAACAACTAGTCTGTAGGTGGGAAAAAATCTAGTCAAAACATACCAAAATAGCCAATAGATCTAAAGTCGGGAGGTACAATGATCTAAAGGTCAGATCTGTTGGAAATAGGTGCAGAAAAACAACAAATAATCAGAGGAAATATTGTTTTAAATGAGGTGGCGAAAGGCTATATCCTGGAGGGTAGCGGAGGGGACCCTAGAGGAAAACTCAAACAAAACTAAACGAGGTGTTTTGGATGGATAAATAACCAATTTGAAGTGGAACTGAAGGTAAGATATCATATCTAAAAAAAGGCGAACACACTGAAATTTCAAACAACCTGCAGCAGCTAAAAATCTTCCACAAAAGGTGGAGGGTATTGAAGCCCTAGAGGGCTAGGTTCCCACTTAGATGAGTAAAAAAAACAAGTATAGGTCCAAAACGGGCGGAGACGGAGGTCAGACAACCCTGAACAAAGGCCCAGACAAACCCATAAAACTTTCAGAAAAAATTCTGCAAAAAGTCCAGGCCGTAGTTTCTGACCTGATTTCTGTAGAGGTCGTAAGTTTTGGCCCATTTTCTGCACCCTGGAGGTTCATGTCGCAAGTTTTGGCCCAAAAAGTGCGACCTGCACTTCCGACACTCTCGGGAGCAGGTTTCAGAAGAATGTGTTGTCTCAGCTGCGACTCATGCCGATCACCTACGGAATAGGTCCGAAAACACACGGAAGTTAGAATTTTTAATGTTTTAGGGTTTTATAGGTTAAAAACGACATCAAGAAAAGAAAAACAAGAAGTTGAAGAGAAATCGTAGGGTTTGAAGCAGCTGGATATGCAGGGATCTGAAAAACGACAGAGGTCATAATCGTAAACCTGTGTGGAGTCGCCAATTGTTAGTATGAATCTTAATCGCAAGTGTATAAAAAAGGCTCACTTTAGCCGTGCATAACAAACAGTCGTAACAGCAAATATGGCTGCCAATATATTTAGATATGTAATTAGGTGACCAAGATAAATGCTGCAAAATCTAGATCTATGCATTAAAAGACATTAAGCAATAAATAAAAACAAGAGTTGCTCCACAAGACAATAATATGTTTAAAGAATTTTGTATTTATGGCACCCGGGAGGAGAACATAGAAGGATGTTACTAGTCCTCCGTGCTTGTAAGTCCTCAGCACTTCAGATCTAAAATCCCTCTCTCTTGATGGTGTAGAAAACCCAGACAAAAAATGGAACTCAAAGGGAGCTCAAAAGAAAAAAGGTAGCAAAATATGACAATGATGGTGGATCAAAGTCAGACCAAAAGTATAGATCCAAAGTGATCTTTAGGCAACAGAAGGTAGTGAATGAATGGAAAAACCCTTCTATTTATAACAAATTATTGAGTTAGTCTAGATATTGGTGCATAGTTAAAATATTATTAACCAAATCAAGATCCAACTTTTATGGAATGTTTTATTATATTTGTTGAAGGGAAAAAGAATTTGACTTGGGTAAAATCCCTTTATTTGTAAATAATAAATAAATAAATGATTTATTTATTATTTTAAAAATGTGGTTGAGTAATAATCAAATAAATAATTATTTATTTAATTATTTATAAATGATTTAGTCAAATCTAACAAGGAATGTTATTTAAATAAGGTTTAAATAATTATTCATAGAAAATAATAAGATAAATAATGATTTATCTAATAAATTTTCTTGTTTTGGGTTAAATATGACCAAGAATATTAATTAAACTGTTCTTTAACTAATTATTCATTGAGGAAAATCAAACAAATGTGGATTTATTTAATATTTCCTCATGGGGTTTCTTGTTTAGACCATAAACAGCCTAATAAATGAGGTTTACTAAGTTATTTTTCATAGTGAAAACAATTTTACTTAGGGTAAAATTGTTGAGATTCAACAAGATGATGAGCTTAATGAAAAGTAAGCACCTTCACTAAGTGGGGCCCACAGGCTATTTTTAGGTGTATGTCTATTTTTAGACATGGTGAGCATATTCTATAAGTTGCAGGATGATATTTGTAGATGGTTGATCAAGTTGGAAAAATAGATGAAATTCTATTTTTAGAATATTGGGCGAAGTCTATTTATAGATCGTCGATCTAAAAATAGATGCATGTCGATTATTATTAGCCCTTAATAATAATCCGACAATAAACATCAACTTATTCTCTTAGAGCACTTTATTTCAGTATACAGATTTGGCAAATCAGTGGGCTGAAGGAATTACGCAATTCCTAGGGTTTACTGGTGGTTCATGCATCGAGGACTCAGTTAGAACTAAAGTGGCAAAGTTATGACGGAGTTGGAAGAGTAGTTCATGGAGTTGTTATTCAGTTTAACTCAGTTATTGGAGTTAAACTCAGTTGAGCTAGTTGTATCTAGTCTAACTGAATGATACACTAGTGAGAGTGGAATGAATTAATTAGTTAATTAATTCATAAATAATAACTCACTAATCAACTGAACAAATACAGCAGTTAACTACAGTGCATGTCAGTTCCAGTGGAGACCCAGTGGAGAGGTAGGTGAAAGGGTGAGATGGACTATCCATTGTGACTATAGTGATGCATTGATTGCATCGCACACACATTGAAGTTGCCAATGAGGATTGCACAGTTAAGGCAAGGCCAATTCGAATTCATTCAGGGGTCTTCTTCAGCAAGGATTTCACAGTGGAGGAAGGATGTCAGGTGGCGAGAAATTGGTGCATGGATTTGTAGATTTCTTCATGATAGTGTGTGACGATTGTATTGTACTGAGAGCTTGATGCACTAATCTTTGTATGAGATTGTTACATGATATCCATTATACATAATATATGATAGTTGGGGTTTTTAGCTTCAAGCTTTCCCGTTAAACAACTATGTTATGTGCGATTGTTTTTATTGCTTCATGTGTTTGCAATTAAGTTTAAATTTCCGCAAAAGATTAACAGTGGAAGGATTCTGTATTTAGCAAGAAGATAAAATATTGTTAGATCAGGGGAATCTGGATATATACATGCATATGGTCTATAATTTGTACATGGTATCAGAGCATTATTAATTCTTGAAGATTGCGATTGTGAAGAATTGTTGAGTTTGTGCTGGTGGACAATTCGAATTTGTTGCAGAAATTTCTTGGTGCGAAAGTTGAGTATTCATTGAAATGTCTTTTAATGGGTTGCGATTGGAGTATGCCCTTGAGGGCAGCTCAAATTACATAGCCTGGAAGGATAGGATGGAGGCGATGCTGGAAGATAATGGACTGAAGGAGTTCATCGATAGCGATTCCTAAGCCGGGTTCTAGTGATGCTGCATTACTTAACGCATGGCAAAAGAAGGTAGCAAAGACAAGAAGAATTATGTTGGAAGGTGTGAAGGACCATATTGTGTCAATCCTTCATGGGAAAGCCACTCCATTTGCAATGTGGAAGGCTTTGACATATTTTTTCCAAAGCAGCAGCGACCAGAGGAACTTAGCACTGAAAGATAAGCTCAGAAAAATAAAAATGGAGAAGGGCGACAGTATTCCAAAATATCTCACAAAGTTTGTCCATTGTAGGGATGAACTGGGAAGTGTGGGGATTACTGTTGATGATGATGACTTGGTGAGCTTGGCTCTCCTTGGGCTTCCGAAGAGTTCGCATAGCTACGAAGACTCTGTCAATGGACGGGAGAAACTGTCGGGTTGGGAGCGACTTTGGTCGGATTTTGTGTAGGAGTAGATAAGGTGAAGTACCAGGGATGGCTCTTCATCAAAGACTGAAGATGAAGAGAATTGCGCTTTGTCTGCCAAAGAAAGGAATGGAAAGGGGAAGAAATTCCCTTCAAAATCTGAGGCTAAAGGCAAGAATCAAGATTTGTCCAAGGTGAAGTGTTTTCACTATCACGAACATGGGCATTTCACCACTAACTGCCCACAGAAGAAGAATAACAAGAAGGTTGTTGGAGTTGCAGCGGGAGAGGCCTTAGCCTCGCAATTTGAACTTGAATTCTCTTTGATCGCATGCTTGGTTTCAAGCGCTATGGGATCGGTGTGGTATCTTGATAGTGGTGCGTCTTTCCATATGACGGGAGACAAGGAGTTGTTTAGTGATCTGGAGGAGAAGGACCTCCAAATGCATATAGAGATGGGTGATGATGGTCGATACAGTGTGACCGGCATTGGGACCA
Organism: Pinus albicaulis; assembly: GCA_034641835.2. Classification (NCBI taxonomy): domain Eukaryota; kingdom Viridiplantae; phylum Streptophyta; class Pinopsida; order Pinales; family Pinaceae; genus Pinus; species Pinus albicaulis. The sequence goes on from CM076577.1 coordinate 1,099,839,276, forward strand.
TTACCTTTGAGAGGGAGTCAGGTAATCCATTTCTGTTGAAAGATTTTATGCATGTGTTGGGAAAAATACTGAGAGGGGGGGGTGAATCAGTATTTACAGCATATTCAAACTTTTTACTTTTTCATGCTCTAAAACCCATACGCTACTTTGCTGAAGCCAACTAGCGTATACACGCGAATATCCTTCATGAAACTCGCGTATACCCAGAGATCTAATTATGCCATTAGTTCTTCACTTACATAATTCCATCATTCATTTATTAGATGTTCTATAAACAGTAAACATGTGCAGTAAGAATAGAATAAGCCATCACACAAAGCATCACACATGAACACCAGGATTTTTAGGTGGAAACCCAAGTCGGGAGAAAACCACCGCTGCAGTTGCTCAGCCTTCAATATTTTATTATAGATAAAACATCTTACAACATATGTGCTGGTGCAGACTCCTACCAGCACGTAGGCACCCACCTGCGCTCGTTTACCAGCCTCTCCTGGAAGGGAGCTCCAACCCCCTGACTCGTTTACCAGCCTCTCCTGGAAGGGAGCTACGACCCCCCGATCTCGTTTACCAGCCTCACCTGGAAGGGAGCTACAACCCCCCGACTGAAGGCTACAACCCTCAGCACCACCTTGGACCACGTTTCATCAATTTTCACACTGGATCCAACAACTTCAATAGAACAACACTTGCAGGCCACATTTCATCATATTTTCAGACTGGACCCTTTCCATACTTTTAAGAACAGACATACATCACCAACAGATACTTATCAACACAGATCAGATAGCAGAAACACAGTAGAACAGATCAGATATTTCATACCCCTTGCTTCAGCAAACCCTAGTTTGCATACGCGCTTTCCCTTCACTAATGTCGCGTATATACGCGCTTCCGTCCACACAAACCAGCGTATACCTCAGTGTATATTTATTGCGCATACGCGCTTTCACTTCAGTGAAGCCGCGTACATACGCGCTTCCTCTGCATCGAACTAATGTATGGATATTCAACCATTTCAGAGCTGCATACTTCTTCAGATCAGATATTTAGTTCAGATTCAACCCTTTACTTTAGACATATGTTCGCCTCATCACAGATCTAATCATTCCATAAACAGATCTAGTAGATACAAATGCATTTCAGATCTAGATCCCCTTCTTCATCATTTCTTCATAGGTGCATCATAGATTCGCATCTATCAATTAAGCTTTACCCTTTCCATACATATACTTCACGTAGAAGTATTCATTCAAGCTCTCGTACATCTTGCACCACGCTCATGATTTGCACAATGAATTTCTTTCCTTATATAGGTTTACCCTTTTTCAATACCATGAGCCCAATAATACCATGAGACTTCAATACCATGAGCCTTCAATACCATGAGCCCACCAATACCATGAGCCTTCAATACCATGAGCCTACCAATACCATGAGCCCACCAATACCATGAGCCTTCAATACCATGAGCCTAACAATACCATGAGCCAAAATAATACATTATGAGTGCTTTTACCCATACGCGACTTGGAACGTTGTTTCCTGCGTGCATACGCGACTTCCCCTAGACATATCCGCGTATGCCTTAAAACATACTCTTTTCATCATGGATTTAGTACATGATGAGTTCCTTTCTTCACTTCCTTCTGTACATACTGTAGATACATCATATTTAGCTCATCAAGAACATATTCTATCAAGCACAACTTCATCAAGTAAGTTGCCATCTTCTTCATCAAGTGAGTTACCATTCAATGACAACACTTAGCATCATATTGCTAACTAACATCATATCACATCAGACACTTAGCATCATATTGCTAACAAACATCATATCACATCAGATTTACATCGTTTACCAAGTCCATCAAGTCAAGAATAACTTCATCAGGTGTATTGCCATCAAGGACAACACATGTCAACAGTCATATGTCTTCATCTTCATTCAGTGGGTTGCCATCAAGGACAACACTCTGCATCATATTTCCAACAATCTCCCCCTTTGGACTTGATGGCAACCACGATGGTGTTTGGTTACCACAACAGATAAGTACATTGACACCAAGTCACTCTCCCAATTCTTTGACACCATTATCTACATTCAAACACCATGTCACTCTCCCCCTTTGACATCAAGGGCAAAGGGCGGATCAAAACCAGCGGATCATAACCAACACACTCTCCCCCTTTGACATCAAGGGCAACGGGCGGATCAAAACCAACATACTCACCCCCTTTTCTTCTCATGTAGAAGAAGCGTTCTGCAGATCTGATGTATACTGAAGTGACCAAGCTCCCCCTGAGTTCATGCTGAATCTTCAAACATATTTTTCAATGAAGTACATGACTCTATGAACTTCCTATCACCAATGACTCATACTTACATCAATTATCCATCCAAGTGGATTTACATATGAGAATCAAGTACCCAACCAAGTGGGTTTACACATTTCAACTCAGCTACCCAACCAAGTGGGTTTACAAAATTTGACTCAGCTACCCAACCAAGTGGGTTTACAAATTTGACAAGTCCTTACATGACTGAATATTACAATTACATCATGGGTCTCCACATGACCTTTTCATCAAAACTACAAATATGACTTTTCATAACCAATACCAAGAGGACCTCAAGAGAGATCATATCATAATGCATTATACTCAGCAAAGCTAATGCTCCCCCTGAATCTGTGCAACCAAGCAATCTTTCCAAAAGACTAAGGCTCCCCCTTAGTTTGTGCATCCTGAACACTTTCACCAACAAAATCATCAAGGCATCTTTATCAAAATATGAGAAATAGAATTATGAGAACTGGAACACCACCAGAGATATCAAACAGTATCAGAGATACTAAACAGCACTGCAGCTGTGCTGAAGAGAGCTGAACCAACCAAAAATTGCCAGCAACCAAACATACGCGGTTTTCTGTGCAGGAACTCGCGTATATACGCGACTGTGTTTCATGAAACCCGCGTATCCAATGCCATCTTCTAAATTTCAACCAGATCTGATTCTCTGTGAGGCAAAGACAGTGTTCAGCTTCTTTCTGAGATATTTGAATGCTTCCCTGGACTACAGACAGACAGAATAGTGTAGTTGTGTCTTCAAGAGTCATCCAACGGTTGTAGCATAAGCACATTAGTAACCAAGCCTTCATCAATACAATCTTTCCAAGAGAGATTCTCATATCAGAACAACATCTTCACATGGGTGTCAAGAAATCATCCATGTGGTCCACATCACCATGATCTTCAAGCTTTAACATGAAGTAACATATGTAGGCAAAAGATCTCTCAACCATAGTAACATACTCTGCATGATTTATTTCTGAATCAAATGACATCCAACTCATCCATGTGTGAGTACAAAAGATACTTATCAGCAACCAGGGCTCAAAAACTCATCATAATAAACCATGTGGCAAGTCATCATCATTTGAGCATGAGTATCAAAAATAAGCAGTCATATTGCCAACAATGCAATCATTAGTATTCAACCTGCTGCTCCCCCTGAACTAGTGCTCTTCCTTAACTTGTGCAATCTGAAACACCTTCATCAGCACGTCATCAGCAACAACCTCTGTATGTTTTAACCTCATCTCTGAATTATAAGACTTTCATCTCAACAATGAATGCTCTTCATCATAAAGCAACCAGGCTTCATCCATAATCTTCACCACAAGAACCCATGTATTAATTCATTATCATGAGTATAACCGGAATAATGCTAATCAGAGCAATCATCAGCAGTCAGACTGATGCTCCCCCTGAGCCTCTGCTCAGACCTTCAGCTATCAGATAAATTTTCTTATCATCAATGCATACGCGGCTGTGTCAACTGGGACTCGCGTGTATACGCGACTTTGTTTCATAGAACCTGCATATGGAAAGTGAAATATAGAAAAATTTCATCTTCCTTCATTTCCTCCTGAGCTTGCACCTCCTGTACCTGTCCTTTCCACATCAGATGCGCTGTCAGAAGTAAACATAACCAGAATAATCAAATCAACCAAGAGAGTCATCATGCATTGCTCCCCCTATGACGATACATTACTAAAACTCATAATGTATCCCACAACATTCCTGCAGTCAATCAGAGAAGTAAGCTTCAGAAGCGGATGACTGCAGCAGGGTCTGAATTCCCTACGTTTCTGATCGGTCCTCCTTCTTTTTCCAGATTTGTTTGAACTTTCTATTTGTGTGCTGGAAGTTGTCCAATTTCTCATGTCTGTTCAACCTGCATCCCTTTTCTACATGTCCATACTTGTTACAAGAATAACATCTCATATGTCCAGAAATATAAGCATAAGAATCATAATGAGTATTTCTAATCTTCCTCCTTTTGCAATCAGCTGCTTTATGTCCATACATGTTACATGAAAAACAATATCCCTTGAAGCTACTAGAGTACCTTTCTGAGTAGAACCTGTTTGTTTGTGGCTGAATTGTTCTGCTTCTGCAATTTGCTGCAACATGCCCATAATTATGACATTTAAAACATTCAATGTTCTTGAATGAATTCCTTTGAGAATTCATGATTTTTGGTTGATCTTTTGTTTCTTTCAACACTTCAGGTTTTGCATTGACATTCTCTGAATTTTTGGCACTTCCTTGTGAGCTAGATTCTCCTTTAACAGTTTCATGGAAACCAAGACCAAGTTTGATAGCAGGAGACCTTTGATTACTCAGAATATTGTCCAAAATATTAGTACTATCTTGAAACCTCAAAAGTTTAATCTTTTCTTCTAATTTACCTTTGAGAATGTTTACCTCAACCTCCAAGTCTTGACATTGCTTTGTCATGCTTTCTTCTTTCCTTCTTCCATCTTCTACTTGATCCTTTAGATTTAGAATCTCTTCTTTCAACCAATTTTTGTTTTCTTCACATGTTTGTTGTAGCTCTTCATTCTTCTTGTTTGATGCTTCGAGATCTTCTTTGAGGGAGACAATTTCTGCTTCAAGTCTTGCATTCTTCTTGTTTAATTTATCCAGGTCTTCTTTGAGGGAGATGATTTCTGTTTCAAGGCCTTCCTTTTCAAACGTTTGTAGAGGTTCCTCAATCTTCTTACTTGATGCTTCAAGATCTGCTTGTAGAGAGATGACTGTAGCTTCAAGACCTTCATTCTTCTTCTTTGATTTTTCCAGATCTGTTTTTAGAGAAACGTTTTCTGCTTCAAGTCCTTCATTCTTCTTAATTTCTTCTTCAAGTTCTGCTTGCAGAGAGATGATTCCAGCTTGATATCCTTTACTTCGACTGTATACATCATCGAACATCCTTTTCAGTCTAAAACACAAAGCTTTGTTAGCAGATTCCCTCTCATTAAATTTTCTTTGTTGATCTTTGATAACTTCTTCTAGATCCACAATTTTTCTCTCCCTATCTTCATCATTGTTTGTACCACTAAGATCTTTCAAAGGATGACCCCAATCACTATCTGATTCATCTTCTTCAATTTCTGCTAAACTGGTTTTCTGAGACATCTCCTTACTTTGAGTATCCTTCTTCTTTGCCATGAGCACTTGTAGAGCTTGGTCAGAATATTCTTCATCTTCACTTTCACTATCATAATCTTTGCATATACAGTTAAGTAAAATACAAGAACAACGATTAATACCTGTTTCATCTTCTATACATGATTTTCGAGGCTTCTTCTTTCCTTGAGTAACCTTCTTCTTTTGCTTCTTTCCCATTGCGACGGATCTCCTTCAAGCGATCAAGCTTCTGCAGAAGAACCTCCTCTGATACCAATTTTTCGTAACAATACTGAGAGGGGGGGGTGAATCAGTATTTACAGCATATTCAAACTTTTTACTTTTTCATGCTCTAAAACCCATACGCTACTTTGCTGAATCCAACTAGCGTATACACGCGGATATCCTTCATGAAACTCGCGTATACCCAGAGATCTAATTATGCCATTAGTTCTTCACTTACATAATTCCATCATTCATTTATTAGATGTTCTATAAACAATAAACATGTGCAGTAAGAACAGAATAAACCATCACACAAAGCATCACACATGAACACCAGGATTTTTAGGTGGAAACCCAAGTCAGGAGAAAACCACCGCTGTAGTTGCTCCGCCTTCAATATTTTATTATAGAGAAAACATCTTACAACATATGTGCTGGTGCAGACTCTACCAGCACGCAGGCACCCACCTGCGCTCGTTTACCAGCCTCTCCTGGAAGGGAGCTCCAACCCCCCGACTCGTTTACCAGCCTCTCCTGGAAGGGAGCTACGACCCCCCGATCTCGTTTACCAGCCTCACCTGGAAGGGAGCTACAACCCCCTGACTGAAGGCTACAACCTTCAACACCACCTTGGACCACGTTTCATCAATTTTCACACTGGATCCAACAACTTCAATAGAACAACACTTGCAGGCCACATTTCATCATATTTTCAAACTAGACCCTTTCCATACTTTTAAGCACAAACATACATCACCAACAGATACTTATCAACACAGATCAGATAGCAGAAACACAGCAGAACAGATCAGATATTTCATACCCCTTGCTTCAACAAACCCTAGTTTGCATACGCGCTTTCCCTTCACTGATGTCGCGTATATACGCGCTTCCGTCCACACAAACCAGCGTATACCTCAGTGTATATTTCATTGCGCATACGCGCTTTATCTTCAGCGAAGCTGCGTATATACGCGCTTCCTCTGCGGCTAAGTAGCGTATAGATCTTCAATCATTACAGAGCAGCATACTTCATCAGATCAGATATTCAGTTCAGATCTACCCTTTTGCTTCAGACAGATGTTCGCCTAGATGTTCGCCTCATCATAGATCTAGGCCTTCCATAAGCAGATCTAATCACTCCATAAACAGATCTAGCAAATACAAGTACATTTCAGATCTAGAAATCCCGCTTCATCATTTCTTCATAAGTGCATCATAGATTCAGATCTATCATCAAACCTTTACCCTTTCCATACAAATATACTTCACAGAGAAGTATTCATTCAAGCTCAGACATCTTGCTCCCACACTCATGATTTGCACAATGAATTTCTTCTCCTTATATAGGTTTACCCTTTTTCAATACCATGAGCCAAAACAATACCATGAGCCTTCAATACCATGAGCCCACCAATACCATGAGCCTTCAATACCATGAGCCCACCAATACCATGAGCCTTTAATACCATGAGCCCACCAATACCATGAGCCTTCAATACCATGAGCCTAACAATACCATGAGCCAAAATAATACATTATGAGCGCTTTTACCCATACGCGACTTGGAACGTTGTTTCCTGCGTGCATACGCGACTTTCCTTAGACAGATCCGCGTATTCATAGAGACATACTCTTTTCATCATACTTTGAGCACATTCTAAATTCTTTTCTTCATTGCCTTCTGTACATACTGTAGATACATCATATTTTCTTCATCAAGAACATATTCTATCAAGCACAACTTCATCAAGTAAGTTGCCATCTTCTTCATCAAGTGAGTTGCCATTCAATGACAACACTTAGCATCATATTTCTAACTAACATCATATCACATCAGACACTCAGCATCATATTGCTAACAAACATCATATCACATCAGATTTACATCGTTTACCAAGTCCATCAAGTCAAGAATAACTTCATCAGGTGTATTGCCATCAAAGACAACACATGTCAACTGTCACATGTCTTCATCTTCATTTAGTGGGTTGCCATCAAGGACAACACTCTGCATCATATTTCCAACAGCATGTTCCAAGTCTGAAGAAGAACTTGGTCTCAGTCGTGATGTTGGAAGACAGAGGTTATGACGTTGTTTTTACCGATGGAAAAGCTTTCCTGCGACATAAAACAACAAGTCAAAACAAGAGGATAGGGATTCGAGTTAAGAATCTCTACAAGATGGAGGTAGATGGCTGTGCTGCAATGATGGGCAAAGCAGAAGAAGTGGTGAGCTGGGATGTGGGCGAATTATGCCACAGGAGATTCGACCATCTTCACCGTGGCACTTTGAAGATTTTGCAGCAGATTTCTACTGGACTTCCCAAGGGTAATGTGCAAGGGATGTACTATGGGTAAGTTTGTGAAGACCACCTTTCATGAGAAGGAGAACCATGCTTCGGTGATCTTGGAGAGAATTCACACAGACGTGTGTGGACCTTTCTCGGTTGCTTCAACAACAAAACACAGGTATTATGTTATTTTTGTTGATGATTATTCTCGTAGATGTTGAACCTTCTTCATGTAGAAGAAGAGCGAAACATTCTCAAAGTTTTGTGAGTTTAAAGCGTTGGTGGAGAAGGAGTCGGGGAAGCAAGTGAAAGCTCTATGGAGCGATAATGGTGGTGAATATATCTCGGGAAATTCAAAGACTTCTGTAGCAAAGAAGGAATTCGAAGACAACTCATAGCGCCTCATAACCCACAGCAGAATGGGGTCGCGGAGAGGAAGAACAGAACGATCGTGGGTGCTGCACGAGCTATGTTGCATGACCAGGGCCTACCGATGCACTTGTGGGCGGAAGCATGCAACACTGTGTTTTATGTGCAAAATCGTTTTCCTCATAAAGTACTTGGCATGAGTACACCTGAAGAAGCTTTTACTAGTAATAAGCCTGATATTTATGATATGAAGATTTTTGGCTCATTTGTTTACATTCATGTGACTAAGGACTCCAGGAAGAAGCTGGAGCCGACTGCAGAAGTTGGGATATTTGTGGGGTACACAGAAACACCCTATAATTATCGTGTGTATTTTCCAAACAGTCGAATCACTGTGGTGCGACGGGATATAAAATTCAATGAGGTGAAAGCCATGAAGTTGTTCCTTGAGAGGGAGCTACACTTGCATGCAGAGGAGGAGCTACTTGTTCCCAAAGATGAGCCTCTAGATGTGGATCAGCCACAGGAGGAGATTCATGGAGTGGAGGAGTCCACTCATGCAGAACCAAACATCAGACAAGGCAGAAAGTATACCACAGAAGCTGAGAGACTGAAGCTTGATGCAGCACAAAATGTAGGAGTCCCTACATCACAGCACAGACAGAGACAGTCACCTGACCGATTTACTGGATACATGGCTCTTATGAGCAAGTGTATCATGACAGAGCCATCTTATTTTGAATAAGTAGTGCAGGAGCCCACATGGGTAGATGCCATGGTGGAAAAGTTTGACTCCATTGTCAGAAACATTGCTTGGGAGATTGTTCCAAGGCCGGCGGGTAAGTCATTTGTAGGATCAAGATGAATCTACAAGGTAAAGCAAGCTGCTGATGGGAGCGTCGAGAAGTATAAGGCAAGATTTGTTGCCCGAGGCATCTCATAGATTGAGGGGATTGATTATGAAGAAACCTTTGCACCTATCGCATGGTATTCTTCCATAAAGACCATCCTTGCTCTCTCAATGCAAATGGGTTGTCACATTCATTAGATGGATATGAAGATTGCGTTCCCTAATGGGATCATTGAGGAAGAGGTGTACATTGAGCAGCCTGAAGGATTTGAGATCTTCAACAGCGAGTCGCATGTGTGCAGACTCAAAAGAGCGTTGTATGAGCTGAAGCAAGCACCACGTGCTTGGTACACACAGCTCGACAGCTATTTCACTGCACTTGGCTTCACCAAGAGTGAGGAGGATGCAAACTTGTACCAAATTGTGGTGGACGGTAAGATTTTAATCATTGTTCTTTATGTTGATGATTTAATACTAACAGGTGATGAGAAGTTGATACACTCATGCAAGGCAGATCTTGCAAAGGAGTTTGAGATGAAGGATTTGGCCCTCCTTCATTTTTTCCTTGGATTGGAAATATGGCAGCGGGAAGGTGAACTATTTGTGTCTCAAGGCAAGTATGCCTGGGAAATACTAGAGAAGTTTCACATGCAAGGCTTCAATCCTATCGACACTCCTCTTCCAGGAAATTGGAGGAAAGAGGATGCTACATCGGCAGAGGTAGTGGATGCCACTGTTTATCGACAGTTGGTGGGTTCGCTCATGTATTTATTTAATACAAGACTGGACATATGCTATGCGATGAACCAGCTTTCACAAGCGATGGTTAAGCCTACCAGCTCTTTTGGAAGGCAGGAAAGCATGTCCCGAGGTATCTCAGGGGCACATCTGAGTATGACTTATGGTACAGACAGACGAATGAGGTGAATTTGCATGGCTTCACGGATGTAGATTGGGCAGGCAGCCCAACAAACAAAAAGAGCACATCAGGAGGGGTTTTCAGTATCAGATCTACAGCAGTTTCTTGGTACAGCAGGAAACAAAGATCAGTGGCACTCAGTTCAACGGAAGCAGAATACATGGTGTTACACAGTAATTTGTCACCATCCCTACAATCCCCCGTCCCGCACATTGGAGGGCCTTTTCCGTGACCTGTGAGCAGTGACATGACCTGAAACCACTTTCATGGCATCCCCCTTGACAAGGACAATCATTCCTCTGAAGACAGTTTCCTGTGAAAAACCCTAAAAATGGACCTTTTGGCCTTGGCGCGACCAGCCAGTTCAGCCCTCACGCCAATGGGGGAAATATACCAAAGAGGGCGCGCCAACTGGCGCTCTGTCCTAGTGTATTACTCGTGCCAATTTTAATAAGGATTGTTTTTTAAAAATAAATGGCGGAAGTTTGACTCCAACCAACTCCTAAACGAGTCTCTAAAATGAGTTGGGAGGTTTTGCTCCAGATCTCCATGTAGGAGAAGTAGTTTTCCACCTATCATGGAAGCTTCCTTGAGGATAGGGCCAATCCCACCATTACAGGGATCCCAACTCCCCTTCCACCATCTATATAAGCTTGCCATTTTCTCTTTGCAAGCTAACCTTAGTAATCATAGAACTAAGAGTTGAATCAATATCAAGGAGACTATGGACAGACAGCCTCTGAGAGCCAAGCTGAAGAGAGAGAGCTTTGTCCCATTCTCGACGAGCTTCATCAAGACGTGCTCGGCTGTCGACCCGCCGAAGGAAGATCCAGCATCAGAGCTCAGGTTGTATCTTTCTTTCGTTGTTATTAATAATAAGCGACTTTGATTATGGTTCCATTCATATGTTCATGTCTTATGTTATGAATTATATCTTCTCTGACTGATATATGGTTACATGTTTTAGGTTCTACGTTGTGTGTTGTTTCTTCGTGTACGTGCAGGTGTTTGAACGTGCTAAGCGGGAGAATTGTGATCTGCCAAAGTGAAAGACGGAAGTGCCATCTTTTCTGCAAGAAACAGCAGCGTGGGACTTAAGGTAGGCCTCTTGTCACATCTTGGTCTTTTGTAACTACGAACCTGCATCTTAGCGTGACTCGATTGTTACTAGACCCAATCTGGGCTAGTAGGGATCGCCCTTGTCTGCAGAGGGGATTTACCTTTCCAACAAACTGGCGACTCCACTAGGGAGTTTGATTGGAGCTTGTCTTGTCTCTTTCGATTGCTTTTGGATTTTTTCTGCTTGATTTTCTCTTCTGGTCTGTCTCCTTCTGGTGTAAGACCCCTGTTCAGCCCCCTAGAGGATTAGATCTGACCTCTGCTTTTCCCAAATTTTCATCTTTTCATGGTTGGCTTGATTGGCGCAGTTTCCACCCTGACAGTCGCGCCCATTGGCGCAAGTTTCCAGTTCATCACTCGCGCCATCCCCTGTCTAGCGCAGATTACAGCCAGACAGTCGCGCCATTTCCTGTAAGTGCTAGGGTTTTCCCTTGTTTGGAAGTTTTTTTTGGTCAGTACTTTGCTTCTGGGTTAATTTTAGATTTTTCTTGAAGTGGTGAGTCTGGTCTTGGTTGGGAGAAATTCTTTGTTTTTTTCATTTTCAGGCGTTGGCGCTTGTTCTCAGTTAGCAACCCGCACCAATTGGCCATTGGCGCTAATTTTCAGTGGGCAAGTCGCGCCATTTGGCACTAGTTCCACCCACAAAAGTTATGCCAATTTCAAGGTGTGTGAAAATTGAGTTTTTTTTCCCTAAACCCTTCACCAGTGTGTCTTTCCCTTCCGGTCTTTTCTCTGTATGAGCATAGATTGCATTGCTCATTATTTAGCTGAAATGTCTTCTCTCCATGATTTCTTGATGTAAAAGGGAATGAATGCCTTGTTTTGAACTCATGCTTTGGAAGTCCTCTTTGTGTTTGACCTCATATGTCTTGTCACCTTTTGAGCAATTTCGTTACAAAGTGTTTTGAAACAACGATTGCATTCTTAGTGTTTGTTTGCATCCCTTTGCCTTCATCCTTCATGAAGAAGATTTGCGTTTATTTAGTTTTCATCTCAAAGTTTACTTTTGTTAAAATGCATTAGATCACATTGCATTGAAAAGTGTTTTTTGAGATCCATCATTGAACTTAGGTTACATTGTTTAATGATTAAAAACTAAAAATCGCATTGAGTGCATTCTCTTTCATTAAAAGCGTGCATTAAGTAGATTCTCATCCATTGAAAAATGCATTGAGTGCATTCTTGTTCTTAAAAAAAAAAAAGAGGAAATTGTGCATAGATTACAATTGCATGGTTTCAAAAAAGAGGATTTTGCATAGATTACATTGCATTATTCGCATCGTTGAATGTTTGAAATTACTTTTGGATAGTGAAAGTCATCTAGTTTGGAAAAAGTTTCGTTTTTAGTATTGTTGTTTGTTACATCATTGCTTGAAGCTCCTCCCTTAACTAGATAGCATTCATCGAATTGAAAGATTTCTTTTCTCATATAGCTGCATATAGGAGATTTTCAGATGACACGTGGTAGGGCCTTGAAACCGAGACATAATTGAAGATCAACCATAAAATTTATTCAATCAACCTAAGGAAGCATTGAAACCTAACGAAACATTTTTAGTGGTCTAGGCTAGAGACGTGTTCCGACGTCTTTAAACCTAGTAGCTGTCGCTCGCCATCTGGCTTCAGACAGCGCTAGTACAGACTTGTGCTCCCCGTACCGTCGCGTATATAAAGGGAGACCCCATTAGGTTGCAAATCCTTTATCCATAGGAAGTCGAGTCTACCGCCTTATACCCGTGATACACCGGACACAGCATTCGGGGAGATTACTTGCACGTAGGTCAAGTCCTTGGTTGATTTCTCTTTCATTTTTAAACCAAGGTGTATATGGAAATTCACGGATATATGGTACACCCATCTGCCTAGATTACCAGAGTAGTCATTTTGATCTTCTCTGACTCAATGTTTTAAAAATTAACTACCCACGTAATATTCCTAGTTAAAGTTAGTTTCCTTAGGGTGTTGTTTTAAAGTTGTTTCTAATGGAAACTTTTCCGGAGTTCACCAACCAAGGAATCCCCTCCGATGGGAATCCGGGTCCTTTTCCTCCTTTTGGAAATGTTGGCTCTCCTTATATGGCAACGTTGTCCCTTCCTGGGTTAACTGTTGGGTTGCCTGTTTGGTTGTTTTCAACCTCTGTTGTCCCGAATGTCCTGGCTACTGTTCAATCAGTTCCTCCGCCTGAACAATGCCATGTTGATTCCAAGGTGGACCTCTCCCCTTCTTCGCCTGTTTCTGCGTCCTCCTCTTCTACTTCACTTGGTCAAAGTATAGATTCGAGTAACCAGGTGGCTAATAAGAAGAAGAAGAATAATTCCAATAAGAGAGAGGTTAAGGCTGCAGTTACTGCTCCTAAAACACCTCCTCTTGATGAACCTCCCAACCCTCCACAGAAAGTCAAGTTCCCTTGCATGTTGTTCATAGGAGACCATCTTCCTCGAGATTGCCCTGCATTCCCAAGGTGCTTGAAGTATGGTCCAATGGTCGCCCGCCGTTGCCTTTGGCTTCTGGGATTCAAGTTGGGGGCACGTCTTCAACTGGTGCAGGTAAGGCTCCTAAGAAGCAGGATAAGATTACCAATCCCTGTAAGTTGTGTGAAGGGCACCATGCCATTCACTTTTGTCCGTATATGGATGAAGCCAAGCGAGTTTTGGAAAACTCGGTTGTTTATGTGTCGTACCTTCTGGCTGGTTACAAACAGCTTTCTTTGAGTCCTCCACCAGCTGATCCTACGATTGGTTAAGAGTCATCCTTGGTCGATCCTGCTCCCTCGGAAATTCAAATTCAAGAATCCATCCCCGACCAACCATTGGTCGTGGGATCGGTTAAACTGGCCCCGTCTGTAGTGCACCGGGTCTTTTCCGTTGAGAGTGGACCTCACATTCCTCAAGCTCTTCTTGTTTCTTCAGATTCCTTGGACTTGGAGAAAGATTCTCCTGTCCCTATATCTCAAGAAACTGCTCCTCTGCCTCCTGTAATGGAGGTCTCGGAGGATACTCCTCCCTCCTTCGAGATGGAGGTCGTGGAGGATGCTCCTTCTTCAATCGTAACACCAGGGGAAGACCATCTCGGTTCGATGGTAGTCCCTCCGAGTAGTTTGGTCGTTTCCTTTGATTGGAATCGATTTTCAGGATACTGCCTTCCGTCTTATGTGCCTTTTGAGATAACGATACAAACCTTTGGTTTGGTCATACCCAACACCATTATAGACGAAGGCCCGTATGTTAGTATTTTATCCTCAACTACTTGGCAAGCTTTCGGTTCACCGCCGCTTGCACCTGTTATGCAGAATCTGTTGACATTTAAAAAAAGAACTATTCAACCGTTAGGGATCCTTCCAAGGTTAACTGTTACATTGGGAGGTAAAACCGTCCATATGGACGTGATGGTTGTTCCAGGCCCCTTGGATTTCAATCTGCTTTTGGCCCGCGATTACACCTATGCCATGAGAGCGCTTGTCTCCTCCCTTTTCCGTGTGATCTGTTTTCCACATGAACGATGGATCGTGACCATTGATCAGCTTTCTTTCTTTGGTCCTGATGTGGCAACTGGTCCACCATCATCCCTTCAAGGTCTTTATCCGTCGGTTGTATCTTCCCCGCCGCATGTCAATTATGTGGCTACCTGTCCTGTGCCTGTATTCAGTGATAGTGCCGTTGTGCATCGTGTGCTGGGGGCATTGGGTCCAGACTTCAAGGATGTTTTCCTTCCATCGGGTGTGGAACTCTTGGAAGAGATGACTTCTTATTCATTATTATGAGGTATGTCGGAGCAGAGTTCGTTTTCTTATGTCAAGCTTCTTAAAAAATGAAACAGGGTCGTCGGAGCAGAGTTCGTTTTCATGTGTCAAGCTCGTTAAAAAATTAAACAAGGTCATCTGAGGATAGTTCTTTTAATGTGTCAACCTCATTAAAATAATGAAACACGCTCCCGTTCAATTCGAGTCTTTGATAAGATCTCGTAAAATCCCAGTCGAGTCTTTCTCTTGATCTCGTAACTTGAACCTTCACTCCATTTGCCTTTCATATGGACTGAAGCTTGGGGGGCATGTACCTCGAATTGAGTCACCATGCTGGGGGCATGCTTACTTTTTCAAGCATAGTTTGTTTTTGTTTCAAGCTTGTGTAAAAATGAAACCGATTTCAAGCATAGTTTATCTTTGTTTCAAGCTTGTGTAAAAATGAAACCAACTTCAAGCAGAGTTTCCTAATTTCAAGCTTGTGTAAAAATGAAACTATTTTACCTCTTGTGATTGCCATTTTATCAGCCTGTTGTTGCCAGATGAGCCTTGGTTTTCTCACTCCATTGTCACTATCTGCTTGGCCAATCATATGCCTTCACTTGGTTGTTTAACCCATTCCTGAGGAACCGCTATGATGAGTGGTCTTGTTAGCCAGCCTCTTAACCTTTACTTGTTCTGAGTAGTTCCACTATTACCGGAACCAGTTGTTACCCTTTATACTACTCGTTCCTCCAAGAGGAGTCAAATTTTAGCTCTTTTCTGACTCTCTAAACATGAAAAGGTTGCCGAGTCGCTTGTCATTTTGATCTCATTAAATTGGCTGCGAAACGACATCTACCTAGTATACGTTTACCCCTTTTTCAGGCTGGGATAGATTATTTACGAAAAAGGAATACCCTAGCCTATTGCGACTAGGAGGTTTTCTCAGACATAGTTTTCTACCTTTACGGATCTGAGGAACTATCTACGAAAAGGGACTGTTGGAGTTTACTTTTCCGTTGTCTTTTAAAACTCTCTAAATATGAAAAGACGTTGAGTTCTTCCCTTGTCAGACTCGTTAAAACCTGATGACATCGGACTCCGTCGCAATGACATTACTCGAGTTTCTCCTTCCTAGGGCTCGTTAAATGTACTAGGTTGGATTTGTCCGAAGGACAAACTTATATGACAAGTATATGGTATCCTCTTCAATATTGTGTAAAAATAAAGAGGTACTCACCAGAAATGGTGGGGAAAAATGGAACCAGTATGACCATCGTGTCGGCAGTATGTCACTCTTGAACATGGCACTTGTCTGCATTCGTGTCGGGTTGGGGACATCTCATCTCGTTCTCTGCTTGCCTCCATGGGTTTGGGTAATCACTTTTGACCGCTCATTTGCTCATTGCCTCGTCGTCATGACCTCAGATATTTTGATGTCAAATATTGCCAAATCCATTGTTGTGCCGCCAATATGTTCAAGAGAAGTTGACCTCTACAGTTTTCAACCCTCCTCTGATTCTCATCTGATCCTGATTCACAAAAATTATGTTCCTCTGTCTCGTTTCGATGATGTGGGAAACACTATGGCCCACCTTCGATCAAGGTCACTTCCTTTTGACTTCAGCTCATTATCCAGG
This sequence comes from Pinus albicaulis, assembly GCA_034641835.2. Lineage (NCBI taxonomy): Eukaryota > Viridiplantae > Streptophyta > Pinopsida > Pinales > Pinaceae > Pinus > Pinus albicaulis. The sequence goes on from CM076577.1 coordinate 1,099,855,888, forward strand.
AAGCTGATCTAGAGACTCCCTTCTGGTACCTTGGAGCCTGCATGCCTCAATGGCAGGTTCTTTGCATTCGAACCAAATTTTTCATCATTGGCCTTCAATCGAATGATTCCGCGGGTGTTCGACGTCAGCTCACTGTTCACATTCCGTGGATTGTACCTATAGTACCTTGAGGGCCATTGTCATTGTTGGTGGTTCCTCTCGCGTCTGTTAACAGCTTTCATCATTGGCTGGTAATCAGACGATGTTCTTGCATGTTCGACTTCAGCTCATTTATTCACATGCTGGAACTTGTACTATGTTCGGGTTGAGATGGAGCGCAAGACCCTGGATTGTTTGATGGAATCCAGGCTGCGGATTTTGTGGATTATCATGATTGGTTACATGACTCATTGATTGGATGGCTGCGACCATACCTAAGTCTATTTATTGATCCTTACTGGATGGCTGCATCCATGCCTCGGATCTTGATTATTGTATACTCTGTTATGGATGGTTGTGCCCATACCACACATCATGTATTTGAGATATCAGTTGTACTTGTCTACGCAGGTTTTCCTACGGCAGTGTTTTTAGTTGGGCACGTTCTTGTAAAGCATTTCACCTCTCTCTCTCTCTCGAGCCTCATGCTTTAGGGGGCATCTATTACACAGTAATTCTTCATCGTCCCTGCAATCCCCCGTCCCACACATTGGAGGGCCTTTTCCGTGACCTGTGAGCAGTGACATGACCTGAAACCACTAAATACAAAGGAAATCGACTCCATAAAACGATTTCTGTCCGCTCAAAACCGTTCTTTGTTTCTAACATTTCATCAGTCCGGCCTCATGTAATCTGAAGGAAAATTGCAGCTCATCACGGTGATGACATAAATTAAACTAAGCAAGGACATTTTTTTAAAACAAATTTGGAAGGTCAAACATGTCACCAACTCTGAGCCGAGTCTCTGCATGCCTATTAATATTAATAATATATAAAAGGAGTTGGGAGGTTTGGCTCTAGATCTCCATGTAGGGGAAGTAGTTTTCCACCTATCATGGAAGCTTCCTTGAGGATAGGGCCAATCCCACCATTGTAGGGATCCCAACTCCCCTTCCACCATCTATATAAGCTTGCCATTTTCCCTTTACAAGCTAGCCTTAGTAATCATAGAACTAAGAGTTGAATCAGTAGCAAGGAGACTATCGCCAGATAGCCTCTGAGAGCCAAGCCAAAGAGAGAGAGAGCTTTGTCCCATTCCTGACGAGCTTCATCGAGACGTGCTCAGATGTCGACCCGCTGAAGGAAGATCCAGCGTCAGAGCTCAGGTTGTATCTTTCTTTCATTGTTATTAATAATAAGCGACTTTGATTATGGTTCCATTCATATGTTCATGTCTTATGTTATGAATTATATCTTCTCTGACTGATATATGGTTACATGTTTTAGGTTTTACGTTGTGTGTTGTTTCTTCGTGTACGTGCAGGTGTTCGAACATGCTAAGCGGGAGAATTGTGATCTGCCAAAGTGAAGGACGGAAGCGCCATCTTTTCTGCAAGCAACAGCAGCGTGGGACTTAAGATAGGCCTCTTGTCGCATCTTGGTCTTTTGTAACTAGGAACCTGCATCTTAGCATGACTCGATTGTTGCTAGACCCGATCTGGGCTAGTAGGGATCGCCTCTGTCAGCAGAGGGGATTTACCTCTCCAACACATGGCAGTAAGTCAAGTTGCATGTGAGGCTATCTGGATGAGCAAGATCCTGGTTGGTTTGTTCGGTTCACATTTAGATCCTACAGTGATATATTGTGATAATCAGAGTTGCATTAAACTCTCGATTAATCTCGTGTTTCATGATAGATCTAAACATATTTATATCCGGTATCATCATATCAGAGATTGTGTGTAGCGGAAGATCATGTTGCTTCAGTACATTCCTACGGAAGATCAGGATGCAGACATTCTAACAAAGGCGCTCGGCAGGAGCAAACTTGAATACCATAGAGGAAGGATCGGGGTGAAGGATAATCCCTATCTTTTTGAGAGGGAGTGTTGAGATTCAACAAGATGGTGAGATTAGTGAAACGTAAGCACCTTCACTAAGTGGGGCCCGTAGGCTATTTTTAGGTGTATGTATATTTTTAGACATGGTGAGCATATTCTATAAGTTGCAGGATGCTATTTGTAGATGGTTGAAAATTTGGAAAAATAGATGAAATTCTATTTTTAGAATATTGGGCGAAGTCTATTTATAGATCATCGATCTAAAAATAGATGCATGTCGATTATTATTAGCCCTTAATAATAATCCGACAATAAACATCAACTTATTCTCTTGGAGCACTTTATTTCAGTATAGATTTGGAAAATCAGTGGGCTGAAGGAATATGCAATTCCTAGGGTTTACTGGTGGTTCATGCATGGAGGACTTAGTTAGAACTGAAGTGGAAAAGTTATGACAGAGTTGGAAGAGTAGTTCGAGGAGTTGTTATTTAGTTTAACTCAGTTAATGGAGTTAAACTCAGTTGAGCTAGTTGTATCTAGTCTAACTGAATGATACACTAGTGAGAGTAGAGTGAATTAATTAGTTAATTAATTCACAAATAATAACTCACTGATCAACTAAACAAATACAGCAGTTAACTACAGTGCATTTCAGTTCTAGTGGAGACCCAGTGGAGAGGTAGGTGAAAGGGTGAGATGGACTATCCATTGTGACTATAGTGATGCATTGGTTGCATCACACACACATTGGAGTTGCCAATGAGGATTGCGCAATCAAGACAAGGCCAATTTGAATTCATTCAGGGGTCTTCTTCAACAGGGATTGCGCAGTGGAGGCAGGTTGTCAGGTGGCGAGAAATTGGTGCGTGGATTTGTAGATTTCTTCATGATTGTGTGTGACGATTGTATTGTACTGAGAGCTTGATGTACTAAGCTTTGTATGATATTGTTACATGATCTCCATGATACATAATATATGATAGTTGGAGTTTTTAGCTTCAGGATTTCCTGTTAAACAACTGTGTTATGTGCGATTGTTTTTATTGCTTCATGTGTTTGCAATTAAGTTTAAATTTCCGCAAAATATTAACAGTGGAAGGATTCTGTATTTAGCAAGAAGATAAAATATTGTTAGATCAAGGGAATTTGGATATATGCATGCATATGGTATATAATTTCTACAAAAATTGGTCTTACATGGTGTACTTAGGTCCATCTAATAGTAACAGGTTAGATGACCAAAAAATGGTGTAACGGATATCATCTTTAATCATGAGCCTCTTTTTCAAAATATTGGGCTAACTCTTCCAACTAAGGCAATTTCCTTAACATAATCCTCTTCCTCTTACTCATAAAACCTTCTTGCTTTAATGCTACCATATATTTCAAATTGTTTTCTCCTAGAAAATTCAGGTCTCCTATAAATATGGAAATTATTCTATATAATGTATGTCCTTCCATATCATTCTTTTATTGCCAAATCTTAAATCACCCTAGTTATTTATCTACAATTCTCACTCAGAGGATATGTGAGAACAATTATAACCAATAAAAGTATACATGGACAAGAGACTAACCAAAAATTAAAAACAATAATAATAGTCTTAATCAAGGAGAAAAAGGTATAGAATACTTATCATTTTCCGAAGAGTCAACTTCCTCTTAATCTTGTACCATCCTTGTCCTAATATCAAGATGATGTAATTTTTGTCATTCAAGAGCTAGGGCTTCTTCTTTAAGCAAAAATGATTATTCCTAGGTTTTTGTTCCTAAGGTTTTTTTGAGACCATACTTTTGTTAGGGTTTACAAATCCTAGATACCTCAATATCCAAAGTCTACCTACCATCCTTCAGATTTACAAATTCTACGATAATGCTAATGTGTTAGATGCAAACCCTAGAAATATACCTTCTATTCGTGAGGTAGATTTTATTGATGTTTCTATCATTGAATGTCTAACCTACAAAAATTAAAGAAGTAGTATCTACCATATTGATTGTGTCTTTGTCGTCAAGAGAGGGGACATGTCATCTTGTCAACATATTTCAAAGGAGCATAAGATCATTAGTTTGTTATTCATGTTATTTTCTAGATCTGATTTCTTCATATCCTAGTAGACTTAGCAATCCATTCAATATGATTGACCTAGATCATATGTTGCAAGATAAATTTGAAATGGACTTACAATTCATATAACAAAAGATTATGCATACCTCCTCAACCTTACTTGTCCAAACTTTCAATCATTTTATCATTGAGATCAATTATAAAACATTGATCTTTTATGGTATTATTTCATATGAGAAAAGATCACAAATATTTGGTTCCTTGCAATAGAGATAATTGATTTTTTCTTCAACTAGTGTGTATCATATTCATCCAACAAAAGTTCCTCAGACCTTCGACCTTTAAATTTAGTCACAATTTATTTGGGATGCTTCAATAAAATGTCCTTGTAATATTATAGAGACTCGGATAATAAAGCTTGTATTTCATAGCTCTTAGATGAATGTTGGGCTCGTCTTCATATTTGTCTTCAAAAATTCAAACATTGTAGGCTTTCAATTCGGTTACCACAAATATAAGACTTTAATTCAAATGCTATGTTCCACACAGAAAACTTGGATGCATTTACAACTCAAACTGTGTTTCTTAAAGAAATTTTGGCCTTTTGAGCACTGGTATCTAGGCTTTTTTAAATTCTTGAAATTATCCTTGTTCCACCATATATATTATTACTCTATTGGCTCAATATTTCATAGATTGATCATTGCTTCAAGGAGATCGGATCAATGAGTATTTATATTTCATTAACTTGCATAGTTCAAATTTCACAAAAGGGGCTTGGACTTGGATGCCATGTCATAAAGATACCACAACCTTGGATTTGTAACCTTCCATGATTAGACTAGTTACTTTTCCACAAATTTGGATGTCACTTGGATATTACACCACATATATGATGCACAAATGTTCATAGATCGGATTGACTAACACTTTAATTGAATAGTATAGGTTGTAATGTAGATTTAGACTTAGTTTCAATCTTAATAAATTCATAAAACCTTAGAGAGTTCAGATCTCAGATTCCTCACAATATTCAATATACCATTGTCCATAAGACTGCCATTAATTGAGCCCTTTGTACCAAACACATAATCTAGCCCTTTGCATAGATAACTGCCTCAACCTTCACATAGTTGCCTTAGATTCTTATGACAAAATTTGCATCATAGATAACTACCTCATATTCTAAGGGTTTCCGCAAAGAATTAGATATCTCACAAGTCTTTCCATGTCATAATATTTTTTCAAAAGGTAAATGCCATAGATCCACAAAAACTATAGAGGGTAAGTGCCATAGAGAAACTTGTATTAAAATTGGTGATGATGTCTTCAATTTGGCCTTCTAGATCATTTAGAGCAAGTCTAATGATCCATTATTATTCTTCAATACTAGCTCTAATACCATGTCCGAATTCATTTGAAATCTACAATTTCTGAACATGATAATTACTTGTTATTTTTAACTATGTTTCTTTTTAGCATTTACTTCATTTACTTGTGTCATTAAGAAAATATACATCAAAATATATAAATAAAGTGCACAAGAGACAAGAGACACCAGAGATAAGTCTAGAGGCCAGAGAAAAACCCACAAGGGGAAGACCCAAAGATCCTTTCGTTATAGATTCTTCATAAATGTAACACCCGCATCCCACATTTACCCAAGTAACCGAAGAATCGAGGTAAACATGTGACGAAGAGTTACTATGATTAGATTCAACCTCCTAAGTGACCTTAAGGAAGTGGAATCAACGGAAACACATCACACATACCTTCCACATCAACTACATGACTCCCAGAAGCCAACCCAAACCCTCAGGAATCATGACCTTGGGTCCCATTGAGGTTTTAGGCCTTAAAACCCTTAAACGCTCCCACAGTATAGCCATGGGTGTGTCTGGGAGGCTATGGACACTCCCACAACATATGAAAGAATATGTTCAGGAACTTTTTCCCATGGACCTGTGCCAACGTCTCTAGGTTTTGAGCCACTTTTTAGGCACAGAGCCCAAGTCACTGCCTATAATTCAATGACAAGCTTAGACATGAAATATAACAATGAAACAATGGTGCAAAAGCAAATCCTGGAATAAGGACTTGACTAGACCCCTACTATCCATGACAGAAATTTCTTTAAACATTTCGCAAATATGAAATCTACAGGCTTAAATAACAAATCTAAATATAGGGGTTTCATACTTATTTGAGAATCTTTAAGAAGCATTGTTCCATTACATCATTAGCCACAATATCATCTATTAGGTCACAGATACATTTTTTATTCATTTACAAATAAAAACATGAGGAGATCCATACATCATCACTGTTATAATACATGCTCATAACCAACATAATAACAACAGAAATATCTGGGATACATCAGCCATAGGATCCACATATGATCAGGTGCTCAAAATTATGCTCAAAAATCAAATTTGTTGGATCAGTTTAGAACCTGAACAACCGCGTATATCTCGTCGTTTTGAATCCGGCGCAACTCATTTCGCAGAAAACCGACACTGTATGCTCCCAGAAACACGTTCTGTCCACTTTGTCAAACATGTAAACTTTTGGAAAAAAAATTGGAGGGACAACCCAATCAACAATCCATACTGTTGACTGGGTATGCACAGTGACAGGGTGACTGTACAAGTTTGATTAGTCAAAGGTATTTGTGGTCGAATGATCTCGTGCCAAGTGGCACTTTGTGATTGGTTTGAAATATCGAGTTTTCATTAGCTTTTGAGTGGCCAACCATAGGCTGCCATGTGGCAGCTCGAGGGCCACCAAAATTTTGGGTTTGAGTCCAAGCATAAGCAATGGGGGTCGAAGCCGTGACCACTAAGCACCAAGTAACAAGCCATACCGTCACACCACACACATGAATCTTAACATATTATGTATTCCATATAGTTTTGTATTAATGATGTTGGTGCATTGGGGGGAGGGGGTCGGGGTCTAGCCCCAACCCTGGTCACCACGTTGGGGGTTGGGTCCATGGGCGGGAGGCTAGCCCCATTCCCCCCCCCCCCCCCTCATAATTGTAACAGTAACATAATGTGTTAAGGTCCTTGTGACCACAACGGAGACCACCGCGGAGTCCTAACCACTATGTTAACCGCCAACTGAGACCACCCCTGCGCCATGTGCCCACATCAATGTTAAATTCGGTGGTTAGCCCTAACTATCGACGCTTTTATATAAAATAAAATTATTCAACCATATTGCATATGGTTTAAAATTTGATTTTTAGGCGTTAGAGGGAAAATTAATGCCCCAACAATTTCACCCTGTTTTTGGTGGAAATGGCACTCCGATAGCGCTTTTTGGGGAGAAATTGTGGGTTTAATGCTAGATTTTGGGAAAAATGTGGAACAAATTGTGGATCAACTAGGGGAGGTTGTAACTTGATGAGTTTTTGGCAAAATTCAATGAAAAAAGAGGCTACACATGCATTTTGGGCATTCTAGAGCTGATGGAACAAGTTTCAAAGTTATTTGAGCATTGTAAACACATGTAATCACATTGTTGAGCATAATAGAAGAGGGCCAAGCCATTGGAAGTTGGACCAAGGAGACGTAGCCCAAGCGGGGTGAACTTCTTCATCATGTGTTGTTGTGTGACTGTTTATGGTGATGTTCATGTCTGTTAGATGTTGTTGTTTAGTGTTTTTTTTATGTTAATTTGCTCATGAAATTCATATAAAACACATAAAAATTTCATGTTAAGCTTGCAATTAACCTCATCATCCTCAAGCACTTTCTTTCTATTCTGAATTGGATTTTAGCACAACAAAACTAATATTCCAATTCAGATCAAGTTGGTATCAGAGCACTAGGTTTACTTGTGCAAGGAGGATTTAATTTGTTTTGTGAGTGTTTAATTTCTTATAAGGTTGAAGTTGAAGAGAGGAGAAGGAAAGCTTGTGGGTGCAGGTTCTCTAGTTGGAGCCAGGAGAATGAGGGCATAGTTGCAATAATTTACACCAAAATATTCACCTCCCGTTGCAGTAGAAGCTTTAGTAAGCATGTCTCATGAAGGAGGAATTGATAACATGTTAGAGGATGAGAAGGCATTTAGGAAGGCTTTCTTTGACATGCCAGAGATGGTGAAGGTCCTCTATGAAGAGAGGAACACAAGGTTGCAGGGTGAAAGCTCCAGGCCTCCAAGAGGAGAGGGTTTTCCAAGAGGAGGAGGTAATGGAAATGGTGATAAGCCACCATCTACTTCACCATCATCCTCTTCCACTACTACAACCCTTATAAGCCACCATCTTCACCTTCACCTTCATCCTCTTCCACTACTACAACCCTTACACATACTTTTTAACCTACCTTGAAAGGAGTTGGTAAACAACCCTTGTTAAAACTTGATATTAAATTTGAGTTGCCTATGTATAATGGTGAAGTGAATGTAGAGAAACTTGACAATTGCGTTCGTCAGTTGGAGATCTATTGTAGGATTCAAAACCTTCAAGATGATGATACAAAGATACAACTAGCTTCCTTGAGACTGGAGGGTACAGGACTAGTATGGTGGGAAGCCAAGACACAATATGAGATAAAGAAACATGGTAAGATATCACTCTCTTGGTCTAATTTCATGGCTGCAATTAAAAGACAATTTTGCCCTCTAGCATATATGCAAAAATCCATCATGAATTGGCAGAACTTCAGACAACTTAAGGGTAAAAGTGTGCAAGATTACACCCAAGAATTTAGAAAAAGAGCTCTTATGTTAGGTGTTGATTTTCATTCACAAGACACATTGTTTAAGTATATAGGGCGTTTACATAGCTACTTAAGGCATACTATCCTTATGTTCAATCCCACTAGCCTAGATGAGGTTTGTTGCAAGCCACCCACCTTGAGGCAAGAGGGAAAAATATTCCAGAAGAGGGTAAAAAGAAGCCATTTAAGGGTGGAGAGAAAGGAAAGGGAAAGAAAAATGCATCCGTTAAAAATGAAGGAGGGAAACTGACATGCAAACATTGTTCCAAAGAGGGTCATGATGAAACCACTATTGGAAGCTTCATCCAGAGATGAGGTCCAAGAAATTCAACAACAAGGGAAAACAAAAAATAGCTGCAACCACTCAACAGGATTTGTGATCTGACTCGAGTGATGAAACTAAAATTATAGACATGGGTATGAAGGGAAAATAATCCATTTCTAGCACTAGTCCATCAAATTTTCACTCTAGTACTCCAAATGAAGAAACAAGAATTGAATTATTTCATGTGAGGGTTATTTCAAAACATAAAAAAATCGACACACTATTTGATAGTGGGTCTCAAGACAATTTGATATTTGAAGACTTAGTCAAGAAACTTAATCTTGAAAGCATTCCTCATCACAAACCATATACATTGGGTTGGATATGCAAGAAAACAAATTTGCAAGTTACAAGAAAGTGTATTCTTCGGTTTGCAATCACAACATACTTCATTGACGAGTTGAATTGGAAGTTGTACCGCTTGATATTTCAGGAATTGTTTTGGGTAGTTCTTACCTATATGATAGAAAAGCCATCTTCTATCACCATGAAAACAAGTACCACTTGTTCAAAAATGGTGTGGAGTATATTGTGAGAGCTCATCGCAAGAAACTAACTCTTTCAATAGTTAATGCAGGGAAATGAAAAGACTAGTGAATTTAAGCAAGAATTTTGTGCTTCCTATGATTAAACCAAATAATGATGTTGATTATGAAGAATTTAAAGGTTGTGATCCAAAGTTTAAATCTGATTTGATTGAAGTGCTTAATCAAAATAATGAGATGTTTCAAGAGCCAAAAGGGTTACCTCCCAAGAGAGGAATCCAACATGAGATACAGTTGCAACAAGATTGTCCTCTTCCTAATATTGGCATGTATAGGATGTTGGTGATGGAGAGTGCTAAAATCAAAAATCCAATCCAATAGTTGTTAGACAAAGGGATCATCTGACCAAGTACTTTGCCATGTGGGTCACCTATTGTGTTGGTGCCAAAGAAGGATGGAACATGGCACATGTGTGTAGATTTATGTGCATTGAACAAGATTACAGTAAAGAACCATTATCCACTTCCTAGAATAGAAGATTCACTTGATCAATTGAAAGATGCAAAGTATTTTACTAAGTTGGACTTAAGGAGTGGATACCATCAAATTAGAATTGTTGAAGGTGACATTTGGAAGACAACATTCAAAACAAAGCAATGTTTGTTTGAATGGCTTGTTATGCCTTTTGGTTTATGTAATGCTCCCGCACCCTTTATGCATGTGATGAATGATGTTTTAATGCCATTTCTTGATGAGTTTGTCATCGTCTACTTAGATGATATCTTAATTTTCAGTAAATCACTTGATGAACATGTCATGCATGTAAGAAAATTACTTGATGTCTTAAGGAAAGAACAATTGTTTTTGAAGATGTCAAAATGTGGGTTTGGTAAAACTTCTTTGGTGTACTTGAGGCATATTTTTGGAGGTGGTGAGTTGACGATAAACCCCTCTAAGGTTGAGGTCATTGTGAATTGGCCAATGCCCAAGACAGTCACTGAGGTAAGAATTTTTGTGGGAGCAGCCCAATATTGAAGAAAGTTTATTGCTAACTTCTCTTTTATCGCAACTCCTTTGCATGCATTGACTAGTGTGAAAAATGTCTTCCAGTGGGGAGGAAAGCAACAAAAAACATTTGATGCTCTGAAAGAGAATATCAGTTCAACCCCAGTACTTGGATTACTCGACTTGAGACAACCCTTTGAGATTCAAACTGATGCAAGCGACTATGCCATGGGCACAGTCCTTATGCAACATGGTAAGCCCATTTCATTTCATTCAGAAACTTTAAATGGTCCAATGCTTATCTATCCCACTTATGAAAAGGAGCTTTATGTGTTGGTTCAAAGTGTGAAAAAGTGGAAACATTATTCGATGGGAAAGGAAACCATCACACACATTGACCACCAACCATTGCAATACTTGTAATCGCAACCTAAGTTGTAGTAGTCAAGGCACTTTTGATGGATGGGTTTATTACAACAATTCCACTTGGTCATCAGGTATAAGAAAGGTATTTACAACAAGGTTGATGATATGCTTTCTAGGCCTATTATTAGTGTGGCTACTTTACTCAAGCATAATTCTATTTTTCATGAAAGTTATATTGAGCAATATGCATGTGATAATGACTTTCAAGATGTTTATGGAAGCTTGAGTCAAAGCAACCAAGTAGAGGAATTGGATTACCATGTGCATAATAACTTGTTGTATCATTTGGGCAAACATTTTATTCCACAGGGGGAGAGAGTTAATATCATAAGGGAAGCACACACTTCTCTTATTGTTGGACATTTCAGTGTAAGCAAAACAATGGCACGTCTTCAGAGGTATTGTTATTGGCCTCATATGCTTTAAAGTGTGTCACATTTCATTAAAGGTTGTTCATTATGTGCAGTCAGTAAACCTAGCAATAGGAAGTTAGGATTATACACACCACTTCCTGTACCTTCACGTCCATGGGAGTGTGTTTCTATAGATTTTGTAAGAGGTCTTCCTTTATCAAAAAGAGGTCATGATTATTTGTATGTAGTTGTGGATAGGTTCAACAAGATGTGTATATTAATGCCATGTAAAATTAAAATAATAGTTGAAAAAACAACTGACTTATTCTTTCAGCATGTTTGGGTTCATTTTGGTTCGCCCACGTCCATTGTTAGTGATCGAGATTCTCGATTTGTTGGGAATTTTTTGTCAAGTTTGTTGTACTTGATGGACACCAAGTTGAAGAAGAGTACAACCTTTCATTGGCAAACAAATTGTCAAATCGAGGTGGTCAATTGAACAGTCATACATCTTTTTCGAGGATATTGTATCAAGCATACTAAGTTGTGGGAAGAAAACTTGCACTACATTCAACATTCTTACAACCATGCAAAACACTCCTCTATACAAACATCGCCATTTGAGGTGTGTTTTGGATACTTGCCTAGATCACCATTAGATTTCATTTTTGGGAAGGATGTTTCTATTGATGGCCATGGCGACATAGAAAAATCCAAGAAGTTCATAAAAAAACAAATCCAATTGATACATCAAACAGTTCAAGATCAGTTTGAAAAGAGCCAAGGAAAGTACAAAGCAAGGCACAATGAGCATCGTGTAAGTCACAAGTTCCAAGTTAGTGACAAAGTTTGGCTTCACATTAGCAAAGAGAGGCTTCAAGGGGAAGGTAAAAAACCGAAACCAGTCCGTTATAGTCCTTTCAAAATTTTGGAAAAGACTGGTGAAAATGCCTTCAAGTTAGATTTTCCTTCTTACATGAAAATTTACTCTGTTGTTAATGTTGATAAATTGAGGTTGTACGAGCCTCCATTGATTAAAGATCAAGAAGAACAGGTTCAAATTCCTTCTATTGAAGACTTTGCTCCTAAATACCTTGATGAGCTTCAACAAGACACCATTCTTGACAGAAGAACAAGGACATCAAAAAGAGGGAGTGTAGTCTACCTTCGTGTGGGGATTAAAGGCACAAATCCTTATAAGGCCAAATGGATCAAGATTGGAAAGGTGAGGGAGCTATAACCTCATCTGCTGAACACTTTAAAGTGATCTTTTGGGGTCCAAAATCTTCCAGTGGGGAGGAGTGATTAGGTGGTCAAAATTATGCTTAAAAATCAAAATTTTCGGATCTTTGCGGAACCTGAACAACCGCGTAGATATTATTGTTATGAATCCGGCACAACTCGTTTCGTGGAAAAACCAACATAGTATGCTCCTTGAAATGCATTATGTCAACTTTGTCAAATGAGCAAATTTTTGGAAAAAAAATTGCATGGACAACCCAGTCAACAGTCCGTACTACTGACTGGGCATGCACAATGGCAGGGTGACTGTACAAGTTTGATTGGTCAAAGGTCTTCATGGTCGAATGAGCTCGCGCCACTAGAACTTTGTAATTGGCTTGAAATGTTGAGTTATCATTGGCTTTTGAGTGGCCAACCACGGGCTACCACGTGGCCTAGTCAGGGGCCGCCACATGGGAGCCCGAGGGCCACCAAAATTTTGGGGTCAAGTCTGAGCTGCAGCAGCGAGGGTCGAACCCGCGACCATCGAGCACCAAGAAACAAGCCATATCGTCACGCCACACACATGAGTCTTAACATATTATGTATTCCATATAGTGTTGTATTAAGGATGTTTGTGCCTTGGGGGGCGGGGGGCGGGGTCTAGCCCCAGCCCTGGTCACCATGCCGGGGGCAAGGACCATGGGCAGGAGGCTAGCCCCGCCCCCTATAATTGTAACCGTAACATAATGTGTTAAGGTCCTTGTGACCACAATGGAGACCACCGCGGAGCCCTGACCACCAGCGTTAACTGCTAATGGAGACCACCACCACGCCATGTGCCAACACCAACATTAATTCTGGCGGTAGCCCTAACAGTCGGCGCTTATATATATATATATATATATATATATATATATATATATATATATATATATATATATATATATATATATATATATATATATATATATATATATATATATATATTTTTTCAACCATATTGCATATGGATTAAAATCTGTTTTTTAGGCGTTAGAGGGAAAATTAATTCTTTGATAATTTCGCCCTGTTTTGGGCAAAAATGACGCTCCGATAGTGCTTTTTGGGGTGAAATTGTGGGTTCGATGCCAAATTTTGGGGAAAATGTGGAATGAATAGTGGAGCAACTAGGGGAAGTCATACCTTGATGAGTTTTTGGCCAAATTCGATGAAAAAAAGAGGCTACACAACCATTTTTGGACATTATGGAGCTAATGGAATAGGTTTCAGAGCTGTTTGAACGTTGTAAACACATGTAATCACACTTTTGAGCATAATAGAAGAGGGCCAAGCCATTAGAAGTTGGACCAAGGAGGAGTAGCCCAAGTGGGGTGAACTCCTTCATCATGTGTTGTTGTGTGATTGTTTACGATGATGTTCATGTTTGTTAGATGTTGTTGTTCAATGTTTTGTTTATGTTAATTTTCTCATTAAATTCACATAAAAACACATAAAACTCATGTTAAACTTGAAATTAACCTCATAATCCTCAAGCACTTTATTTATATTCTAAATTGGATCTTAGCACAATAAAACTAATATTCCCATTTAGATCAACACATAAATCAATACATTTCCACATCAAATTCCAAGCAAATGAATTTCTCATTAATGAATGTAGGAACCAACCGAGGATGGGACTACCACGTTCCACCAGACCATAGATTGACTGAGCTAAATCTCTATTCATCCAATCACCCTTGTGCCATATTCCAAGCATAAATGTGGGACTCATAACCAACCAAAAGAACCAAAAAACCAAGGATGTTATTAGAGTTCTCCTAGATCGTGAGGAATTTTACTGCCTCCTAGTCTCTTAGGATTTACAATAATCCACAGTCTAATCTATGGATCACTAGGCCCTACAACGAGACCGGCTCTCTAGGCTTTACTGTACATCCCATCCTGGGACTACTAGGCCCAACAGAGAGAAATCCACCTCTTGGCTTTACCGTATATCCTTCCATTCACTGGTAAGGATTCCTAAGGATTCCTAGGCCCACCAAGGCACACAATCTTGCCTTTACTGCAATCCCCAGGGTGGTTCAAGGGTCACTAGGCCAATTACTTTACCGTAATCCAGTGCACCCCATGTTGATACACTCGACCTAATGTATCATTTTTCAAACATCTCTTTTAGCTACAACTTTAGCTCTATCAACTCGAGTGTGCTCATCCTGTAAGGTGCTTTTAATGTTGGAGTTGCCCTTGGTACCAACTCAATAAAAAATTCTACTTCCTTGTGAGGTGGAAACTCTGAAATCTCTGTAGGAAATACATCCTGAAACTATTGTAGAACTGGGTATCTGCTCAAAACATATGCATCCTCAACTTCCTTACCTTTGTCACTAGAAATATTTACTACAAATAACACACATCCTTTCTTGAAACTACGCTTGGCTTGCACAGTTGTCACCATCCTAACTGATGTGCCTTTCTTCTTTCCTTGTAAGACTCTTGGTTACCCATTT
Organism: Pinus albicaulis; assembly: GCA_034641835.2. Lineage (NCBI taxonomy): Eukaryota > Viridiplantae > Streptophyta > Pinopsida > Pinales > Pinaceae > Pinus > Pinus albicaulis. Next base: position 1,099,870,993 of record CM076577.1, read on the forward strand.
TCATCCAAGCACTCAATGGCTTTGTCATAACAATCCACCTTGGTCCTCGGAAGGTATAGGTAGTCCATACCCAATAGCATGCTATATGATCCCAATGTAAATATGTTCAAGTGCATTGTTGTAGACATGTCATTCAACTCAAATGCACAAGCTCTTGCCCAATGGTGAACTATTTTCTTTGTACCTATGGCCAATTTCACTAAGAAATATTCTGCATGCATTCTTTATTCAAGCCACATTTATCCACCAAGTCAGGACTAACATAGTTATAATTAGATTCAGGGTCAATCAAAATAGAAATAACTCGATCACAAAGCTTATTGTCCATCTCAATGATACATGTTTGGTGCTCTACCTACCTGTTGTCCACGACTGCATAAATGCGAGGAATGCTCTACCCAATATCCCCAATAGTCTGTGCCCCATGTGCACTATATATCTAAGGCCTACCACCCTGATTTTGCGAACAATCTCTCCTAAGGTGTTCCTCACTGCATGTCCAACACTCCAACCATCCAGTACCATTACCTCTATGCTGGTGTTGTGATCCATGTCCTTGTCTAGCTGCATTAAACTTCCTTTGTGGTGCCACATTTTCTTTCTCTTCTGCATTATGAAGCCTTGCTCTTTTCGGCTGCCATTTACCTTTACCTTTTTCTTTCCATTTCCATCCTTGCTGAGATTCATTCTTACACTTTAACTGTTCATATAAATGCTTAAATTTCCCAGTAACTTCTTCAAGTGCCAGAGGTTCATCATGCTCAATGTGATCTCTAAATGCTAATGGAAAACCATTGACAAACCGCTGAACTTTAGCCTTCTCATCTTTAAAATTTCGTACATACCTTAATAGCTCTAGGAACTTAGTCATGTACTCTTCATCTGTCATTGACCCCATCTTTAGCTCATCAAATTCTTTATCCTTACTGTCATAGTACCTTTCTGACAAGTACTTCTTCCTGAAAAGCCTCTTGAACTCATGCCAACTCAAGTCCTCTATTTTGATGTCTTTGACCCGCTTCACATATTCCCACCAAATGTTTGCTTTACCTTTAAGGCTAAAGATAGCAAGTCGGGCCTTCATATTATTTGTGTGCTCATGCAAATCAAAGAACTTGTTCATCCCAAGTATCCAAGCTTCTCCATCTTCTGGTTTCTTTAAATATCCATCAAAATTAGGTTGCTTTTCCTTCTTAAATTCATCCAACAAGTATCCCATGTCACTCCTCCTGTAAGGATGATAATTATGACAATCATGATGTCTATCCAAGCTAGAACTAGAATAGTACATGTATTCATCACCCCTCCTATCAGGAGTATCTAATGTCCTGCCATCTCTCACTGTGTCGGCTCTATCTGACCTGTGCCTACCAGGAAACCTAATGCCATATGCCCCATTAGTTTTGTCCTCCTATCCATGGTTGATCCAAAGTGGCCCTTACCGCTACAATTCTAACAAGCTTTGAAGAAGTATTGCATTAACCTCTACTTGTTTCTCTTGTGCCTGTATGATCTAGTCATTGTCTTCATTACAACTACTTATTTCTTCCTTCAAGCTTCTTAATGGGCTTGCCAAATCAAAAGAGTTCCCACCACGTTGCTCATTTGATTCATAGGGAGAGTCTTTGTAGTCTACCATCTTGCTATTCATTTTGATCTTTTTCCTGCAAGGCATAGTATGTCAACTAAACCAAATCATAATAAACTAACGTACCTTAGTATAATTTGGGGAGGACACCTCATCTACAAGATCATCCAAATCAGTGTAATACACGTACAAACATAATCACAACCACATATAGACATATAACAACTAAGTGTACCAACACATAAAATCATTCTAGCTAGAGTCCAGTCATCACTGCGTGACCATATCACTACACATACTATGACCTCATGCATGACAACATAAACCATACCAATGTACGTGGACAATACACAATCATAAACATATACAATACACAAACATACACATGGACAATACACAAGCATAAACATGGACAATACACGAGCGTAAACACAGACAATACACACACATAAACATGGACAATACATGAGCGTAGACACGCACAATAGACACGCATAAACACATGTAACCAAGCATAAGCATACAATACCTATAACAACATGTAACAATGTGTAACCAAGCATAGAAGGATGATACATGTAAGCACTTTACATGTATAAACAACACGTAACCAGTCATACACTCATGATGACATAGTGCACAACAACACCATCATCCTACACGTGGTGACATCACTGCAACCATGATCAACATTATGCGGATGCAACAAGCACTTACACCACAAGTATGAGAAACACATATGCAACCAACATAAATGCATAATCAACTCACCACCCATCCATTCCAAGGGGTGAAACATGCTCTGTGTTAGACTCGGTCCTGTCAGTCCCTGGCCAGAGTCAGATTCACCAAAGTTCATTTCCCGTCATTTGCAGTCATTAATGCTACTCTGGTCAAAATTTATCAAAATTCATTAAATAATCCCCGCCATGGCTCTAAAGGCCTAATAGTTGCACCCATAGTTGATCTCACTGATATTTTAGCCAGGAGGCTTGAACCCAATCTTTCAGCCTGTCTAGAATGTTGATGAAGGGTAAAAACAAAATTCATGATTGTTTCACAAGTAAGGATGAAGAGTTTCTACTCAAAATCCTAATATTTGAAAGGCCCAAACCTAGTCCATTTGATATTTCCATTTCTAACCATTAAATAGACCCATTTTATAAAAAATGGAATCTATCATGAGCGTACCAACATTGAAAAAACTACATGAAAACTCTCAAAGTAGACAAAAAGTTGTTATGTCACTTTTATTATTCTTATTGAGCAATTTAAAGACCCTTCTATCTAGTTACTTTATTCCCATAGGTTTTTTAAATATCATATATATGGCCCATGGGCGAGCGCATGCACATGGCCTTATATAATGTGATGACAGATGGAGGTTCAAGTGGCAGAGGGTTGAATGTGCAAAACCACGAGCAGCAAGTTCAAAGGGTACTGCGTGAGAAAAATCAACTGCAGTTCTTTTAGGGGATCGATTGTTGGTTGCAAACGTTGGGGATTCAAGAGCTGTTATATGCAGGGCTGGAAAAGCTGTTTCTCTTTCTCGGGACCATAAACCAAATCAAACTGATGAGTGTCAACGAATTGAGGACGCTGGAGGATTTGTTATGTGGGCTGGATGCAGTTGCCATGATTCAGCCTACTGAGGATCCAGAATTAGCTGCAAATATGTGGAAATGGAGGCGTGCAGCGCATGGGAGGAGGCGCGCGGCGCATTGGAGGAGGCGCGCGGCGCATTGGGTTTGCACGCAGCGCACCGAAATTCATCTTGCTTCATCAAAAATTCAATTTGATTCAGTTCTTTCGTTACCAAATGGTTGTGCAACAATTATTTTTCGAGGATTCCGCGTGTCTTTCTGAACTTTGCAGGTTGTTGAGTGCGGGATTGCACAGTGGATAGGCAGTCAGCTGAGAAGAGGCCCTTCAGACAGAACAGGTTTTACAGTGAACAATGTGGATTGCAGCGAATTCCATGAATTCTCAACTGCTAGAAAAGAGCACTGAGCTTCTACTAGCAATGGTAGAAAGTCGTAAAGAGGAAACATCAACTTTTCTTCCATCTCTGATGCATTTAGGACTACCTGAGGTCTGGACAGAACTTGTGACCTGTGAAATTACAGCGATATCTGAAGATGGAGTGTTAGACACAGTTCTTCAAATAGGTGAAGCTCTTTCCCTTACCGATGAAGTAGTCAGCACAACTGGCCTCCAATAAGGAGATTTTTGGCCTTTTTTGAAAAGTTATCAGTCATTTTGGAAACGATGAGGTTGGTCCTCCATGTATTACCGTTGTTGCCTTGATGGCAAATCTTTTAGCAGAACAAGAGAAGCTTATGGATGAAGTTTTGTATGACGCAAATTTTATTTTAAACAATTTATTAAAACTCCTGCCTTCTGCTTCGGATAACCCTGGAGCTCGGAATGCATTTTGGAGCTTGCTAGGTAGAATGTTTGGTATTCTTGCAACATGTGATGAAATGGGACCTTGCAGAAGAGATTTAGTCTCAGTGTTGGCCAGGCCTGCATTGGGTTGATAAAAAGAGACTAGTCACACAGTCTTAAGACATTTCTAATTGCTATTGAAGTGCTATGCTACCTTCTTTAGTTCAGAAACAGTAATAACTCAGTACAAAACTGTGCCTTGGGCTCAGTCAAATAAAGTTTTGGTTCCAAAATTGTCGTGCACAGGTGAAGGCTCGACAAGAGTGTGATGATTACATTGAGGGGGAAATTGATCTCTGCGTTGGAGAATGCATGTTTCTTCGATTCTGACATCTGATGGGATAGTCGACAATTCCTTTGCAGAACTTACCGATGCAACCATGAATGAGCTCATAAGAGTGTTGGAATTGATAGAATTTTAGTTTAAAGGCTATTTTTATTGGTTTTATTCAAACGGTAAGTGGAAGCAAATAGCCCGAGAATTTAAACAAAGGATATCCACCGTGGCAGAAAGATAGGCTCGATTGCCTATTTTGGTCTTCAGTTACTATTTCAAAGGCTCTGCATTACAGCTTCCGCATTCTAATTGGTCATCAACAAACAAATGTAACGCTACTCCTTTTAGAGCAGACTTTTCCTATTTTCATGATTATTGATGTAACAGTGCCTTATTTTCATCGATCAGTTATCACCTCTCTGAGTTTTATTTATTGTATTGTAAATCAATTGAGGAGGGGAGTTCTGGAAAACAGTGGGAGAGGTGTGAAGGAAAACTTCACTGTACAGTTTTTGACAGGGATTTAATGAAAAGATACAGCTCTGACTCCTGAGATTCTTGTGGTGTAAATTTAACATTTGTCTTTTCTTTTGTTTCATATGTAGCTTGTTATGTTTACATTTCATTTCATAATCATTTCCAATTTGAATGTTTCTGAGTGAGAAGGGTAGAATTCAGCTTACTGCTCTGCCTTGGAGAAGCGTTCATGTTTTGTGTTTCTTCCTCTGTCTGAAAAGGATTCATGCATTAATGCCCTTTTCAGCTTTCTTAACATTCATTTCATTCCATATAATTTCAAAATTGAATGCTAAATTTATTGCCTGTCTTGCCTCCTGAGATAATCTGTGTCTTGGATTTAATCTCTCTACTCAATGCTGTCTTTAGTCCCATACAACCCAGAATACCCAGTCATTTATCCAAAAAAATCAAACTTTCCTATCTCTTTACTAGCCTAAAATCAGTTCTCATTTTAAGTCATCTCGCACCCTATTGCTCATTTTATCGAGATTGACTGGAGAGAGCCCTCTCCTGTCCTCGTAGGGCTAGCTACGAGGCTGAGCTTGGTTTGATGTTGCCTCGAACCTCGCCTTATTTCAGCCTAAGGTAGATTTGAGCGCTAACACTCTGATACCACTTTGTAACACCCTCATCCCACATCTACCCAAGTAATAGGGGTAAACATGTAACGAAGAGTTACTATGATCAAATTCAACCTCCTAGGTGACCTTAAGGAAGTGGAATTGACATAAAAACATCACACAAACCTCCCACATCAACAACATGACTACTAGAAGCCAACCCAACCCATCATACATCATGAAACTGGGTCCCACTGAGGTTTTAGGCCTTCAAACCCCCGAACGCTCCCACAGTATAGGCATGGGTGTGTCTGGGAGGCTTTGAATGCCCCCACAACATATCTAAGCATGCGTCTAGGGACTTTTTCCCACATAACTGTGCCAACTTCTTGGGGTTTTGAGTGATCCAGGTGGATATTGATGGCCACCTCCATATTCCACTCAGATCCCCACCATTATTTCTTTTAGTTTTTTAGTTTCCTTAATTGTAGCACAATTTATTGTTTCTGGTAGTTTTTCGGGTCCTGAAATTTTGAAGTCTTTCTTCTTCTTCTTTTTCTTCTTTTTTTTTTTTTTTTAGAAAATTAGGGCCAACAATAAGATTTTATCGATGTTGGCCACTTGAAAGTTGTAGTCCTTGAATAGATCTTTCTAACGAGGTATTGTGCATGTCAAATGAAGATCGTATGCCAAAGTTACGACCCCGAGAAGTTAATGTACCAATTTGTTAGGTCCCTATTTTACTAGTATAGTCCCTTATTGTTGTTAGTGTAACCCCCTTATTGTTATTGTTGTAACCCTGTAACCCCCATATTGTTATTATTGTGCCCTTACATTATTATTGTTAGGTCAGCTAGGATTACATTGTGGCCCCATGGACTCCTATATATAGAGAGGAGGTTTTGTCATTTGTATCATCCAAGAATTGCTCATTCATGTAATGTATTGGAGGTTGCCCCCTCGAAGTGGCTTATTTATATCTCTTTTCTTCTATTTTTCGAGTTGGTTTCACAACATTTGGTATCAGAGCTTTGGATTCTAGGGTTTCGCTGACCCAAACAGGTCATCGTGGCATTCTCACTATAAATTTTATTCTATGAAGGTTCAGAAGCTGAAATTTTTAGAGCGTGAAGCCAAAATCTGGAGGAACATCATCAAAATATTTCAGAGCTTGGTTTGCAATATTTCGGAGATATGAGCTATGGAAGTTAGGGCTTTTTGCAGGCTCCTAAGTTTAACCTAAATAGGTCATCGTGGAATTTTCACTATAATTGTTTTTCTATGAAGGTTCTGTTAGCCACCTATAAAATTTGTCATATCAAATGGTGACTAAAAATTTTTCTAGCCTTTAAGAAACAATTTCATGACCAAATTATTGGTTCTTAAAGTCTTATGATGATCTTTATCCTTTGATTTAATCTTCACTGATGTTTCCCTCATAATCATGAAAAATATGTTGTTTGCCTAAATAAGACTGCTGAAAAACCCCATTTTCCCATCATTTTTACCCATCCCTCACTCATAAATAACCCCATTTTCATCCCCTTATTTCTTCATAAAATCCCTCCATAAGCCTCATTTAACCTTCAAATTCACTTCAAGACCCTTTTAAAACCATTTGGTCTCCTTCCATTTGGTTTTAAAAACTCCTTTTCCTTCTACCGGAACCCTCAATTTGCCTTAAAAACTCTGTTTTTAGGCCAAAAACACTCTTTTCTGCATATAAATTTCTTAAGCCCCCGAGGGCTTAACTCTGGTAGACCCTCCGTTGCATAAGACCATAAGACCCGCAACCGGGCACTAAGGTCTTAAAACTCCTCCATAAACCCTCATTCCCTTTATTTTCTTCGTTATTTCATAAAACCCGATGGTTAGAGTTTTCGGTGAATTTTAACCATTGATCTTTGCAGATCAACGGTCGTTGTTAAAACCCGATCCCCGCTCTTAACTTTTCCTCAGCCCATATAACTCTGCCCGAGATCGAATCTGGACCATCCATTTTCTAAATCCTATGATCTAGATTGAATCCGATAGACCCAACTTCTGTCGGGACCTACCTCCGCCTCGTAAAACACCTACCCAATCAAATTGCGACACCTGGACTCCACTAACTCCTCAATGCGCAGCTTCCCTCGTTGTGTGCGATCCGCACCTTCGGATCTCCGACCTCCCATCCGACGGCTCACAGTCAATTTCGCTTTTTTTCTGCATCCGGGGTTTAAACACTGAAAAATTACGCAAAAAAAAGTGGTTTCTGAGGACACGTGTCAGGCAGCGTACTGTATTGTGTTTTTTTGGGCCAAATTCAAAACCACTTCAATGATGCGCGAATACCACCAGTTGTTTCTCGCAAACCACCCCTCTCCACAGTGTAACTCTTCATTTAATCTTAGTCGTCCATCGATTTGATTTGACGGTCGTGTTTTAACCCGTCTCCCATCCACCTTTCCATTTGATTTACTCTCGAAAGATTTTACTGAACGATCTTAACCGTTCATCTTCCTGATCGAATGGCTATTATCACGTTTTACCTCCAAGCCTTCCACCCTTCCCCTTTACCCCCGAACGCCTGGTCAGACGATCTTAATCGTCGGAACTTCTAATCCGACGGTCTCGATTTAACCATCCTCTGTTCTTATTTTCCCTCTGTCTATTTCCCAAGGGACTTCACCAGAGGATCTCGACCGTCCATCACTGTCATCCAACGGTCCCGATTAAACTTCAACCCCCAGATCTTTTCCCTCGCCTATTTTTCTGAGCATTTCATCGAGGTTTCCCCACCGTTGATCTCTGAAGATCAACGGTCCCGATCAAAACATACCACCAATTCATTTTAGCCCCTTTGTGCTTCCGCCAAAGAATTTTTCCCGTTTTTATTACATTTTCTTCCATTTCATTATAATGTTATCCCCTCCGCATTATAAATTCCCTGATTGATCTCATTCGTTGATCAAACTAGATCAACGGAATGGACTTAATCTTACCTCCACTTACCCGACCGCCTCCCCATCAAATCTCATCGAGCAATCTCGATCGTCGATTGATCTGGATTGACGGGCGCGATTTAATCTTACGCCCAAAACCTTCCAAAGCACCCTTTGACCTATTTTTCATGGTTTTTCTTATTTTTGTTCGTTTTGTGCAGGTTTTTAAGGTTTTTCCATTGTTTCAAAAAGAAATGAATGGCCAAGGATGACGATCCCCAGCCCATTTATCCAAGGAGATAATCGATCTACAGGGTTCAAATCGAAATTTTGCCCATGCCTCATGAGCATAGGTAACCTCAAGAAACCTTTCGCGCACTTGCCAAACTACAAAAACAAAGTCAAAGTCCATTTATTGAAGAAAATCAACATTGAAGACAGGAGATCAAAGAGTATCATAAGATTAAAGGTTTTTAAGCATAATTTAAAGGGATTAAGGCACAAACTCAGCAAATCAAAGGCCTAATCCTGAGATAAAAACTGTATGAAGACCTGAAGACAAAAATTAAGCCTAATTAGGCCTAAAACACAAAGCAAAGACAGATTAAACGTGTTTTAGAATAAAACAAAGAAATCTATCAGTCCAAAAAGCCTCCATTGCCACATCCGAGGCAAATTGAATCCTCTCCAGCTACCAAAGTGCCACCTGAATCTTTCGATAAATCAGAAGAAGGCAGAGTTATTGCCTCAGTCAGTGATATTTTTCCTAAAAGAAAGCCAGAGTTATTGCTAACTCGCCTCAAGAGTTTTTAAGTCAACAAAATCTGCCCAGTATGCTTAATACTTAATAAAAATCAATTAATGTAGAGGAAATATCAGAAAGCTTATCCATTGAGCCCCTCAAAGGCCGAGAAGCATTAAACTATATTAATTGAGCCTAGAGATCTTTTCTCTCATCCCACCTCCTCATTTCTTCTATAAATACTTCTGTAGAAGATGAGATAAAGGTTGGTCACTGCATATCTGTTGCCTGTAAATAGTTTTCTGAAGTTGTTGTAAGCTCTATTTGTAATTGAAGATACCTAAGTTGAGATGAGAAGTTTGAAGCTGTAGAGACCCACTGGACTTGATGATTGTAACTGGTTTGAGCATCAAATACAAGCTGATTTATGGGATCCTGGTCTATGTCAACGGTGATGTGTTTCTTATTGTAAATTGTTATTTTCTTTTTGTTTCCATTCTGTCCATTTTCTCTGATAAAGAACAACAAATATAGAGCTAGGATATACTCTTACAAGTACCCTACTCTGACTGATAAGCTTTAACTTCATGTTTTCCTCCTTTTTTTATTTAAGAATGATTTAATACAGTCCAAGCAGATAAGGAATGTTGGTGAGCCCATGTCTTACTGTCTAAACTTCAAACATTGTTCTGGAATGATATTTTGAGTTTATGCTAAGTAAAGTTGAACTAGGGAAGTCTATGGTTAGCCCTGTCCTCTAGTTTCTTCTCCAACAGTTGCTTTGAAAAGTTTCCCTTTGAATATGCTGAAAGCAAGATAGGTTCAAAGTCCTTACTTGATCTTAAGCTATTCTAGATGTTTTAAATGTTTTCTATTGAAAGTGCATCAAAAGCAGGCTAGTTTCAAAGTACTTACCTGATCTTAGATAACTTTCATGTCTTTTCTTAAGTGCATGCCAAAAGCAGGATAGTTTCAAAGTACTTACTTGATCTTAGGCTGCTCTTTGTTCTTCATCTGTTTGATCTTCATTTCTTATTGTTTTCATTCCATAAAATCAACTTAAAGAGATCCTTTGACATAGATGACTTGCCCCATGGACCACTCTTGAACCTTGTTGTTTCAATTAAATCCTATTATGACTCCATAGCCCAATGGATTGAAGTTGCTCCTAACCTATCTTATTAGTTGAATCATTCCTTCACTTTCATACAACCTTCACCCTTCATTTAGACTTCCTTCACCTTCATATATCTTTGCCCAACCAAAACAAACAAAAACCTTGTTCTTCATAACTAGCCTAATATCACACCTAAAAAACCTTAAAGACAAATCAATCTTTGCACTTATAGAGAGATCCCTCTCTGGATTCAAGAGGGCTAGATCCTAGAATCCCAAAGTGGTTCAAATGTTTTCTCTGCAGCTTTAGTCTTGCCAATCTGCTAAAATTACAGAGGCCTGACATTTCTGGCGACTCCGCTGGGGAATTCTGAGTGAATTTCATCTTAGATACCTTTAGGACCTCAAGAAAAACCCTTGATTCAAGAACATTGTTCAGTGCAGTATAAGCAGCTCTCTTCAAGCACTACCAAGGAAATGGTAATCATGATAGGACTTATTTGAATCAGTGACGAACTAAGTAACCCTTAGGATTCTCATAGAGCTTATCAAACCTTGGAGGAATCAGCTAGCTAAGCCATAAGAGTAAACTCTGTTTGTCTCATCACCCTAGCTAAGTGTTGAAACAGATTTAGGATACTCTTATAACCCATAGGACTGAAAAAACTCAAAATACCCATAATCTCTTTAGATTGGTATTCATAATAAACATGGTGGTGGAACCATAAAACATTTTACCTCCTTAAGAGCTAAAAATTTTCCACTTGGCGAATCCACACTCTATAACTCCCAAAAGACCTAACGACTCCACTGGTAGAAGACCTTGAACAGACTGAACAGACACAGTGACCTCTTTCTTGATTTACAAACATTATTCCAAGGATACAACGAATATATGCCCCAATGAGTAGAGATCATATCCTTGGGTTTCCACATAAAATGCCCTAGGTGAATTGGGATGGTAACCTTCCTGTTTTTCAGGGAGAAAAGTTTGATAACCCATTATTACATCTTATCAAATTTCACATACATGTATGGAGGTTAAAGGTTGAATGGCATGAAGATTGCCTAATGAAAATGTTAATGTTAACATTAGAAGGAAAAGCTAGGGATTGGTATGAATGGTTGAGGTCTGGTAGTTTGTTTTCTTTAAAGCACCTTGAATATATGTTTTATGACAACTATAAAGAAAACACTACATCATTATCATGGGGTGAAATACATTATGACCCATTACAAAACATCACCCAACACATTATAGACAATGATGAATATTTGGAAGTAATACATCCTGAAGACCTTTTAACAGTCATTCATGAGTTTAATATTCTATTAAAAACTTATAAGAATATAGATGAATCAATTGAGGAAGAAATCAACCTAGAAATAAAGGACATTCCTCAAGATATCCATGACAACATAAATAAGGATTCATCATCCCTTCTAGGTGAGGTTGATTTAAATATTGATGATCTAGAGCAGCCCATGATTTTTCAAAAACAAGAACAAACTCAACCTTCACAAGACCTACATAATGAGCTAAACATGTATGATGATCAAGACTTTATAGAAGATAACGAGGAAGGTTTCCAAGAAATTCCTAATTGTCTACCTATAACTTGTGTTTTATGGTTAAGAGATCTTTACAATTAACAAAATCAAAATTCTAATAGTGAGCAGTGCTTTGAGGAAACAAATAGCCACTTAGAAAACGCAGAATCTAATGTGCAAGGAGAATTAGCATATCTAGGGACTCTCCCTCTATGTTATAACTCATTCGGAATTGCACAAGAAGAATGGCATCCTGATAATGTAGAAGAAACAACTCATGAACCTTATATTCCAACTAAGTATCCTAATAATCATGAAGAGTTGTTTAAAAGAGAAGAAGATCAGGAAATACTAGAAAACCCTCAAAGTTTCCCTGCAAGCACAAGCAAACATCCCTTAGAAGAGGCTCAAAAAGACATCCAGCCTCAAAACTAGTTTACACAAGAGAAATAAGACAATTGTATTTCTGTTTATGCTGAAAGAGAAATCTCTCCTTTGACAGAAGAAGAAATTGATCAAATACTAAACAAGCAGCTACCCTCCAAACCTTCATTTAAATAAGACAATCATGAACATAGTACCTATTCCATAGAACAATCCAATGGCACTCAATACAAAGAGGATAGTGAGGAAAATGATGATAATACTAGAACTAGTCCTCTTTGGAGTATGAATTTTGATGGGTCATGTACTAAAACTAGTGCAGGTGCAGGAATATGGCTTTACAATACAGAAAACAATCATTATGAAGCCTATTCATATAAATTGAATTTTCAATGCACAACTGACATAGTAGAGTATGAGGCACTCCTCTTAGGGCTGCACTTATTGAATAAATTAGGAGCCCAGAAGATAACAGTTCATGGAAATGCAGAATTGGTAATTAGGCAAGTGAAAGAAGAATGCATGGTTAAACATCCCAGACTTAGAGCTTATAAGAATGATTCCATGGATTTGTTAAAATCTTTCAAAGAATTCCAACTTATCCTTGTTCCTAAAGACCAAAACAGTTTTGCTAGTGGATTAGCCCTTGTTGCTAGTACATGTCTGAGACCCTAGGAGAGCAAACAATATACAATTCAAGAAAAATTCAAACCAGTTGTCCCAAATAATAAAAGACTGTCCTATTGAGGATATACCATCTTTTCAAGAAGAAACTTCTCCCATTGCTGATATAAATATGTCATCCAACGAACCTGAATTCACACTAGAAACAAGCATAGATTTAGAGAAAGAAGAAATTTCACTGCTTATTGATGTGCAGGTTAAGGATGATGATGATTCTAGGGAACATATTGAAGGTGCAGTCCTTAAAGCTGATGTCTTAGAGGCAAACAATCTACCAATCATGGAGAGCCAAAAATAAGAGAATTCTCATCTTTTCTTTGTTGATCCTATGGAGGAGTGTGTGGAGGTCCCAATTGGCTCAAATTCTCAAGCATGGATCTTTTGTAGGATCGAAAGACTTAAAATTTTGTCACCTCCTGTGACAACCTTGATTTTAAAGTTTAAGATTCAATATGTACTATGGTTACCTCTGACTAGTAGCCAGGTTCTCTATTCCTTTTTGTCACTACTCAACTGGCTACATTGGCACTATTCTATCATATGAAGCTTGTAAATATTTCAAGAGTTAGATTAGGTTAGATAGGAATGTCAATAAAGCTCAGCTTTGAGCATTTAGTTAGTTGTTGATTTTTGTCTTGAAGAAAAAAGAAAAATACAAACACAATAGAAAAGAGAAAAGAGGGAAAAATAAAAACAAGAAAGGTACAGCCCCATACCAAAAAGAGAAACAAAGTTTGAAAGTGTGCAAGCTCAAATGCCACTCCTAGTTAGTCATACAACCTAATCACAACTAATTATTTTTCAATTTAATGTTGATAGGTTAGTGAAATAGATTTTCCAAACAGCTTAATCTTGGCTTATCAGTTAGGTAGATTAGGATAGAAAAATAAAGGTTCAAACAAGATCAAAATCTGAACCTATGAATTCAAAAGTAAAATGGCTCTAATCAAATCAAATATTGAGCCAAAGGTAGAAAACAAATTGGTTCTAATATGCCCAAAACTTGAACCAGGAAAGAATGAAAGACAGCTCAAACAAATTCAAAACAAAGCTGAAGGAATAATGAAGGATGTTTTGATTTTCAGATCTTAAGCCTTCACCATTTTGCTTTACTTTTCTGCAATTTTAGTCTATGTGCAGCTTGTTTTTATGCCATAGACCTACAGCAAGTTAGACTGCCTAATCCTATCTTGGCTGTTTTTAAATTTCTGTTTTAGAATTTAGAGAATAAAAGTCTGTCAAACAGTCAAATCCTGACAGATAGTAGTTAGGTAGAGAAGCTTATGAACTCAACTGTTTAATCTGAGTTCATGGAGAAATAAGAGTAGAAATAGCTTATTTTTCTTGTTTTCGAAAGAATAAAATGTTGATGTTTAAAGGTCTGCAAGTCCAAATTCACCTTTTTGAAGAAAAAATGTCAGGAAGTAGGTTGTGTAGGCAGTTGTTTGAGGAAGAATTTTTCTACTGATATCAAATGCTCTAAATCATCTTACAAGCAGTTGATAAAAGAAGAAGAAATGGTTTTCAAGGTACAAAGCCACTGATCTACATCCAGAGAACACTGATCTGAGGTTCTTGACACCTCCAAGGTGCTGCCATCTCAAGTTGGAGCCGCTGTTAGCCACTTATAAAATTTGTCATATCAAATGGTGGCTAAAAAATTTTCTAGCCTTTAAGAAACAATTTCATGACCAAATTGTTGGTTCTTAAAGTCTTATGATGATCTTTGTCCTTTGATTTAATCTTCACTGTTGTTTCCCTCATAATCCTGAAAAATTTGCTGTTTGCCTAAAGAAGACTGCTGAAAAACCCCATTTTCCCATCATTTTTACCCCTCCTTCACTCATAAATAACCCCATTTTCATCCCCTTATTTCTTCATAAAACCCCTCCATAAGCCTCATTTAACCTTCAAATTCACTTCAAGACCATTTTAAAACCATTTGGTCTCCTTCCATTCGGTTTAAAAAATGCCTTTTCCTTCTACCGGAACCCTCAATTTGCCTTAAAAACTCTGTTTTTAGGCCAAAAACACTCTTTTCTGCATAGAAATTTCTTAAGCCCCCGAGGGCTTAACTCTGGTAGACCCTCCGCTGCATAATACCATAAGCCCCGCAACTGGGCGCTAAGGTCTTAGAACTCCTCCATAAACCCTCATTCCCTTTATTTTCTTCGTTAATTCATAAAACTCGATGGTTAGAGTTTTTTGTGAATTTTCACCATTGATCTTTGCAGATCAACGGTCGTTGTTAAAACCTGATCCCCGCTCTTAAATTTTCCTCAACCCATATAACTCTGTCCGAGATCGAATCTGGACCGTCCATTTTCTAAATCCCACAGTCTAGATTGAATCTGATAGACCCAACTTCTGTCGGGACCTACCTCTGCCTCATAAAACACCCGCCCAATCAAATTGCGACACCTAGACTCCACTAACTCCTCAATGCACAGCTTCCCCCGTCGCATGCGATCTGCACCGTCAGATCTTCGACCTCCCATCCGACAGCTCACAGTCAGTTTCACGTTTTTTCTGCATCCGGGGTTTAACACTAAAAAATTACGTGAAAAAAGAAGAAGTGGTTTTCTGAGGACACGCATCGGGCAGCGTATTGTATCGCTTTTTTTTGGACCAAATTCAAAACCACTTCGATGTTGCGCGAATACCACTAGCTGTTTCCCGCAAACCACCCCTCTCCACAGTTTAACTCTTCATTTAATCTTAGTCGTCCATCGATTTGATCTGACGGTCGTGTTTTAACCCGTCTCACATCCACCTTTCCATTTGATTTACTCTCAAAAGAGTTTACTGAAAGATCTTGACCGTTCATCTTCCTGATCGAACGACTATTATCACGTTTTACCTCCAAGCCTTCCACCCTTCCCCTTTGCCCCCGATCGCCTCGTCAGATGATCTTAACCGTCGGATATTCTAATCTGATGGTCCCGATTTAACCATCCTCCATTCTTATTTTCCCTCCGTCTATTTCCCAAGGGACTTCACCGGAGGATCTCGACCGTCCATCACTGTCATCCAACGGTCCCGATTAAACTTCAACCCCCAAATATTTTCCCTCGCCTATTTTTCTGAGCATTTCATCGAGGCTTCTCCAATCCTGATCAAAACATACCACCAATTCATTTTAGCCCCTTTGTGCTTCCGACAAAGACTTTTTCCCGTTTTTATTACATTTTCTTCCATTTCATTATAATGTTACCCCCTCCGCATTATAAATTTCCCGATTGATCTCATCCATTGATCAATCTAGATCAATGGCCCAGACTTAATCTTACCTCCACTTACCCGACCGCCTCCCCATCAAATCTCATCGAGCAATCTCGATCGTCAATTGAACTGGATCGACGACCGCGATTTAATCTTACGCCCAAAACCTTCCAAAGCACCCTTTGACCTATTTTTCACGATTTTTCTTATTTTTGTTCGTTCTGTGCAGGTTTTAAAGGTTTTTCCCTCGTTTCAAAAAGAAATGAATGGCCAAGGATGACGATCCCCAGCCCATTTATCCAAGGAGATAATCGATCTACAGGGTTCAAATCTAAATTTTACCCATGCCTCATGAGCATAGGTAACCTCATGAAACCTTTCGCGCACCTGCCAAACTGCAAAAACATAGTTAGAGTCCATTTATTGAAGAAAATCAGCATTGAAGAAAGGAGATCAAAGAGTATCAGAAGATTAAAGGTTCTTAAGCAGAATTTAAAGGGATTAAGGCACAAACTCAGCAAATCAAAGGCCTAATCCTGAGATAAAACAGTATGAAGACCTGAAGACAAAAATTAAGCCTAATTAGGCCTAAAACACAGAGCAAAGACAAATTAAAGGTGTTTTAGAATAAAACAAAGAAATCTATCAGTCCAAAAACCCTCCACTGCCACATCTGAGGCAAATTGAATCCTCTCCAGCCACCAAAGTGCCACCTGTATCTTTCGATAAATCAGAAGAAGGCAGAGTTATTGCCTGAGTCAGTCATATTTTGCCTAAAAGATAGCTAGAGTTATTGCTAACTCGCCTCAAGAGTTTTTAAGTCAACAAAATCTGTCCAGTATGCTTAATACTTAATAAAAATCAATTAATGCAGAGGAAATATCATAAAGCTTCTCCATTGAGCCCCTCAAAGGCCGAGAAGCATTAAACTGTATTAATTGAGCCTAGAGATCTTTTCTCTCATCCCACCTCCTCATTTCTTCTATAAATACTTTTGTAGAAGATGAGATAAAGGTTGGTCACTGCATATCTGTTGTCTGTAAATAGTTTTCTGAAGCTGATGTAAGCTCTATTTGTAATTGAAGATACCTAAGTTGAGATGAGAAGTTTGAAGCTGTAGAGACCCACTGGACTTGATGATTGTAACTGGTTTGAGCATCAAATACAAGCTAATTTATGGGATCCTGGTCTATGTCAATGGTGATGTGTTTCTTATTGTAAATTGTTATTTTCTTTTTGTTTCCATTCTGTCCATTTTCTCTGATAAAGAACAGCAAATATAGAGCTAGGATTTACTCTTAAAAGTACCCTACTCTCACTGATAAGCTTTATCTTCATGTTTTCCTCCTTTGTTTATTTAAGAATGATTTAATACAATCCAAGTAGTTAAGGAATGTTGGTGAGCCCATGTCTTACTGTCTAAACTTCAAACATTGTTCTTGAATGATATTTTTAGTTTATGCTAAGAAAACTTGAACTAGGGAAGTCTATGGTTAGCCCTGTCCTCTAGTTTCTTTTCCAACATTTGCTTTGAAATTTTTCCCTTTGAATATGCTAAAAGAAGGATAGGTTCAAAGTCCTTACTTGATCTTAAGCTATTCTAGATGTTTTAAATATTTTCTATTGAAAGTGCATCAAAAGCAGGCTAGTTTCAAAGTACTTACCTGATCTTAGATAACTTTTATGTCTTTTCTTAAGTGCATGCCAAAAGCAGGATAATTTCAAAGTACTTACTTGATCTTAGGCTGCTCTTTGTTCTTCATATGTTTGATCTTCATTTCTTATTGTTTTCATTCCATAAAATCAACTTAAAGAGATCCTTTGACATAGATGACTTGCCCCATGGACCACTCTTGAACCTTGCTATTTCAATTAAATCCTATTATGAATCCATAGCCCAATGGATTGAAGCTGCTCCTAGCCTATCTTATTAGCTGAATCATTCCTTCACTTTCATACAACCTTCACCCTTCATTTAGACTTCCTTCACCTTCATATATCTTTGCCCAACCAAAACAAACAAAAACCTTGTTCTTCATAACTAACCTAATATCACACCTAAAAAACCTTAAAGATAAATCAATATTTTCACTTATAGAGAGATCCCTCTCTAGATTCAAGAGGGCTAGATCCTAGAATCCCAAAGTGGTTCAAATGTTTTCTCTGCAGCTTTAGTCTTGCCAATCTGCTAAAATTATAGAGGCCTAACAGGTTCAGAAGCTAAAATTTTTAGAGGGTGAAGCCGAAATCCTGAGGAACGTCATCGCAAAATTTCAGAGCTCAGTTCACAATATTTTCGGAGATATGGTCTGTGGAAGTTATGGTTTTTTCAGGCTCCTGAATTTCATCTCAAATAGGGGATCATGGGAAAATATTCATAGCTCTCTTTCTGAGCATCGGATTTGAATGCTGTAAAAAGTGGCCACAAGTACACGGACTGTAGTTTCCTGTCTATCAATTTGAGAGACAAAGGAGGAAACAGTGACACGTGGCAAGTCGTACAAGATTTCTCTACTGAACCAGTCGAAAATTGGGTCATTGTGGGAGATTGGACATAACTTTGTCTTGAAGAATCCAAATCAGGTCAGACCCATGGCATTTGAAAGAAGTTTAAGAGGGATACTACATGGCCGAATTTAAGATATTGAGGATCCGCAATTATAGAGATAATTCAATTTCAATATCGAGCTCCTCAAAAGCAAGTAAAATATGTGTATTTTTTTTCCCGAATTGCATAAGTCTTGTTTGAAGAATCAAGTTGAATTGATTCCAAGGGCATATTGTAGAATAGATATCAATATTGGATTCTAAAATGGCCCCTGAAAAGAATTCAACATCCATTAAGCCTTTAGAATGATCTACTATGACTCATGAAGATGAAGAATGACAACATGACATATCAAAATTACAAGAGCAAGTGTAACAAATTTCGCTCTCACAAAGAGCAACAAAAAATGACATGGAAGTTTTGAAGAAAGGCATGGAAACTAAGATGGATGGTTTGAAAAAAGGCGTGGAATCTAAGACGATGGTTTGAAGAATGGCATGGAAGCTAAGATAGATGGCATGGAAGCTGGCATGGAATCTAAGATGGATGACATGGAAGCTAAGATCAATGAAAAAATGGAAAACATGAAGAATGATCTTAAAGAAGACATGGAAGGTTTGATAAAGTTGATACAAGAAATGTTTCCTAGTGGTGAAAATATAGTAGAGGAAACTCATGATGAGAACAAAATAAATGTTAATCGTGATTTCATAAACTCTAATGTTGGAGGGAAGAACCACCATATTCCAAAAATGGATATGAGGAAGTTTGATGGAAAGGATTCTGTAACATGGATACTACAGATGGAGCAATATTTTGATCTCCATAACGTGCAAAACACACAAAAGGTACGCATTGCAACTTTACATTTAGAACAAAATACATTTGTATGGTATCGATGGCTTTGTTCCCGTAAAAAAATTGTCACTTGGTCAATTTTTAAGGAGGAAATGATAGCACATTATGAGGATACAAAGAGCAACACCTTCTTTACCCAATTGATAAATCTCAAACAAAAGGGTTTAGTGGGGCAACACATTGAGGACTTCCAAAAAATGAATATAAGGGTAACTGATATTCCAGAGGGACACAGGATTGATCTCTTCCTAGGCACTTTAAAGGATAACATCCAACATGAAGTTCGCGTTTTGGAACCTGATTCATTGGAGAAGGCATTGAGGTTGGCAAGAAAAGTTGAATGTAAAATTATGGCGACAAGGAAGCCTACCACTCAATTCTATAAAGAAGGAAGTGTTGCTACGCCTAGATTTCCACAACCTACAAGGTTGACACCACAACAATTGGAAGAAAAAAGAGCAAAAGGGCTTTGCTACAGTTGTGATAGCAAATACACTAAAGGTCATAAGTGTGCTTAGAAGAAATTATTTTACATAGATTGTGAAGAAGAAGAAGAAAATGAACAAGAAGAGGATATACACCAGGAACCACCCCTAGAAGAGGAAGAAATGAATCCGACCATATCGTGTAATGCACTGGCAGGAATTACCACTCCTCAAACTCTGAAGATAGAAGGACATATAAAGAAGAAAAGGGTAATAGTGTTGATTGATTCAGGTAGCACCCATAATTTTATTCATTATAAGGTAGCCAAGGAATTAAATTGTTTCCTATACCCAGCACGAGAATGTCAAGTGATGGTTGCAAATGGAGGAACTATAAATTTCTCTGGAAAATGCCATAATATCAAGCTAACCATGGGGGAATATGTATTGAATAGTCTAATGCTTTCCATTCCTATGGGAGGTGCTGATGTTGTACTAGGAGTACAATGGTTACAATCTTTGGGGATGATAGCTTTTAATTTTAAAGAACTTTTCTTGAAATTTTTTCAGAAGGAAAGGAAGTCAAATTATGGGGTATTGCAGGGAAGCCGAGAAAGATAATAAGCTCTAATGTCATGACAAAGCTTCTAAAGAAAGAACAACGAGGCGTAATTGCACAATTATGCTCACTAGAGTTCCAACATCAAAATCATCTATTTCTGCAGATCTCCAAAAAATCTTGGACAATCGTTCCAAGGTTTTTGAAACTCCCAAAGAACTCCCACCTATTGGTGATCATGATCATGCTATTCATTTGATTCCAGGAAGTGTTCCTCCAAACATCAGGCCTTATAGACATCCTTACGTCCAAAAGAGCGAAATTGAACGTATGATTGCAGAAATGTTAGAGGCTGGTATAATTCAACTTAGTCAAAGTTCTTTCTCTGCTCCTGTAGTATTGGTCATAAGAAGGATGGATCATGGCGCATGTGTCCAGATTATAGGGAGCTCAATAAGCTCACCATTAAAGATAAATTTCCCATTCTTGTGATTGATGAATTATTGGATGAATTACATGGAGCAAATTATTTTACCAAGTTGGATTTTTGTTCAGGATATCATCAAATTAGAATGAAGACTAAAGATATTCTGAAAACAACATTTCGAACTCATGAGGATCATTATGAATTTTCGGTCATGCCTTTTGGCCTTACCAATGCACCTTCTACATTTCAAGGGTTGATGAATTCCATTTTCAAACCCTTCCTTAGAAAATTTTTGCTAGTACTTTTTGATGATATACTAATCTACAGTAGGCCTTGGAAGGATCATGTTCAACATGTCGACAGGGTGCTCAAACTATTGCAGGAGAAACAATTATATGCAAAAACATCCAAATGTTTCTTTGGAGTATAAGAGGTGGAATATTTGGGTCATATTGTATCTCACGAGGGTGTTAAGGTAGACCCTAACAAAATTAAAGCCATTAAAGAATGGAAAGTCCCCACAACCATAAAGCAGTTGCGAGGTTTTCTCGGGTTAACAGGGTATTATCGCAACTTTGTTAAGAATTATGGGAGAATAGTAGCACCTCTAACAACAATATTGAAGAAAGATGCATTTTCATGGATTCCTAAAGCAACTAAGGCCTTTGAACATCTTAAAGAGGCAATGTGTGTTAATTTTTATACATGTTCTATGCCATTTCAGGTTAGGGCACAACACTGAAGAAGATAGAACATACCAATAGATCGATAGAAGACAAACCAGAACAGAGATAGGAAATGGTGACGTTACGGCGATCAGCAGGATGCTTCTACCAGCAAAGTCTTCAATAGGTCATTCAGCCAAGTGTGTCACACATAACCCCAGAACAATCCAAACAAAGAATGAGCAGCTCCAACGCTATCCAGAGAGAGAATTCCTCCACATCGATGTGTGTCAAATGAACTCCAAGTCTCTCCAATATATAGGAATCTTTGGGGGTGTGTGACACGTCCTTTAAGACATTTAAGTCAATATTTTATTCCAGGCCGACCTAACACATAAGTGGAATAAATTCAAAGTACATGTTCTGCTCATCCGATCGAGATGATCTTTAGATCAATCTTACACCTCTCCGAAAGAGGAATCCAATAAAAATATTGCGATCGTCATCTGAGCAGCACAACCGGAGTTTGGACCTAGTTGTCCAATTTTAACAATGTGCCTAGCACCAGTCTTAGCTACGCCGGACTTCACAAAAACCTTTATTGTGGAATGTGATGCCTCAAGAAATGGAATTGGTGCTTTTTTAATGCAAGAAGGAAGACCCATTGCTTTTAAAAGTCGTCCAATCAAAGGAAAGTATTTACAGAAAGCTATTTATGAGAAGGAAATGTTAGCAATACTGCATGCACTAAAGAAATGGTGAACTTACCTAATAGGAAGACACTTCAAGGTAAAAAATGATCATGATAGTCTTAAACACTTTTTGGAACAAAGACTATCTTCAGAAGAGTAGAAAAAATGGGTCACAAAGATGTTGGGTTATGACTTTGAAATAATCTACAAAGGGAAGCTAAATATTTGATGCCGGATGCATAAAACCGGATGCACTCTCGAAGAAGAATGAAGAGAGGTGGAGAGAAGCATTGCTTTGTGCCATTTCTATTATCGAACCAGATTGGATAATTGAAGCAAGGGATGAATGGAAGAAGGACGAAGAAGTGTGGACACTCATTCAAAAGTTGCAGCAAGATCCTAGTACATCTAATACATTTAGTTGGAAAAATGATTCCTTATGGTACAAAGATTGCTTATATCTTTGTAAGTATTCCCAACTAAAACAAAAGATTCTTTTGGAATTGCACACTTCTCCTTTAGGAGGACACTCTGGATTTTTAAAAACTTACCACAGGGTGAAGAAAGAATTTTTTTGGGATGGCCTTAAATCTGATATTCAAAAGTTTGTGGCGGACTGTTTGAATTGCCGGCAGAATAGAGTTGAGACAATTAAGACCCTAGGTCTTCTACAACATTTATCCATTCCAAGTCAACGTTGGGAGGATATTTTAATGGATTTTATCACAGGTTTACCTAAGTCCGAAGGAAAGAGTGTCATCATGGTGGTAGTTGATAGACTTACCAAGTATGCACACTTTTGTGCATTATCTCATCCATTTAAAGCAAGTACAGTTGCTACTACATTTATGGATAGAATTCAAAAGCTACATGGAAGCCCAAGGGTTATTGTGAGCGACAGGGATCCCATTTTTACTGGAAATTTTTGGACGGAGTTATTTTCTTGTTTGGGTACTCAATTAGCTCATAGCTCATCTTATCATCCTCAATCTGATGGTCAAACTGAGATAGTAAATAAATGTTTGGAAGGATATCTTCATTGTTTTGTATATGATAAACAAACACAATGGGTCAAGTGGTTACCTCTCGCTGAATGGTGGTATAACACTTCCTTCCATACTGCAGCAAAAATGACCTCATTTATGGCACTTTATGGATATCATCCACCATCCATCACATCATATTTAAGAGAAAATTCGAAGGTTCAAGCAGTGGAAGATCACATCGAGCATCATCAAGAAGTTCTCCAACTCTTAAAGGATAACCTAAATTTGGCACAAAATCGAATGAAACAACAGGCAGATCAACATCGTAGCGAGAGAAGTTTTGATGTAGGAGATTGGGTATTTTTACGGCTACAACCATACAAACAAATGTCCCTCAAGCAAGCAAAGAAGGATAACAAATTATCGCCAAAGTACTATGGTCCTTACAAGGTGTTGCAAAATATTGGTACTATGGCATACAAATTGGAGCTTCCTGCTTCTTCACGAGTGCATCCAGCTTTCCATGTTTCATGCTTAAAGAAGGTTATAGGTGAAAATCTTCCAGTTCAAACAATATTTCCAGAACTTGATGAGGAAGGAAAAATCATGTTGGAACCTGAAGCGGTCACGGAACAAGAACTCGACAGCTACGAAATCGATCAATTTCAGAGTATCTCATCAAGTGGAAGAACTTACCCGCTGAAGATTCTACATGGGAGGATGAGAATTTTATACAGAAGCACCCAGAGCTACTCAAGCGTTGAGGACAACACTTTTTTGAAGGAGAGGGGCATGTTAGGTCCCTATATTACTAGTATAGTCCCTTATTGCTGTTAGTGTAACCCCCTTATTGTTATTATTGTACCCTTGTAACCCCCATATTGTTATTATTGTGCCCTTAAATTATTATTGTTAGGTCAGCTAGGATTACATTGTGGCCCCACTAGGATTACATTGTGGCCTCATGGACTCCTATATATAGAAAGGAGGTTTTGTAATTTGTATCATCCAAGAATTGTTCATTCATGTAATGTACTGGAGGTTACCCCCTCGAAGTGGCTTATTTCTAAGGTATTGATATCTCTTTTCTTCTATTTTTGGAGTTGGTTTCACAACACAATTTACCCAAACAGGGCCCATAGTTTTGGATGTTTAGGATTTTTCTTTGTTTCTCAATATTAAATAGGCCTCCGAGCCTCATTGTAACACAGTTTAGAGGCATGTAGCTGCCACATCTCTTCTCAGAGATAAGATACCATTGCCCAAGCTAGTTTATTTCCATTTTGTCTGTAAGCTTATTTCAGTTATTATATATTAATGAAATTAAGTATATTTTCTGCCACATCTCTCCGTTTATGTTTATTTCTGTATTTTATTGCGTTCCTGCGTAAATCTAGATCATTGAGCCACTTTTTCAGGCCTAGAGCCCAAGTCACTGCCCATAATTCAATGACAAGCTCAGACATTAAATATAGCAACGAAACAATAGTGCAAAAACAAATACTGGAATAAGGACTTGACTGACTCCTACTAGTCATGATAGGCATTTCGTCAAACATGTCGCAAATATGAAATCTATAGGTTTAAATAACATATCTAAACATAGCGGTCTCATACTTATCTGAGAATCGCTAAGAAACATTGTTCCCTAACATCACTAGCTGCAATATCATCTATAATGTCATAAATACATTGTTTATTCGTTTTCAAATAAAAACATGAGGAGATCCATGCATCATCATTGTTAGAATACATGTTCATAACCACCATAATAACAACAAAAATATCTGGGATACATTAGCCATATGACCGACATATAAATCAGTACATTTACACATCAAATGTCAAAGAAATGAACTTCTCATTAATGAATGTAAGAACCAACCGGGGATGGGACTACCACGTACCACTCGACCATAGATTGGTTAAGCCAAATATCTCTTCAACCAATCACCCCCGTGCCATATTCCAAGCATGAATGTGGGACTCATAACCAACCAAAAGAACCAAACAAGCATGGATGCTACCAGAGTTCTCCACCTATAGCGTGAGGAATACTATTGCCTCCTAGTCTCTCGAGATTTACCGTAATCCACAGTTTGATCCAGGGATCACTAGGCCCTACACTGATACCCACTCTGCAGGCTTTACCATACATCCCATCCTGGGACTACTAGGCCCAATGAAGAGTAATCCACCTCTTGGCTTTACTGTATATCAGGCTCATTCACCAACAAGGATGCCTAGGCTCATCGAGGCACACAATCCTAGCTTTACCGCGACCCACAGCCTAGTTCAAGGGTCACTAGGCCAGTGGCTTTACCGTAATCCACAGTTAGGTTCAGGGTTCACTAGGCCATGTGTTTTTCCTTTCAGAGATCCACCTCACTTAGCTTCGAATCCATCCGACAGTCCAACTCAATCAAAGCATGAGAACCCATCACATCAAGGCTATCCAGAAATGGAAAGGCTAGGCTGAAAACACTGTCACACCTGACAAAACCCATGCCATGACATAAAATAACCACAAGCAATACCATGCATGCCAAATCTAGTAATAAAATCACACATGTAAATCAATACCTACAAATAATATTATTGTAGTGTCTTGATCCTTCTCTTCCTTGCTCCTTCCTTCTTTGCCTTTCTTGATCCAATGCCAAAGTGCTCCGAGAAAACTCTAAGGGTCCAAGAGTGAGTGAGTGAGAGAGAGAGAGATAATAATGAGAGAGCTCCAAAACTGAATTGACAAAAGGCACCAATTGATCCTCATAAGACTTTTTATTGATGAGGCATATATTTTCTTCATTTTCCATTATTTTACTCCTCGCATGCAACCTATGACCTTTCACCTCCCTTTTCTCCTAATTCCCATTATTTTCATAAATAATGTGCCAAAATGCCAATTTTCCTTTCCAAAGCAAATTTGCCAATTTCCTTACTCATAATAAACCAAATGAATACCCACCGGGATGTTTTTGCCCAACATTCAGCTTGGAATAAGTGTCCCATCAACCATGGTTATTATTTTTTCCTTTATTAACTTTTATTGCATGGAATTTTCACCATGGTTGTTACAATAAACAAAATAAATCCAAGTCAAACTAACCAATGATCCAAGTGTCAAGTCAACCCTCCAAACTCTGCCATGTTTTTTTCACAAGATAGTTAACCAATCTGCTCCTTGTCTATCCTTTAAATGCCCTGTCTTACAAAAATGATGGCCTTCTTATAGCTCATATTACATAGATATTGGTGTCTTCTAGTAGCTTGCATCATAGAGAGAACAGTGTCTTCATGTAGCTCGCTGTTGGACATTGGGTTCAATGCTCCCCGTGTGTTTCGTGACATGGAATAACCGCCTCTCATGGATCCTAACTCTGGCGATTGTAGCGGAGACTAAAGCCTATGGGTTTTGGTCTAACGACAATCATGATTCCAACAAGTGGTATTAGAGTGACAAGTCTCGAGTTCGAAACTCACCCGGCTCACGTTGGGGGGGATATTGTTGGACATTGGGTTCAACACTCCCCGTGTGTTTCACGACATGGACTAACCACCTCTCATGGATCCTAACTCTAGAGATTGTAGTGGAGACTAAAGCCTACGGGTTTTGGTCTAACGACAATCATGATTCCAACACTCGCATCACAGAGATAATAATGTCTTCCTATAACTCGCATCACAAAGATAATGGTTTCTTCCTATAGCTCGTGTCACATATATAATGGTGTCTTCAAGTAGCTCTCTTCACAAAGATAGCGGTGTCTTCTTGTAGCTCGCATCATAAAGATAATGGTATATTCATGTAACTCACATCACATATGATATGTCTCTTGTAGCTCGCATCACAAAGATGATATGTCTCCCGTAACTCACATTCATAGAGATAGAATGTGCCATAGAAAACTCATTTTATGTGCCTTAGATTCCATGTCAAAAACTCGAATTGCTTCCCACAAAAGAGACCCGAATTGGTTGCCAAATGGTGGAGGATAGGTGCCAATATATAGTTGTTCCATCATTCAAAAAGGTGCTTCAAATAGTAAAGCCAACTTGATAGTTATGAGGGTCAACTTGACAAATTGGAGGGACTAATGACACTTAAAAAATTCAAATTTTGCTTCTTTTACGAAGGTCGCGAAGAACGTGCCCTTTTACATTTTATTTTGACCAAAACAAAGCATGAAGAACATGCTTGACAATAATAATAATAATAATAATAATAATAATAATAATTTTTCTTCTTTTTGTTTTTACATGAAATACATATTGACACAAGTACAATGACAATTATGAAGACCAAACCTAGTTACAATTTCTTACAATTTCAACACCATGTACCTTTTTTATTGCTTCCATGAATGATGTTTCCATTGTACTTGCTATAAAAGAATGAAAAAGAGAGAAAAAGTAAGAATACTTTATCAACCAATCCATTACTACCACAATGATATTACTTCCTTTATATTTGGATAAACATATAATAAAATCCATTGAAACATCTTCCCAATGTTGGCTCACTATATCTAATGGTTGGAGGAGACCTAGGGTCTTTATTATCTCTCTGCTATTTTGTTGGCATACCATAGATTCAACCTAACAAATTTGAACATTAGTTTCAAGACCATCATAGAAACATCCTTCTTGATCATGTGGTAAGTTTTCAATAACCTTGAGTGCCCCCCTATAGGAGAAGTGTGCAATTCTAAAAGAGTATTTTTTTGAGATTGGAATCTTTAAATAGATATAAACAATCTTTATACCACAATAGATCATTCTCCACACAAATTTCTCCAATGGGTCTTCTTGTAATTGTCCAATGATCTTACATACCATGTCATATTGCTCCAATTACATCCTTGCTTCTTCTACCCATTTGGGTCAAGGAATATAAATATCACATACTAAACCCTTTGTTTCATCCTCTTTCATTGAAAATGCATTTCCCACCATATTATGATTTTATTTTTCATATATAATTTCAAATTCATGACATAGAACCTTTATAACATATTTTTATTCCTCTTATGAAGATCCAGGAAGTGCTTCAAAATATCATGGTCATTTTCTACTTTGAAATGTCTCCCTATTATGTAAGGGTGCCATTTTTAAACCTCTTGTAATACAACCAATATTTCTTTTTCATAATTAGGTTTGAGAAAGTTCTTTCATTTAAGTTGGTTGCTTTCAAAGGCAAGGGTCCGACCTTCCAGCATTAAAATTGCACCAATGTCATGGCTTGATGCATCACACTACACAACAATGAATTTTGTAAAGTCAAGTGTGACTAGGACATGAGTTGCACACATAAGCTCCTTGTGTTTTTCAAAGGATTTGATTTCTTCTTGACTCCAAGAAAATGATTCCTTCTTTAATATTTTTATTAAAGGTGTTGTTGTTTAACCACAATTCTTGACAAACTTGTAGCAATATTCCATAAAGCCTAGGAATCCTCTAAGTGTCTTCAAGGTTTTGGAGATGGGCCATTCCAACATAGCTTTAATTTTTTAATATAGTAAACTCTATATTACGCTACCCTATAATTATTCACACAGGGACTATTCTGCTATCAATTACTTTTTGCATAAGAGGTAGGTACTAAGTAACAACATTGTATATTACACTTATTTAAAATGTCTTTTTAAATGCCTAAATATATTCTCAGTAATGAAAAACTTACAAAAAATTTAATTTATATAAAATTAATAATTCAAACATACCATTCCAACCACTTTTAATTAAAATTTGGATAAAATACACTTAAATAAAAACTAAAACATAACATAAATAATATATATGTATATTTTTCTAAGTTAAGTTAATCTATTAACAGAGGAAATAGTATACATCAGGGCCGTAGCCTAGTCTTTGCCCAATCCTGTGGCAATATTGACAAAAAAAAGCAGAGAAATAGACTGCCCTCATAGAGGGAAACCAGCCTTGAATAATGTTCGAACTGTTGCATTGCCCTCGCAGGGGTGCCTTCGAATAATGCTTCTGAAAGTTACATCGTTTACAACAATAAAAAACCGGACTATAAACCGACACAACAACATATTCAAAAACAAGCCCGATAGTATGGGCCGATAGTAAGCATGAAAACCAAACAAAGGAAGAGCAGCTACCCATTAGGCGGTTCTTCCACAACTTTGCACCAGAGTGCATCCATTTCTCCATCTTTCTTGAACAGGTCCATGATGGAAGTGACAACCTGCCTTGAAGGTGCTGGATCTCCAATAGCCATGTCCACGTCATGAGTCTCGCTTGCTTGCCCTGGATCACCTTGCGCCATATCCACATCATG
Organism: Pinus albicaulis; assembly: GCA_034641835.2. NCBI lineage: Eukaryota > Viridiplantae > Streptophyta > Pinopsida > Pinales > Pinaceae > Pinus > Pinus albicaulis. The sequence continues at coordinate 1,099,900,475 of CM076577.1, forward strand.
AGTCCTGCTCGCTTGCCTTGGATCATCTTGTGCCTCCTTGCCCTGCGTGTGCATTGACCCCGCCTGAAGGCCCGAGGTCTGGGCAGCTGCTTTACACAGACCCGCAGGGCCAGAGCTCTGTTCATCCGCCTGGGGCTCTTCACGGAAAACCACAGTAATAGAGGCAATGACCCGAGGGCGGTTCAGAGAGCAATTGAAAGAAAAATGCGTCGTATGAGGCGTGGGAAAAGGAGGAGTGATGAGAATTGGAGGTTCCGGGGAGCCCAACCGGTGGCCAGAGCCATGAAAACGTCCCCTCCGGCTTCTAGTGTTGGGATAGTGGCCCGAATGAGAAGCGAAGCGGAGGTGAAGGGAATGCGTCGGGGTTGGCTTCTGGTGCTACCCCTACGGCACCTCATCCTTTGACGAAGGCGAGGCATTAGCACAGACTCAGCAGAGGGCACGAGAAGAGGCGAAAGAGCAGGAGTGGCAGAGGCCTGAGGAATTCGAAAATTCACAAAGATAGAAGCAAACAGACAAATACTAGAATGCGAGAAGTGGAGATTATCACCTAGGTCTAGGCAACAGCTCAGCGGGCTTCTTTTGCCAGTCACAGTGCGCACACTAGGGAGCCCAGCATCCGGGGAGCACCAACAATTCATCGGCTGAGGAGCGTCTGAGAACCCAGAGCTATCCGCCATGTTATCAATCCAAATGTGACTGCATCGAAAAAAACCCTGCATTAAACCCACATTGATGAGAGCCAAAGGCCGATGCATTGTGCCGCATGCGAAATCACATAGAGGAATGGTGTTGAGATTACAGACAGCGTCGAGAGTTAATGCCATCAATCCGTTGGCAGCAGATAACATAAATAATATTTAGACTATGATGAAATATTATTTTATTCATCCACAATTATATTTATTTGATAAACTATTTCATTCTTTATAAATCAATGGTGTAGTCTAATTTATAAAAGAAATGACCTTTTTATTATTATTAATTTTAACCAAAATATGATAGATATTTTTAAAAATTTGAGTTTAAGTTGTTTAATCTGTATAATTCAAGTGCCCCAAGGGGTTTTTAGGGTGCTCAATTATGCATTCAAAAATGCATTTTAAACAACAAAAAATCATATTCTTCCTTGAAATTGTTTTGCCAAATTCAAGTGAAAAAGTCTATTTCGTAAATAAATTAGATTACACATAAATCGATTGTTGCAAAAATTTTAAACCTAAAAATATTTAATCACATTACATTACGTCACACACACACACACACATATTAATTTCAATCATTTTACATATGTCACGAGAACAAACATTATATATATATATATATATATATATATATATATATATATATATATATATATATATATATATATATATATGGAGATGCAATTTTGTTAAGAGTATTATTATTATTATTTGTAAGTCAACAATTTTCTATTATATCACGATCGTGAGGAGTTCTGAAAGGATGCATAAATGGCGTCACTCTGACCGGATTTGTTGGCCGTTAAGTACAAACAAAACAACACAGAAAAAAAAACTGGATAAAACAAGGCCTCGCTTGATCCATGGTCCACCATGCACAAAATCTGTCCAAAAAGTATATACAACCAATGTTGATTCTTGCATTTAGGTTGGGTGGGTGGTGTTGATCTCTGTAGCTATGTCGTCCATCTCTAAGTGGTGGAAGGCTTCATGGATGTGGGATTCCACATGTGCCATGCGAATCTCAAAGCGATCCATGCAGTCTTGGAGACGCATTTGATTTCTTCTGAGGGTGGCCTAACAATCCAAAATGTGTCACTGGTTGTGAAGTATGTCAAAAAAAAAAAAAAAACTTATCAGATCTGCATGGTTCTCATTCTGTGATTGGGCTAATTGATCAATTGAGCGTTGAAGAAGGTGGATTTGTGCCTTGATGGATTCAAAAGGGGCAAACATGTCAACTTGACTAGCCGAGTTCCTGATAGGAGGGACCAATTCTCCGTCATCCTCATGCACCCCTCTTCCCTGGTGCCCGCCACCTCGCCGTGGACGACCTCTCTGCCGTAACATAGCATATAAACCTTTCACGCCTCTCACTGTTGCAAGTAATGATTTCGATTCCACGCAGTCCACTATTCTTGCAACCAACAAGAGGTGGCCTTTCAAATTGAAGGTAGGATTGCCCCCTTTTGAAACAGAAGCAATTTTTTGCTGACAAGAAACCAACTCAAACATCTTATTGTCCAAGATTAAATACTCTTTTGCCTCATAAAGACTGGCTGACTAGGGGATTGAATTACTAAATTTCCACTCATATGGGGAGCGTAAAAAGAAACTAACCAAACTTTCAGCAGTAATGTGCTGAAAAAATATACAATTAACAGAGACCTACCATAAGAGAATTACAGGGCTGAAGAAAACTCGAAGGAGACCTATCAACCAAAGAGCTCCCCGTAGAGATGATAACAACACAATTAGAGTTCCTCTGGATCGCCCAAATTATGCCTTTCTTCACACTAGGATCCCACAAAATAGGAACGTGCTAGAGATTGGGTGCACATACAATACTCAATGTGGAAAACACATAGTCTCGAGACTTACCTCACCAACAAAAAACGGAAAGGTAGCTAAGGGAACTATCCTCCACGTGAGCTCTGGTTTCCCAAATCACTTGTTTCATTTCCTCGCTCGTTGTTGTGACGACTGTTACTTCTTCCCCGACTATTATCCTCCTCTTTGCATCACTTTCACTGGGCATTTTCCCAAAGCCCATTTACTCTGCCTCATGTTTCCCATCTGCTGCGTGTGAGGGGATTAATGCCCCCTGTCCTGCCATCTCTTTCAATACACACCCCCATTAGGGAAGAGTACTATTTTTAATTATTTAAAATGTATTTTTAAATACATAAAGAGATTTACTGTTTTGAAATATTTTTGGATAATATTTTTGGATATTGAAATTGTGTAGGTTAGAAATTTGTAATTAGTATTAAATTTCAAATAAAATTAACTTGAAAATATATTCTAAGAAGAATTTAAAAAAAAACAAAACATTTTTAATTCTAAAAGCTTAATTATAAAAAATAAAATTATAAAAAATAAAATAAAAAAATAAATATTATTATAAAAATTCACCAAAAAAAGTTTTAATATCCAAATATTAATAACAAATAAAATAAATAAATAAATAAACAAATAAATAAATTTCTTTATAAAATTATTATTTGAATAAAATTAATCCTCTTTATTCCCTTTGGAGTCAAATTAATCGTTATTCTAATGGCTAGATTAGCCGTCTCTACATCTATGTAAACTCAATGTCTTGATCTAATCTCTCACCTAGTCGTGGCGATGAACCACACTGGTTGGTTCGAAACGCGTCAGCAATGTTCTTTCACACGTGATTATTACCAAAGAAAATTATAAATAAAGGAATTAGATTAAGCATATATTGAAGCTATATTAAATGTTATCCTTAATGTTGGATGGAAGAATGATTTGCTCACCAGCAGGACACTGTATGTTCTAATGCATGTTGGATGATAGAACAATTTGCCCACCAATGAGATATTGTTACCAAGATTATTAGGTTGGACCAAACTATAATGTTGGATAGAAGAATGATATGCCCATGAGTGAGACACTGTCACTAAAATTATGTAAAGCTCCATGAAGCCATAACACCTTGTAAAACATTTTTTTTTATCTCTGCAGATAACTTTTACCCTTAAATCTCCCCTAATCAATAACTCAATGTAGTCTAAACCCCACACAAACCAACTAAACCTATCATAACTCAATTGTCAAACCAACAACGAGGACAACCATCATTGATTGTTATTCGCAATGTACACTGACTCATCACTGTTATTTAAGGAAAAGCATATCGCCTGGAATTACTCTCGGTGGTTTCTAACTTTCACTCTTGAGAGATGCCTCTGAGTCTTGGGCCATTAACATGTTTCCTTCTGTCCAAAAAAGACGAGTTTTTAGCAAAGCAAAAGCAATTTTAAACATATTCCAAGTTTTCCTACCATTTAAATATTCCTCATAAATAAAAATATAGTCATAACGACTCTAATAATATAAATAATATATAATTTTAACAATTTAAATGACATAATGTCTAAATAAGCCTTAATTTCCCTCGCAAAACAATAAAAATTCTAGGATGATTTTCAGAAAATCCGAATTATAACTCTCAAACTTTATGGATTTAAGTGTTTCAAGAATTTTTGAAAATGCTGAATCTATTTCTGCCATTGGAAAACAATTTAAACACTCTCAGACTATTGAAATTCACAAATTGTGCCCTATGTTCCCTTCTCTCCATCTCTCCTTCTTTGTCTCTTTATCTCACCCCAAAACATAGATACTCTCTCTCCATATCTCCCTTGTCACTCTCTCTCTCTCTCCACTTCTCAATCTTGATGTCTCTCTTCTTCCCTCCCTCTCTCCCCATCCAACTCCGTCTCTCTATCCATCCCTCTCTCCTTCTCTCTCTCGTCCTTCCTCTCTCCCCCTCTCTCTCCTACCTCCCTCTCTCTCTCTCTCTCTCTCTCTCTCTCTCTCTCTCTCGTCCTCCCTCTCTCTCCCTTTCTCTCCTACCTCCACACAAAAAAGAGGTTTGCACCTCGAGAGATTTGATCCCTCTCGGCGTTTGATAGATCCAGAGTTAAGATGGATCTAGGCTGGTTATAAATCAATGGTGTAGTATAATTTATAGAAGAAATGGCCATTTTTATTTTTATTTTTATTATTATTATTATTTTCTTCCGATTAATTTTAACCAAAATATTACAGAGATTTTTAAAAACTTGAGTTTAAGTTGTTTAATCTGTAGAATTCGAGTGCCCCAAGGGTTTTTTAGGGTGCTGAATCCATCTATGCATTCAAAAATGATTTTAAATAGCAAAAAATCATATTCTTTCTTGAAATTGTTTTGCCAAATTCGGGTGGAAAAAATATTTTCTTATATAAATTAGCCTACGCATAAATCAATTGTTGCAAAAAAATTAAACCTAAAAATATTTAATCACATTACACACACACACATATATATAACAAAACAATATTAATTTCAATCATTTTACATATGTCGTGAGAACAAACATTATCATAATATTACATATTTTTGGTTATTAATAAATTATATATATATATATATGGAGATGTAATTTTGTTAAGAGTATTATTATTATTATTATTATTTGTAAGTCAACAATTTTCTATTATATCATGATCATGAAGAGCTCTGAAAGGATGCAAAAATGACCTCACTCCGACTGTGTTTGTTGGCCTTTAAGTACAAACAAAACAAAAAAGAAAGGAACTTTATAAAACAAGGCCTCACTTGATCCATGACCCACCATGCACAAATTTTGTCCAAAAAGTATACACAACCAATGTTGATTCTTACATTTAGGTTAGGTGGGTGGTGTTGAAATTTGTAGTTCTACCGTCCATCTCTAGGTGGTGGAAGGCTTCATGGATGTGGGATTCTACATGTGCCATGCGAGTCACAAAGCGATCCATGTAGTCCTGGAGACACATTTGATTTCTTCTGAGGGTGGCCTAGCGATCCAAAATGTGTCGCTGGTTATGAAGTAAGTCAACAAAAAAAACTGACCAGATCTGCATGGTTCTCATTATGCAGTTGGGTTGACTGAATAACTGAGCATTGAAGAAGGTGGATTTGTGCCTCGATGGAGTCAAAAGGGGCAAACATGTCAACTTGACTAGACGAGTTCCTGAAAGGAGGACCAATTCCCCATCATCCTCATGCACCTCTCTTCCTTCGTGCCCGCCACCCCGCTGTGGACGACCTCTCTGCCGTAACTTAGCATATAAACCTTTCCTGCCTCTCACTGCTGCAAGTAACGATTTCCTCGCTGAAGCATTGGCTTGTCGCGTCCCAAGCACCTCAATATCACGCAGCCCATTATCGTTGCAACCAACAAGAGGTGGCCTTTCCAGATTGAAGGTAGGATTGCTCCCTTTTGAAATAGAAGCAAATTTTTGCTGACAAGAAACCAACTCAAATGCCCTATTGTCCAAGATTAAATACTCTTTTGCCTCACAAAGACCAACTGACTAGGGGACTGAATTACTAAATTTCCACTCACATGGGGAGTGCAGAAAGAATCTAACCAAACTTTCAGCAGGAGTGTGCTGGAAAAATATACAATTCATAGAGCCCTGCCACAAGAGAATTAGAGGGTTGAAGGAGACCAATCAATCAGATAGATTCCCATGGAGATGGTAACAACACAATTAGAGTTCCTATGGATGCCCAGGGTTGAGCACCCTTCACAAGCTTTGCTCCTTGGATCACCCAAATTATGCCTTTATTCACACTAGGATCCCACGAAATAGGAACGTGCCAGAGACTGGGTGCACATACAATACTCAGTGTGGAAAACACATAGTCCCGAGACTTACCTTGCCAACAAAAAACTTAAAGGTAGCTAAGGGAACTATCCTCCACGTGAGCTTTGGTTTCCCAAGTCACTTGTTTCATTTCCTCGCTCGTTGTTGTGACCACTGTTATTGCTTCCCCGACTGTTATCCTCCTCTTTGCATCACTTTCACTGGGCATTTTACCAAAGCCCATTTACTCCACCTCATGTTTCCCCTCTGCTGCATGTGAGGGGATTAATGCCCCCTGTCCTGACATCTCTCTCAGTGCGACACCCCCATCGGGGAAGAGTACTATTTTTTATTATTTAAAATGTATTTTTAAATATATAAAGAGATTTACTGTTTTTAAATATTTTTGGATATTGAAATTGTGTATGTTAGAAATTTGTAATTAGTATTAAATTTCAATAAAATTAACTTGAAAATATATTGTGAGAAGAATCAAAACATAAAGGAGTTAGATTAAGCATATATTGAAGCTATATTAATGCTATCCTTAATGTTGGATGGAAGGATGATTTGCTCACCAATGAGACACTGTATGCTCTAATGTATGTTGGACAGTAGAACAATTTGCCCACTAATGGGATATTGTTACCAAGATTATTAGGTTGGACCAAGCTATGATGTTAGATAGAAAAATGATATGCCCATGAGTGAAACGTTGTCACTAAGATTATGTAAAGCTCTATCAAGCCATAACACCTTGTAAAACATTTTTTTTATCTCTATAGATAACTTTTACCCTTAACTCTCCCCTAATCAGTAAATCAATGGAGACTAAACCCCACACAAACCAACTAAACCTATCAAAACTCAATTTTCAAACCAACAATGAGGACAACCATCATTGACTGCTATTCACGAATGCACACTGACTCATCACTGTTATTTAAGGAAAAGCATGCCCCATGGAATTACTCTCGGTGGTCTGTAACTTTCACTCGTGCAAGATGCCTTTGAGTCTTGGGCCATTACCTTGTTTCCTTCTGTCCAAGAAAAACAAGTTCTTAGTGAAACAAAAGCAATTTTAGGACATATTCCAAGTTTTCTCACTGTTTAATTATACCTCATAAGTAAATATATACTCGTAGCTACTCTAATAATATAAACAATATATATTTTTAACAATTTAAATGATAGAATGTCTAAACAAATCATAATTTTCCTCACAAAACCATAAAAAATTCTAGCATGATTTTCAAAAAATACAAATTATAACTCTCAAACTTCATAAATTTAAGTGTTTCAAATTTTTACGCCGAAAGGCGTTCCCTTTGTTGGGTTTGGCCGAATGCGTTTTTTGCTGGAGCCAATCAGAGCACTTTGCCATCGTTCTTCGAGCGAATGAGAATGTGCCGTTTGCCGGCTGCTGGTTCAACCTCGCTGTTTTCTCCACCTCCGACGATTTACCAGGTCAGCTCACAGTCCAACGCGCACGATGCTGCTCTTACCTCCACCTCGGACGATTTGGCTGAATGGAGTTCTCGGATTAATTGTTGCCTCGTTGTTTCAGTGTTTACAGCTCGCAGTTCTCCACCTCGCACGATTTACCACCTGGGTCTCGTTAATGCTCAAGCGTGGCAGCAACGCCTCTCAGCCTACTTCAAAATCCAAGAAATCGCCCAGATCTGGAATGAATGTTTGGTTGTTGCAGCGTTAAATATGCAGATGCGCTTGGTTCGTGGTTACTGCTCCTTCATTAATGCTGAAACCTGCCATATACGGGTGTGGTTAAATGCGTTCATCCTCCGTCTTCATATGTTCGTCCGCAAACAAATGCATGTTCTCAAATTTCCATATAGACTCCACGATTATCAGTATCCTCTGTTTGCAAATTTGGCAAATTCCCTAATCGCATTGTCTGCAGGATGTTCAATGTGCTTTTTTGAGCAGCAGGTTTAGTTTGAATTCTTTTACCCTTTATTTTCAAGAACACGCCTTTATCAGGTTTCGATTCTGTGTCTAAAAGATGCACATTGTTTTGATAGCCTCCCATTATTGTAGTGGAAATTGATTGTATTGTGTATTGGAGACAGCCTGTAGACTCTTCTGCCGTTCTTACCATATAGACTCCACGATTATCAGTATCCTCTGTTTGCAAATTTGGCAAATTCCCTAATCGCATTGTCTATAGGATGTAGTGGAAATTGATTGTATTGTGTATTGGAGACAACCTGTAGGCTCTTCTGGCGTTCTTACCATATAGACTCCACGATTATCAGTATCCTCTGTTTGCAAATTTGCCAAATTCCCTAATCACATTGTCTGCAGGATGTTCAATGTGCTTTTTTGAGCAACAGGTTCAGTTTGAATTCTTTTACCCTTTATTTTCAAGAACACGCCTTTATCAGGTTTCGATTCTGTGTCTAAAAGATGCACATTGTTTTGATAGCCTCTCATTATTGTAGTCGAAATTGATTGTATTGTGTATTGGAGACAGCCTGTAGACTCTTCTGGCGTTCTTACCATATAGACTCCACGATTATCAGTATCCTCTGTTTGCAAATTTGCCAAATTCCCTAATCGCATTGTCTGCAGGATGTTCAATGTGCTTCTTTTAGATACAAGGACTGATTCCTCGAAGTTGGGTTTGGATTATGGAGTGCTGGATAAAACAAATGCAAAAGTCTTTAAAATGATTGGGGACTTCTGAAATATAGACTCTTCTGCCGTTCTTACCATATAGACTCCACGATTATCAGTATCCTCTGTTTCCGAATTTGGCAATTTCTCTAATCACATTGTGTGCAGGATGTTCAATGTGTTTCTTTTAGATACAAGGACTTATTTCTCAAAGTTGGGTTTGGAAAGACTTTGCTTAAAGTTGATTTCTGTACCCTCACTTTTGCAGCGTTTCTATTATTTTAAAATATTTTACCTTTGTTGCCACAAGCACTGTTGTGCCAGCGAAATGGTTCAGCAAGAGGCCTCCAGAGATATATTCACAAATCTGTGAATTTTTATTGTATCCAGTAGTAGAGACGAAAACTATTGTTCAGTTTTTTTGGATGCAAATAAGCTGGTCTCTGTTGAGCGCTGGATCAATCACATGCCAAACTTTGAAAATGGTTGGGAAGTTTTTGGATAATACAACTCACTGTTTTTCTAACTATATGAACTCCACTAGTGACAATATCCATTCTTCCTAATCCGGATATATACCTGGTTGAGATTTTGTGCATAATTTTCACCATGATTATATTTCAATATGATGATTGATATGGATTGTTTCAGCTAGCGATTCAACAAGAGGCCTTCAGGACTTATAATAAAAAATTGTTGACTTCAATAGCATCTTGATATTGTTGCAGCAAATTGACTATTTCGTAACAACTTTTAATAGTTCCTCTATGTTGATTGCAAATGAGCTTCGTGAGCTACTGTGTAAAAACTCGGGAACTTTGAATTAGTCAACATGTTTTGTGCAGTTTAACCTATGTATTGGCATTATGCTTCAGATTGATGCTAATTCTTGAAAAGAGTTGGAATTTTTTTTACAGTTGACCTTCTTAAATTCTAGCAGCTTTTCCCTTGTTTTCTGTTGTGCACTTAGTTTTGGTTTCCCCACTTGTTCTAAGCTTCAGTAGCCTTAGGTTTTCGTCAAAACAGAGCTTTTGTTAGAGAAGAGTTGGAATTTTGTTTACTATTCAACTTCTTAAATTCTAGAAGCTTCTCCCTTGTATTGTGTTGTGCACTTAGTTTTTTCCAATTGTTCTAAGCTTCAGTGGCCTGTGGGTTTTGTGCAAACAGAGCTTCTTTTACGTGATCTCTTTATCTCTTTCTGGATTACATGTCATTACAGCCATCTTATAGAGGGGCGCAAGATCTATAAAATACTTAATTTCTATTGTTCTTTCATGTGAAATTCGTTTACCTTCTTTTGCATACTTCTGGACATAGCATGGTCGCAACCATAATTGACTGAAGGGCTAACTTGCAGATTAGGAAGCAATACTGGGAGTCTTAAATTCATATACGAGAAGGGCACAGAACGGAAAGAACTCAGATAAGAGAAGAGCACAGAAAGGAGAGAAGCACGCAGAACAGATTGTACCACCGTGCCCTTGAAGGAGAAGAGTCCACAGTCCCGCTTATTTCATTTTCTGCGTTCACTTCATTCCACATCGCCCGGTAATTCCCCTGCACGACTTCTTAGATATTGCGATAGGGATAGCTCTATTGTGCCCGTCCGGTGTTGTTTCAAGGATGCCTGTTTGACATTTTTTCCATATCTGGTTCAGCTCTTAGGTTTTCCATTCCCATTTCATTTAAGAAATACAGAGATCAAATGATTTTATATCTAATGCCCTTGAAGGGGAAGAGTCCACAGTCCTTAGTATTTCATTTCATTTTCTGCATTCACTTTCACTTCGTTAGACATCAGTGGATAGACGACTTCTTACATATTGAGATAAATAGCTTGCTTGTTGGTTTGTCCGGTCTTTTCCAAGGATGGTTGATTGAATTTTCTTTTATACCTGACTGCTAGGCTTTCCACTCCCTTTTCATTTAAGAAATACAGAGATGAAATGGTTTTTCTCTTATGCATTTTGTTGGTTGTTCATCATTTGAGGTGTTTCTGTTTTAATATGATCTCATAACAGGATGTGTGCCTCTTTTTATCATCTAATGATGAAAAAACAATTATGTAATTCCAAAACTATGGGTGGCGACTTATAGTTGTGACAGTTCTAAACAAAAAAATTAAAATCCCTCAACAATATATCTGCATATGGCAACATACATTTTTCTTATATTCTGTATTACATGTGATTGCAAACATCTTATTGAGGAACATGAGATCTATAGAATACTTAATTTCTGTTGTCTTTCATGTGAAATTCGTTTACCTCCTTTTGCATACTTCTTGAGCACAGGTACACTGATATCATTTCAAGCTGTTACAGTCGTCCTTTTGCAACTTTTGTAGTTCTTTTACATGGCTTTAGCCGTTGCATTGTTGTAGCCTGTTAGAGCCATGTCAAAAAGTTTTCTCCTCTCTTTATCCAGATTTGGTTGTACATATATTTATCGCTTTTTTCAATGCCCTTTGCATTATTTTGTACCATGTCCGCCTCTTTTTATTCAACCTTACTGACACCTTACTGGTATTAGATTACAGTCCTAATTCCATACTCAGGATTGGATTACCGAAAGAGCCATACAAATGGACAAAAAAACTAGCACAAAATCCTCCCCCGGACAGGGAGCTGCCGCCTCTTGGCCAACATTTTTTCAGTATCACAAAGGCTTCATGTGATACTTCCCATAAACCGATTTCTGTTTTAATTTCACTTATGCCCAATGAAGCTTCCCTCACTTTACCTTTCCATTTGACAGGTGGTCTTCTTCTCCTATCCTGATACTTGCAGTTTTGTGAATTTCTATTTTATATCAAACATCCAAGTTCCACTATCGTATTTGTTCACTGTGCATGAGTTGTGTTATTTTCATGGCCTTTTCATAGGGTTGTATGGTTTCACTTGCACCATCAACACATTTCTATCATACCATTCTTCTAGACTGGAGAGATTTAGTAATGTGTTTTAATGATAGTTGATCACGAAACTATATTGTTTGAACATGGAAAGCTTCAGTGACGTGATTGTTTTCATGGGCAGCTGATCATGAAAAGACATTGGACATTGTTGGATCTTAGAGCAATCGTTCAATATTTGTTTCTAGTCGATATTACCAGGAACTAAGAGCATACCATGGTAGACATAATTACCAATCCTCAACTTTATCCGGTGGGGAAATAGTGAGATAGATGTTACCATCTTGAGATGGATAGTACTAAATAATATTCATATCATAATGTGTATTGTATTTTCAGTGTCTTGTGATCAAGGCCATTTTCTCACATATGATCAAGGAAATGTTTTCTGAATTTTGAAAATGTTGTCATTTCTTATACTTAGATGATTTTTCTAATATATGAATAGCGAAGTGCATATTTATTTTAATATTTAAGTGGATATTTTAAATATTTTTTTAGTTCATTAATAAGGAAATGTGTTTTGAATTTTTCACTGAAATCTCAGTTAGGTTGTTTTTTGTTTTTGGGGGGTTTTAAATATTTTTTTTTTTATTCATAAATAACGAAATGTGTATTTTGAATTTTTCATTTTGTGTGATTAGAATAGTTTAAGGTTTTGAATATATATATATATATCTAACAATTTAACTTTTTGGAAGTTATTTCTAAGATTTTTTTCTTATTTTAATTTTTTTATTATTATAACATTTTGGAAGTTATTTTTAAGATTTTTTTCTTATTTTAATTTCTTTTACTAGTAAAAAAACATCAATTTGCTCAAGCTATCTCAATTATTACAATTAACTTGAATTGTGTTAAGTTTATTATTAGCCCAATAATATCAATTGACCACGTTATCCTAATTTGACCATTTATCCTCAATTATCTCAATTTTCCAATTAGTCTAATTGGTTGCAATCAGCTCAATCCAATAAATATGATATTCCTATTTAGGTCATTTGCTCTAATTATATGATTGGACCATTTAACTCTTCATTACGCTTCCCTTAACACAGTTCTCTTCACCCGTTTTCTACACAAAATGGGTAGCCCAACGAACTGTGTGTTGAAGTCTCGCTGCAGTCCTCCCCTATGCTGGTCTTTAACATGAATTGTATTCCATTTATGGTGGAACATTGGATTTGGTACAGAGTAGAAACGCTTGCCCTCTATCTTATTAATTGGACGCCTCGGATAGAGGACTTACAGGCTTCCTTTCATTGCATTACTTTTGAACATGTATACAGGGAACACAACACTTCAATTGCCTGTTAGAGCCATGCCAACAATTTCCTCCTCTCTTTATCCTACTTTGGTTGTAAATATATATATCATTTTCTGCAATGCCCTTTGCAGTCTTTTGTAGGATGTCTGCCTCTTTTTTATCATCTAATGAAAAATACAGTTATGTAATCCCAAAATTATAGGTGGCAACATATAGTAGTAACAGTTCTATTTTTCAACCAATGTATTCCATTTCCTTGTGCGCTTATGTTTCAAACTGTCATGTGTATCTGCCGTATCAAACATGATTTTCAATAAGTTGAACCTGTTAGAGCCATGCCAACAATTTCCTCCTCTCTTTATCCTACTTTGGTTGTAAATATATATATCATTTTCTGCAATGCCCTTTGCAGTCTTTTGTAGGATGTCTGCCTCTTTTTTATCATCTAATGAAAAATACAGTTATGTAATCCCAAAATTATAGGTGGCAACATATAGTAGTAACAGTTATATTTTCAATCAATGTATTCCATTTGCTTGTGCACTTGTGTTTCAAACTGTCATGTGTATCTGTCGTATCAAACATGATTTTTAATAAGTTGAAACAAAACACTTACAATATTCAAGATATACATTTGCAAGTAGTGTACTTCACAAGCTCATTTACAGATAGGCCTCTTTCACATTACTATTTCCTTTCTGTTTACTATCAAAATAATTCAACATGCCCTATTCCAAAATATATGTTCCATAGGGAAAGCCTTTGCAATACTCATTGTAAGGAACATATTTGCACAACTTCCACTTGTGCAACTTGCAATAGCATCTTCCATATACCAGATTTGTCACTATTAATTGAAGAGTGGAAATCATCCAAATTAGCAATTCTACATTTCATCTCACAAATTAGCAATATCGGATTTTCCCTTCGTTTTTCTGGACATGTTCTTTTTCACTATCTTGACCTTGCTATCTCTATTCGCTTGCAGCGTATTGTTTTTTTCAAGCCACCTGTTCTACCATGGAGACATCGTTATCTTGCAATTGTCTTCCTTCTCTACTAGCTGGTGCTACCGACCAGCAACCAACTCTCCAAGTTGTTGAACTTGCGCAGATCAACTCTGCCCGGACTTCAGCAGCTCGCTACCGCGTCTCGCTTTCCGATGGTGTTCACAAACATTCTGCCCTTCTCCCTTATTCGCACACTTCCCTCGCGCAGGATGGAACCTTGGCTATCGGCTCCATTGTTCTGTTGAAGAGATGCTCGTGCACGTACTCACATCAAACAATGTACGTTTACTACATAACGCCTCACACCTTCCTCCCCTATAATTGTTCTTCCCTTATATCCCTCTATTTCCTTTATTATTTCTGAATTTCTACATTTCCACTTCATTGATACGTTGCTCGTTCTTGCAGGTCACTCTCTATTCTCGAGCTTGAGGTAGTCCAGCGCGTTTCCCCATTGGTTGGTGACCCATGCCCTCTTACTCTCTCTACTCAACAAATGGTCCAAGCCACATCATCCTCATCTTCTGCCTCTCCCTTTTCATCACCACCGTCCCTTGACATTCACTCATTGTCCTCCCAAGACCCCGCCGCAACATCTTCAACAAATCTCCCTTTTAAAGCACTCTCCCCTACAAGGAAAACTTGGTCCATCCAAGGTCGCGTCCTTTCAAAAACACCCCTTCGGTATTTTACCAATGCACGTGGCTCTGGGAAGTCACTAGGCTTTGACCTTGTCGATCACGAAAACGAGCAAATCCACGTGTCTGCCTTCAATGAATTGGCTGAATCCCTTCATGCTCTCATTCAAGTTGGCCAAATCTACAATGTTGCAAATGGCACCATAAAGGTCCCCAACCCTTCCTATAACCATCTAAGACGCCCATTTGAAATTCTCCTCTTCTCTTCATCAACAGTTTCTCAAGTCCTGAATGATGACCTCACAATTCCTTCCCACACCTTCCACTTTGTACCTATCAATTCCCTTAAAATCTCGCCTGCTAACTCAATCGTTGATGTCATAGGTATTGTTAGCTCACTCTCTCCCACCTCTATTGTCCGCAAACGCGATGACTCTGGAACTCCAAGAAAGACAATTTCTCTTCGCGACATTTCCGGGAACAACATTGATGTGACCTTGTGGGGAGAACACTGCCATGCTGAAGGGCGTGAACTCTCTGATCTTCGCATGGCTCGTGCAGTTACAGTCCTTGCAATTCGAGGTGGCAGGGTCGTCGAGTTCAACGGCCAGACTATCAGCACAATCCCTACCACCTCCCTTTTTATCGATCCAAAGATCGCTGAAACGGTGGAACTTAAACAATGGTTCGAGAAAGAAGGCATTCAAACTTCGTCACCCTCACTTAGCCGCAAATACTCAAGCACCAGCAAGAAGCTGCTTACTACGAAAACAATTTCTGAGATCCTCTCAATGACACCTGGAGAGAAAGTCCCATGGATGTCGCTCCGTGCTACTGTTACCTCAATTGACTTGCATGATTTCTACTTCCTTGCATGCCCACTTACCATTGATGGTATGCAATGCATGAAAAAGGCTATACAACAAGATGATGCCACGTGGCGTTGCTCAAAGTGTGAAGGGTCTTTCACCAAGTGTGACTACCGCTACATTATCCGCCTCCGGCTGCACGATCACACTGGCCACCTCGACAATGTTGTCACTTTTGACGACGCCACAACTGGCCTCCTAGGCATCTCTGCAGAGGACCTTTTCCTCCTCTCAGCAGATCCTCAAGCTGTCCTTGACATATATAGCAAAATCAAAGGGCGGAAATTCCTCTTCACAGTATCTTTAAAGAGCGACACCTTCAACGGCATTGAACAACTGCGACCAATTGTTATGCACGCAGAAGATCTGCCTTTCGCTGATGCGTCGAAAATCCTCCTTCAACTCCTGCAACCTCCGGCTTCCCCTGCGAACAAAGCATGTCGCCGCCTTTAGCCATACATTTCTTGCCTCTTCCCATTGTTCAACTTTCAACGCTCTTTTCCCTCACGTGTCATGCATCATCGATTTTGCATCTATATTTTGTAATCGTTACTATATGTTCACAACCCCTTTCCCTTTCTAATAGTCCTCCTAAATGTATAGGTATCAACTCGTTTCTTCATTGCATCTTGTTTATATGTTATTCTGATATGTTGTAATGGCCCTTCTTAATATATGAACATTTACAGATGTCGTTTTCCCTTTCCTCCTTCATGCCTTCATCTTGTTTGCAAAACACACATTTTATAAATGCAAATGTCAACATGCTATGCTTAGTATGGAATATAATACAAAATTTGCTTCTTTTTCTTTGCAAAAAAATAAGTATTTGCCTTTCATTTCCCCTGGCCAGCAAATGCAACATGTTCTTGCTTTCAAAACACATATTCTCTAATTTCAAATATGCAACACTCATTTTTATGCAAACCATATTCAATACATTTCCACTTCAAAATTCACTCACACCATTTCCATACGACTATTTCTATGGTGAAATACATAACAAAAAAAAAAAACTCGCCAAAAATAATAAATAATAAAACATAAAAATATGAAATAGAGTGTTGCATCTTCATGCTTCCCTCTTCTTTCATTATACTTCATGCATTTGACATGCCTTTCCTTTTTTCCAACAGCTATGCCAACCACACCAGACAACAGTTTGCGCCGCTACTACGCACTTAACAAAGAAAGAATTACTGCACGTCGTCGTCTCCTCTTTGCAACTCGCCAGGCCAACCTTCTCTCTCAATCCACCACACACCAAACTCCCATTCCTTCACAAAGTACCCTCCTTCCACTACATCCCGCCCAAACTTTCCCATTCACCCTTACAACTCCCCTCCCTAGCCAACCCTTTCCATACCCTGCAATTCCTTTGCCTCTTACCCCCCCTTTCCATGTCCCGCACCGTCTTCCTCCTTCTCCATCTGTGCAACAATCCCTCCCTATCCAACTCCAACATGCACATCTTCACTTCCGTGAAAGAATTGATGCACTTAGTCCCATCCAAGTTTGCTCAATTTGTTATGAAGCTTACCCATCCATGAAAAAAAAACAAATAACGGAATCATTTGTTGTGCCCGTTGTCTTCGTGAACGAAAAACCCACCGTTTTTCCTTCGCAAACAACATGGACCCAGGTATCCAACCCCATGTCCTCTCTTGCCTGACTCAAGTTGAAGAGATGTTGATTGCTCGTGTAAACCCCATTATTCAAGTCACCCATGCACGTGGTGGCCAACTAAAATATTCCGGCCACACTATTAGCTTTCCTCAAGATATCACTAATATTGTGACCTCTCTTCCTCGCATGCTATCATAACTAGACATCCTTCTTGTAAACAAAACTAGTTCTGACGAAAATTCGTACGACTTTTTTGTCAGTAGATCACGTGTTCATGCAGCATTGCAATTCAAACTACAAAATGATCCGTATTACAAAGATGTCCACACTAACCAAACTTCCCTGAATGCTTTGCCTATTGTGCCCACCAACATTTCCAACATGCTACGCCATGCCAACACATCTTCCATCCCACTCCAACAAGCCATTCTTGAAAATTGTGATTCTGGACTTCCCCAACCATGCCCATCTGACCTCCACCCATCCTCCTTTGTTGCAAATCTGCCAAACTCTCATTCAGAAATAGATGAAATACTGCCTACATAGAATCCCCCAATCACTCGCCCATCCATTCACTTCAATGGCCCATCATTGACCTCTCCCGAATCAATGAATACAACACATAAGGCCTCTTCTCCATGGCCTTCCCCACCCTCTTCCCCACCAGCTCTGCAATGATTAATCAACCAAGAATTGCAAAAGTAGATATGCAAGAATACGCTTTGCATCTAATACGCTACCATGACAGCCGTTTTGCACAACATCCTCGCTTCCGCTACTACTTGTACAACCTCATCATGCGCCATCACAGCCAAGCAACTGCCTCTGTCTTCATGAAAAGAGACCTTTCAAACACCCTTCCAACAACAATCGCTGACCTTCGCCACCACCTTCAGCAAATTCCCCCTTCCACCATCCCAGACCAGATTATGCGCTTTGGATCATCCTTGCGCGGCAGTCGCTCATTCTGGACTAGAGCTAGACATGAGCTTCACGACATGATCATTCAACAAGGTACCCCTACCATATTCTTCACACTCAGTGCAGCTGATACCAAATGGCCTGAATTGCATAGAACCATGCCTTCCAACCCTCCATCCAATTCACATGAACAAACTCGATGGAGAATCCAGAATGTTGTTGCAAACCCTCACCGTGCATCTCAATACATCCATTGCAGATTCACAATATTCCTCGAAGAAGTGCTACTTAAAGGACTCCTTGTAAAGGATTACTGGTGCAGGTATGCATACTATTCCTTCCATCTCTTACCTTTCATTGACTTTAGTTCCACGCATCCATCTTATTTATTTTCCCCTTCTTCTTTTTAAGGTATGAATGGAAACATCGTGGCTCCGCACATATCCATGGTTTCTTATGGCTTCCAAATGCACCTACTATGGACACTTTGGATTGGACCAATGCTTCTGTTGTCCGTGCAGCTAAAGATTTCTTCGATGCATACATCACTGCTTGGAACCCTCGTCCCATTCAAAACCAGGCGGTTGGGCTAAATTATTCATCTGTCCAAGACCCATGCCTCCTCCAGACACATGAAATTCTTACAGGCAATCAGTTGCAAGACTATGAGAAACTTGTCAATTCTGTTCAAAGACACACAACTTGCCACTCTAGTACATGTTTGCGCAAAAGAAATAACAAAACAAATTGCCGCTATGGAGCCCCATGGGAAGTTCACGACGCATAATCTCTTCACATTGATAATACTGGCCGTAAATTGTATGCCCCTGCTAGAAATGATGACAAGCTAAATGTGCACAACGCTCATCTTCTTGCAATTTGTAGGGCAAACATGGACTTCCAACCAATTCTATCACGGCATGCTGTTTTGAACTACATTTCAAAGTATGCAGAAAAAGCAGAGGCAAATTCTGAAAGCTACTACCAAATGCTTTCCCGTCTCTCCCAATGTTCCCCACCTGATGCTCCTACTATTACTGTCGTCCGCAAAGTTCTGACCGAAATTGTCGGTGATCGGGACATTGGTGCACAGGAAACATGCCACATGCTGCAAAAACTCCCACTAGTAAAGTACAGTCGTTCTTTTGTATCCCTCAATGTGAAAAAACAAATATTCAAATGTGTTTCACAAAAATTGGATGGTGATCCTCCATCGACACCTTTCATCATCTCATACATGAATAGACCACCTGCACTCGAGGATTTTCCTCTTATTGAAGTTGCACGCTCTTGGACATTTTCCTCCCGCCTCAAAAAAACACCTTGGAAATAGATCTTCCCTCCTATGGTTGTACGTGTCCTTCCTCGTTTCACCTCCATCCCATTGAAAGACTCATCATCCTATGTGGACTTCTGTTGGAGTGAACTCCTTCTATACTGCCCTTTCCGTACACTCCCTGACGACATCGGCACATCCGACGCGGCCATTGTCGCACATTGGGAACAAACTAGACATACATATCAAGCTTGGCATGTCCACCGCACCCCAATCGGCCCTGCCGATGCCGACTCTTGCTTTTCATCTCCTGATGCCCCTCCCCATGCCCCCACGCTCGACATGCCTGAATGGCAATTTCTCTCACAACTCCACCCAAGCAACAACATCCTTCTTGATGAACTTGAAATGCTTGGCCATCGTGACTTTGATGCAAATTATAATTGGGCCAACTCCATTATCCCTTCACAATTGCAAGAAACAACCATTCGCTTCATCAACTTCAACCGCTCCTCCACAACAATCCACCAAACCCAAACTCCATTCCCACATTTGCTTTCCTCCTTGTCCCCAAGCCAAACCATTACATTCAATATCATTTTTTCCCACTTCCACACACATGCTCCAGGATCAATTTTAAAAATGATAATCCAAGGCACTGCTGGTACTGGAAAGTCATTCCTAATTGAATGCCTGAAAAATGCCTTCCTTGAAAACTCCACCAATGGACCAAGCCCCCTCCTCTTGCTTGCTCCGACCGGTGTTGCAGCATTCCACATCAATGCATTGACAATCCACCCTACTCTTCGCATCCCTATATCCTCTATGCAACCTTTAGAGGGTCAAGCCCTCCTAAACCTTCAAGAACAACTCCGAGATGTGAAATACATTCTAATTGATGAAATGAGCTTCATTGGTCCTAAATTGCTTTCTCAAATCGATGATCGCTTACTGGAGGCATTCCCATCAAATAAAAGCAACCCTTTTGGTGGACGCTCTATAATTCTCGTCGGGGACCTTGCCCAGCTTCCACCTGTCAAAGACACACCAATGTATGTAGGCACTTCTCATGGCACTGCACTATGGAAAAGCTTTGATACTGTGGTTACACTTTCAACAGTTTTTCGTCAACAAGGAACTAGCCCTGCTCAGATTTCCTTCCGCGAACTCCTCTCCAACCTTCGCAATGCAACACCCACTATTGATGATTGGAAGCTTCTTATGACACGTTCAAAAACAAACCTTCCTGCAGCTGAGGTCCAGTCATTTTCAAATTCTATGCATCTATACGCCACAAATGAGGCTGTTGACATGCACAATAAAACGATGTTGAAAACACTCAACCAACCAATCGCACGTTGCTACGCTACCCAAAGGAAGGAATTTAGAGGCAACAACGTGGAAGATGAACAACTAGCTGCAAAAATTCTCCTTTGCATTGGACAACGAGTTATTCTAACAAGAAACTTGTGGATTGAGGCTGGCCTTGTCAATGGTGCCCTCGGCACTGTCCACGAACTCGTATATGCACCAAAAACTAAACCGCCCGAACTGCCATTATTTGTCGTAGTCGACTTTCTTCACTACAAAGGCCCACCATGGGATCCTTCAAATCCTAAATTTGTGCCGATACCCCCCATAACAAGGGGCTCACGCACACAAATTCCGCTTCGCATGGCATGGGCTTTGACAATCCACAAATCACAAGGCATGACGCTAGATAAGGCAACACTCGACATCGGAAACATTGATCGACAGGGTCTCACTTTCACAGCAGTATCAAGAGTTCGGTCATTAAATGACCTGTGCATCTCCCCTGCTTTCTCCTTCTCTCGCTATTCCCGGATGAAGGAGAACCCTTTCATCATACGCAGGAAAAAATAAGAAGCTCTGCTCACCTCAAAATCTGTTACTCAAGCTCCTTCAAACCCCTCTACTATTGGTGCCTTGCCATCCCACTAGCTATTTACTATTCTGCTTTCCCATTTCACTATATCTTCTATACATCAGTCACTAACATGCTTTCATTTCTTGTGCAGGAACATAATGGACCATAAATATATCTCGCAACTCCAACAATTTTGCATAGAAATCAAGGAACAAGAAGCTGCGCTTCTAAATGTGCAGGAGCGCTTCCTACGCCCACCCAGGCTGCCTCTTTACCGGTTGCGCCCCACAATACAACTAATTCAACGGATCAGAAATTGGATGAATCTCCTCATCCATATTCATGAAAGGGATGCACACAGAGCACTCCGAGCACACTATCTTGACCGTGTACCTTCTCTGGACGTGAAATGGTGCTGTCGCTGTTGAGCAACACCTTGTCTATACGACTAGTTTTCCCTCTACTGCAAAACCATCTAACCATTATGCTACACATGATGCAATTTTGTCAATACATCTTATTTTGTCTTTGAAAAATATACAACACATCTTACTTTCCAAACTCTTCCTACTTAGAAATTTCTGTATATACAAAATTTTTTTTTTGAAGGTTCCTATGGGTTCTCTTGATTAAAGTTTCTCTTATAGCCATGGGATCTACTGCTATTATGGGTTACTGATCACAACAAATTATGATCAGTACTCATGAGTTTGATGCCATATGACAACTATCAAACAGTAGTTCTATGTTTACTACTCAGCACTTTTCAATGAATATTCATACTTATGTTGTAGCATGCATTATGTTATATAAAGCTGTTATTGGTACTTGTTGATTTTAAATTTTCTCTCCGTAAACAATTGTCTATGGGCAATCAAAAGTTCAATATGCAGACAAGTGTGCATCATAGTGCAAAGAGCTGTGTGAATGGATTGTTTTCTTTTTAGAAATTTCCATTTAGCATTCATTCGTTTGATTTCTGTGTATTATGTAATCAATTCAATTTTACACCTAACTTGAGCCCTTATGTTACTATGGATTATGGGTTATAATGGATTCCCATTGTCATGCTTAGTGGAAGGCAATTGCACATACGAGCTCAATTCTTGCTGTCTTGGGATTCTCCTTTATTTTAATCTGATGTTTAGTGGAAGGTCATATTAAGTCAGTTGAGATAAGTTCAATCCCTGAGCTATGTCAGTCACTAGTTTTCAGTTTGAGTTCATTGGAAATTGCACATGTATCGTAGTGCTTTCAGGGGATGGCTTAATGGAGTCATATTCAGCACAACACCTTAATGATGAGCTCAGTTCCTGTACGCTCAGAACAATGGTGCACATACACATGGGCTGTAATTTTGCCTACCTATCTAATGGTTTTTAGTCTCATGTTCAATGGAAGGAAAATAATCAGCATTACGAGTTCTTCTGTCAGTATGATGGTTAGTCAATGACAAATATTTATATGCTTACATGAGTTTATTTCATATAGAAGGGTGATGTTAATTTAACAAATATCATCAGTTTTAATGCCTGCAGCGTGTTTCTGAGTCTCAGCAACATTAGATTGTTGCTTCACGTGAAAGGTATTTATTGATCATGTCAGGAATTCGATTTGTTGCCAACTATTAATTAGTAGCGATGCATTTATTGCCTTTCATATATCATTTCTAAACTAAAATAGTTATCTTTGTTCAACTGAATTCAAATAGCTAATAAGAAATTTAGGCCTATAATTTTTATCTGCTCTAATTGCATTACTTTTACTTTTCATTCCTGTGATCTTAGATTGACCCTGTGAAATACAAGAACACATTTACTGGCATGAACATGGTCATAAAAGAGCAAGAAATTAAGGGGTTATTCAAGGGTTGGGCTCCAACTATGGTGGAATACATTGCACAAGGTGCGTTCAAATATGGGTTCTATGAGTTCTTCAAAAAGTACTATTCGGACATTGCAGGAGCCAAGTATGCTACCAAGTACAAGACATTGATCTACCTTGCAGCTTCGGCCTCTGCAAAGGTCATTGCTCATCTTGCCCTCTGTCCCATGGAGGCCATTAAAATGAGGATGCAAACACAACCTGGATTTGCCAGATGGCCTGCAATGATGAATATGCTCCCTCCTGCTTTTTTTCTAACCCAAATGTATTTCTTTCTGTGTGGATTGCAGTTTGTAAAAGGGCATTGGTCCGCTATGGGGACGCGAAATTCCTTGTAAGTTTATCTTCCATTCTTTGCAATCTGCAGCCGCATGAATCTACCAAGCCCATGTCTCTGTCTGCCAAGTTTTACATACTATATTTAGATTTGGAATTTTTTAAACTGTTTTATCTTCTTTTTATGTTGAGGGGTTGTGTCTAGGGAAGCAAGGTGTGCTAAAACATATGTGATATTTATAGGTATATTGTCCTGTAGCTACCAAATTGGTCACTACAACTTCTAGAATTATGTAATAGCAAGCAACGAACAAAGTTAAACAGAAATTTATAAACTGTAGAGGATAAAGAAAAATATGAAAACCCTTTTCACTAGAAAATGTTAATCCAATTGTAAAGATTGAGATTCACTTCTTTTTTGGTATTTAAGGCAAAAAGAGTCACACGTGTGTATGTTCTCTTCATCTTCTTGGTTGGCAGCAAAACCTATTATATGGGTTTTAGAACTCGGACAATTGATTTCTGTCTCTGTAATCTGTCTGGTTTGTGCTTATAATTTGTATTGGGCTCGAACTGCAACTTGGCTTGTACTATAAAAGAAAGGTTAAAAGAAGATTGGGCAGCTTGAGATTTCTCTGATTTAGCTTGATTACCTTCTTACAGGACAAGGACTAGTTACAGAGAAAGCAAATAAGTAGCTTTTTCTTCCATTGTATAGCCTGAAGATTAAAACAGAAGATGTTTATCCAATGCCTGGAAGCATTCGAGTATCAATGTAATTGAACTTTCCTGTCTAGTGAATGATTGTTGTATTTTACTCTTTTCTCTGTGCTATTTGATCTCTTTAGTTTCCGTTGTCAAGAGGTTTATAGACTAAATTATAGTATTTGCGCTTTCATTTTATGCAGTTCTCGAATCTGTAAATCTGCCTTCCGAAGCAACAGGCGAGAACAATAAATTCTTAATTCCGGCTTCATGTTCTGTGGATGCATATTTTGGTGTTTCAAGTTTCAAGAGTACTTTTATTCACAAATGACAAGACGAGGTTTAATTTTTACTATCCGAAATAAATACTCTAAACTCTATTGAGTAAGTTTACTCTGTTTTTTTGTTAAAGGATCTTAACTTGAATGATTTGGTGAGCAATTTGTTTATCTACCTAGCTGAGTGAGTTCAAGTCTCAAAAGATATGTTGTAATTGACCTCTATCTGGCATTTATGAAATAGTTTTACCAGATGCAATAGTGATAGCCGATCTTTAGAAATTAACCTTTGTCCAAAAATTATGAATTCTCATTCCAGTTTGAGACCAAAAAAAAAAGAGTCCACTCTGTTTCTTTTCCATTCTTTGTTTAATCTGCAATAGTGAACTCCTCTGCTCTCTGCCTTTCTACTTTGGAAATCCGGACACCATATTACTAAAGGGGATGCATTTATCACACTCTTCATCTTCTGTGGATACATGCTAAGTCACCATTACACCAAAAAAACCTTCTTCGTACCTCCCCATGCAAGTAAGGCAAGTGCGTGAGATTCAGCTGCTGCAGCTAGCTTATCACAAGCATTTTTAAAGACTATCGTTTATACTGATAAGCATTTTTAAAGACTATCGTTTGTGCTGAACATTAAATAGCTGTAAAATCTATAATTGAAAATTTTATCAATTTTAGTATACAAGGTGGAGACATCTCTGCTCATAATGGTAGAGGTGGGGAATCGATTTATGGATTGAATTTTGAGGATGAAAATTTTCTCTTCAAGCATGCACGAAAAGGTATGTTGTCAATGGCCAACTCTAGACCTAATACAAATGGCTCACAGTTTTTTATCACTATGGCACAGACCTCTCATCTGGATGGAAAACATGTGGTATTTGGAAAGGTAATACAAGGCAGAGGAGTTATAAGGGCAATTGAGCAGGCCCCTGTTGGCAACAATGATTGTCCCTTGAGTGATGTTATAATTGCAGACTGTGGAGAAATACCAGAAGGTGCAGATGATGGTGTTCTTAACTTCTTTAAAGATGGAGACAAATACCTAGATTGGCCAGTTGATTTGGATCAGAAACCTTCAGAGCTATCGTGGTGGATAGCTGCAGTGGAGTCCGCGAAAAGTTTTCGAAATGAGCATTTCAAGGTGATTTTGCTGACTTCACAGATCCTTTTTTTGTCATGCAATGATTTTTCTGACTTCACATATCCTTTTTTTGTCTTGCAATTATAAACCTAGAATGAGTGTATTGGCTTTTTGGAAGAGTTTTTGTGCTTTTAAGCTATTTGTTTTGAGAAACTTCCCATTAGTTTTTTTTTTTTCACATTCATAAGCATGTTTTCTTGCAGCTCCGTCTATCATTAGAGCTTCACATCTCTAACAAAATTTATGTTATGAGCTTTAGCATAGTTACAAAAAATGAAAAGAATGATGCTTTTGATCCTCAATGCAAGTTTGGTTAAAAATTAAAATGTTAAATTTTTGTTACTGCAATATTGATAACTCAGTAAATTTTATATAGGGGATAAATCTCTTTGATTGCTTCCTGCTATTGTGTATCTTGTTTGATCAGAGCTAGGTTAGTTCTAATTTACTTGAAATTCCTTCTGTATTTTATGCTTCACAACATTTCAATCCTTCACAAAACATTTCACATGTAATGCTTGGAATGAGGTTCATTGTTACTACAACTACTATTGTTGACAGTATCCTCCTGTTTATCAATTTGCTGGAGTGGCTGAACTTGACTCTCAATTCTTAATTTTGCAGAATGGGAATTACAGGATGGCCTTAAGAAAATACAGGAAGGCTATGCACTATCTTGATCATTGTTGGGGCAATGAAGAGCTTGATGAGGGTATTATTTATAATTCCACTATTTTTGTTTTGTTATTAGCTGTTGAGCATGTAGCAAAATTGATCTTAATGTGCCTGTGAAACAATTGAGTCAAACATCCTTATCTAAGTGTGCATATATCTCAAGTACTCATCTAGATGATACTTCAGGCTATGAGTGTTTTTGAGGGCCGATATTGTTATGTGGAATTATTTCACATTATTTCATATCAATGGCTTGCCATTATTTAGAATACAGTCATAGCTTCACATATGATGCCTTGATTTCTTCCATGACTGATGAATTTTGGTGCTTTGAAGTGATATTTAGTTGGAATTCCATGGCAGGGCTAACAAGTTAGTTTTATGGGTTGACAGAAAAAAGCCACAGATTACGGAAGATAAAGTCACAAATCCTGAAAATAGTTCTGTAAGTCTTCTTTCAGAGTTTTTTTAATTTTTGGTGCGTTCAAATGTCAGCATGCTACTTAAGTGACTGCTTGAATTTACACCAAGATTCCGACTTTCAGTTTTAACATGCAAAAATATTTCAACTGATCTTTCTTGCGCTGTGATTCTGTTTTTATTTGCTGAAATAGTTTATATAAATGAACTTCAGGGATTAACTTGCAAGGTCCTCACTGCAAATGTTTTTTTTGTTGTTGTTGATCTTATTGAATAGAAGGCAGATATGTGTCAATAAAAGGTATGGTTTTCCTTCAATTTTGTATGTTTAAGATTTATGTTGTTCAACCCAGGCTGTTGGTGGCATCTCCAATGTGTAACTCCCATTTTAAGTACTTCCTAACATGCAGTTGTTTTTTTCTCTTGTGTGATGAGTAAAATTAATCGTTTTGATTATTTTCCTCTTTTCGTGTGTTTAAGTTAATGTTGGGAAAAGGGAGTACCAGACAAAGCCCTCCAAGGCAGATGGAGACAGGACAACAGCATGGAATTCAGATTTTACATTGTAAGTGACTGGTTCTCATGCAAACGTTTAACTCAAACTTGGTTTATGCCCTTCCGTCTTTTATGACCATGTCAATTCTGGTGCAGTCCTGTACTGAATCTCCGAGACAATCTAGTAGTATAACTTCTTGATAGCAAGGGAAATTCAATTTCTGAAACAACTTTCTTTGTTTAAACAATTTCTTTCCATGTTAATTATTAAATATTGGTAGCATGTTTGAAATAATTATTTCCTCTTATGGATGTATTGACTTACTTGCTTCCCATTACGAAACAAAAATGAACCCAACAATCAATCAATCGATTTGATTCTGAATGCCCAAAACCACAAACAATGGGTATGAGAACTGACAAACCCCAACAATCAAACGATTGATTTCTCAAATCCCCAGAGCCCAAACAATCAAGTGGGTTGATTACTCAAAGCCCAAAACCAAACACAGAAACGATTTTGCAGCAGGGCAGGAGAGGCGAGGAGGAGGTCTTTGAATGAATTTTCAGAGCCCCATGCTTTTATTTTATCGGTGGGAATGCCAGAGTACCAGAGTCAGTGAAAGTAAAGTATCGTGCTGGTCACTGGTTTATCTTGAATACATGCTTCTAGTTTTGTGTGCCCTTAGGTCTTCCCTGGCGTTGTCATGAAGTTGATACTCAGTTCATGCTCTTCACCTGTCTCGTTCTTATCCTTAGATACAGACCCTTGTCAAAGACCAACATGATTTTTTTTCCCTTTTTATGTATATATTCAAATTAGTTTATCTGCTTGAGGTCTCTCCAGTTTGTATATATCCATCTTTTAAATTCAATTTCAATAGACCTTTAAATTCAGAGAATATGAAAACTAACACCATGTCAACTAGTGAAGGAGGCTTTGTGCTGGTGATATTCTGTCACCTAGTCAAGGAGGCTTTATGGTGGAGATATTCTTCACTCAGAATCAAATAAACCTAGGCATACATGCTTTAAGATCCTTTACATTAAGTTTGGACTTTTTATTTCAAAAATAAGAAGTTCAGAATTAAGTCCAAGAATAAAATATTTCAATCTCATCCCATTGCTCATATGTGCAAAACACAAACAGAATGCTATAAAAACAGAAAAATATACCTCTTGAATCTTTTCCAACCTACTGATCAATACAGTAGAAGAAACTTCCCACTTACAGTAAAAAAAAAAAAAAAACCCCTTCCATATTCCTAAAACAAAACAACATTTCAAAATTTCTTATCACATAAGCATTTTTAACAATTAAATGGGTCTGAATCTGTTGAATGGTTTTATTAATATATTGGTATCATTATTGCAGATACTGTGATGAAATTCGCATCATTTGAGAACACAGTAGAAATGCTACACAAGCATGTGATCCCAACCCAAAACGAGCAATGCAGCACACCTGTTGAAGTGGGTGTCAGTTTTACAGGAGGATACATCGCTGGGATATTCTGTGCTGTCATTTCTCACCCTGCAGACAACCTGCTCTCCTTCCTCAATAATTCTAAGGGCGCTGCTGTGGCTGACGTGCGAGAATATTCATTGAGGTGTATCAATGCAAAGCTTGATTCAGAGGATTTCAACTTTAAATTTTATGGTTTCTGAACTTTAACTTTATGGTTTCTGTATTACATCATAGCAGGTGATCACCAATTAAGTTTCCATGTAGAGATTATCAATACAAAACATTAAATGAGTAGTTCCTGTACATATAGGCTTCCATTAATGCTTGTATTAAGTGACTAATTGTGTTGTTTGTTCCTATATCCATTTTCATATATTTGCATTCTGATAGCAAGCCTTTTTCATATTGTCTCAACTCAAAGATAATCCCATCCCCATTCTCACCATATCTTTGAATGGTCTACACCTATTATTTACAAATTCCAGCCATTGTGATATTATTAAATGTAAAGGGTGCGAATTGCCAAAACAATTTAACATGCAAATAAACTCTTATTTTTCTAACTTTTTTGATATGGTATGAAATCGTATGTTCGTGTCCACGTGGAGAATTGTATGGTGTCAATGTCACAATTTGTATTTTAAAATAATCTTTAACTCGTAAAGTCTTCTAAGTAATTTTATGTCAATAGTTCAGCCCTGCCTACGAGTGCCCAAACTCAATTAAACCTCGAATCTTATTTTTTGGGAAATCAAATATTTCTACTCTTCCCCTAGTTCTTGACCACGCTCAGCAAATCACTCTCGTGCATTTCCAAACCAAAAAGAAGAGAAAAAAAAAATCATAATAATAATAATAATTAAATAAATAAATAAAATATGAATAAATAAATAGAAATAAAATAAAATAAAGATATACTTAAAATTAAAATAAAATAGATACAAAAAAATATTTATTGCAAAAATAAGAATACAATAAATAAACAAATAAATCAATAGAAAAAAATAGAACAAAGATTAATAAATAAATAAATAAAATGAAAAAAAAAAGAAATACATAAATTACAACTTAATCATATTAAATTAAAAATTAATATTTTTATTGCAATAAATATAAATATTTAAAATTCAAATTAACTATTTCAAAAATATGTTTTCAGATATGGTCTTATCACTTCTACCGTTCTTGTTATGGTTTCAGCTCCTTCTTGTTATATCATTTTCAAAGCTTCAACTCTTTCTCACAACATCTTCAGAAATGTTTTCCACACTACTCATACCATGTAGCTCAATCCACCAACAGGTGTCTCTCCATGTAGCTCAATGCAGACTCCTCCAATCCACCAACAGGTCTCTCTCCATGTTTGATGATTTGGTTAAGATAACAAAAACATTGTGTTGAATCAAATCTACCATATCTATCCTAAGGAGATTTCATTCCTTTTATCACCGTTTATTTATTTTCTTTCATTTCCATTTGGATTGAGCACATTTGCATTCATAGCCTGCTCACGTTTTGTTCCGACAGTTCATTTCTTTCCCTATAATTTCCTTTCAAATAATTTTCCGTTTTAATATTCCTGTGGGTTAAACAAACGCACAGAATACTCATTAACAGTTAAATCCTTCACCAAATCCATTTCAAAACTGACCTATAATCTAATTCAACTCCCCTCTCATAGATCTTTATACTTATGGCACAAACTGCCCTCGCAAAAACGTTCCGCCTGGCTGTGAAACCGAAGATACACCGTTCCTCTCCTTTCGGCGTTCCTTTGCGCCACGGGTGCAATTGCTAGTTTTAATGTAATTGTACCTGAACAAAAAATATTGCTTTTTTTTTTAAAATATGTAATAATATACTTGGATGGTTTTGTAACATTAAATTACATGACATGATGGCGCCTTTCTAACATAACCCTTTACGGTGTGCATGCAGATTAATTGCGTTTTATATGGGAAGTGCCTTCGAAGTCATAAAAATTGACTTATGGACAAATTATTATCACGCAATCCTTTACATCGAGTGCGCTCTGCACTCGACACGTGCAGAGATTAAAACTTAAATTCCGTTTACTTATTGCCTTTCAATCAATGTGACATATTCTTAGTGCTTGTGTGGAAGTTCATTGCGCATAACACGTCCGCACAATGAATTTCTGCACAACGAAAATACGAATATTATTAGTCGCTTACCTCAGCGCGGTACTATAGTGATCGATCAAACAATTCACCGCCTATTAATTTAGGTTGACTGATTTCATAAAGTCATTTTAATCAATATAGCCATTATATGATTTTCAATTATTTAATTGAAATCTGATTGGACAACAAGG
Source organism: Pinus albicaulis (assembly GCA_034641835.2). Classification (NCBI taxonomy): domain Eukaryota; kingdom Viridiplantae; phylum Streptophyta; class Pinopsida; order Pinales; family Pinaceae; genus Pinus; species Pinus albicaulis. Next base: position 1,099,931,563 of record CM076577.1, read on the forward strand.
TTTTGGGCCTTATTGCGGGCTTCGCAGTTTCTAGACATTCATATTCTAATAAAAGTAAGATATCCAAAGTTTCAATACATATATATGGAAAGTTCACAAGTTAGCTTGATATCCAAAGTATTGATTGAGTTTTAAAGATATATTCAAAATTTGTTTGTAAAGTCTCATTTGAATCTCGCGCTTGAGTTTTAAAGATATCCACACCCTTGAGTTTTAAAGATATCCAAAGTCTTGCTTGTGTTTTTAGAATATATCTAAAGTCGTTAGACTTTCCTATATCAATACATATTAATATGCTTGAGTTTTAAAGATATCTAAAGTCTTGCTTGAGTTTTTAGAATATATCTAAAGTTGTTGGACTTTCCCATAAGTTTTCTTGCCTTATCAAGCAAAGTTGTAATTTCCATAAGTTTGCATGTCTTATCATTTTGCAGGCACCTCTTTTTTTTTAATGAGGACACATGTTTGGGGCACCATTTTTTTTAATGAGCACATATGTTTTGATAATGATGCCACTTGTAATAATTCAATAATAACCCTATCTTATTCATTAACACATATACTTATTTCAATAACTAAGATAGGGCATGAAACCCTAGAACTAAAGCCACAGAGATTGTGATATTCATTTGGAAGCTTACCAATTGACAATGAGATATTCCATGACTTCGAACAATAACACATGAAATATACACTTATCACAGATAGAGGACATTGCAGCCTGTTGAAGTAAAATTGCTGGGTCATCTTCAAGATAGTGAATGAAATATTAAGCCATAAACTTGTCGTGTCTCCATGGATACAAGTCCCCAACAAAATTGGTGGTTATAATCACCTAAGAAGACATACCTTCTATCACGAACAACGTTCACTTTTGTCACGAACAACGTTCACATCCCAAAGTTAGGTATGCTTAAAAAATCCAAATGCAACCTTATGTCGCAAAAAAACGCAAATTCGAGATATTTTCAGTTAGAAAAATCCTCTTTATAGAAGTCGTTTCAAGAAAGTAGCTCTCCCCGGTTCTCTTGGAAGTCTGAACTCTGAAAAACCCAATGTTGGAACATTGATAAACCACGAAATTGACAATTTAGGACAATGTGTAGGACAATTTCCTGCAGAAGTTGAAATTTATTTGTCATAAATACGAAGTCCCAATTGTCTCAGTTGTTTGATGGGATTTTCTAGCTAAAATGATAGGATTTTATAGCTATGAATACACTTCTAACATATATCAGCAAAGAATTTGAATATTTTTGCAACTTCTACAGACCATCCAAATAAACAACATCAAAACTTACTTCTAATGAACATGTAACAACCGGGAAAGGAAGACGAACGTCGCTCACGTCCTGAACTCAGGTATGCTTCAAAAAAATGTAAATGCAACCTTAATGCTGCAAAATAACCTGGAAAAATTCAGTTAGAAAAATCCTCTGTACAGAAGCCATTTCGAGAAAGAAGCTCTGCCCAGTTCCTTTCCTATCCTAGAAGTCTGAAAATACCAACTGTGGAACATTGATAAGCCACCACATTGACAATATAGGACATGTGCAAGACGTTTTGCTGCAGAAGTTGAAATATATTTGTCACAAATCTGAAGTGCAATTGCCTCAGTTGTTTGATAGGATTTTCTAGCTATGAATACACTTCTCACATTGTAATTGATATTAGAAAAGAATTTCAATTTTTTTTGCACAATTACAGGCCATCCAAAGAAACAACATAAAAAATCACATATAATGAAAACGTAACAATTGGACTACTACCAGTAAAGAGAGCTAGAATTTGGACTACTACCAGTAAAGAGAGCTATAATCTAATCCATGAAGTGGGTAGGCGGTCAAGCCTTTATAAACATCCCCTTGCAACAACCTTCAACAACCTCACCTCACTTATACTTATTCGACAGCGAATGCTGAAAAATCATGTTCCGTCTCGCTGGCAGGGCTAAAATAATTATTCAGCCACGTACGTGAGTTACGTAGCGCTTTATTCCTTCCTCCTAAAGGAAGTCATGGGGGACTCTCGATAAAATACAATAAAGTCATCTGCCCCTAATGTAATATATTTTGAACTAGTTTTCCTCTTCACAGTCACTCACTGGGAGATCTGAGTTCACCATGTACACCCACAACCTTTCCTACTATGGTTTTCATCATTAAAAAAAAAGGGAGGTTGTGCATTGTCAGGTGATGTATAAAGATGGACAAGTTTTTACAATGTTAGAACATGCCTGGATATTAATATTGTTGAGAACCACGTCAACATTTCAAATTATTCTAGCCTCATATAAAGTAGTTAATTTTCTATAAATAAATTTGTTGGCATCTCTCTTGGCCACTCGTCCACACCATTGATATCATGTCCTTCCCCATGTCGTCATGCTTGTCACTGCCTTGGTAGAGTCAGGGACACAGATATTAGATTCTCAGTGTTCTGGCTAATGTTATCGTAGCCCAAATAGATGCTATAGTCAAACAAATAACTAACCATACACTAGATATCGATATCATCTAAGTGTTTCAGATCGTTCTGGTGTTTCATATTTGAACTTATGAGTTGGGAAAAAGACTTATTTGTTTATACTTTGTTTGATCTGCTTTCTAGTTATTTTAGTTGTATGATTCTGTTAAATTTTATGTAAATAAATGAAAAAGTTTCAGTATTATGAGGATTTCAACTGAAAGTTCCTTTGATATTGTTAGAATTAATTCATCTTGTGATGTTAAGCTCATTTATCAGTTAAATTTTTCTTTTTGCTTCAAATTTCTCTATTCATACCCGAAGTATTTTTCCTTTAATGATAAGGAGTTTTTAAATGGCTTAGGATTTTTTTACTTTGCTTTCCAATGCATTCAATGGCCTAGTTCTCTGTTCCTTTACACAGCAAAAAATTTTGGTGTCAAGATCCATGCAAAATTTCACAACATTTCATTTATTTACATTTTAGAGAACTTTTTTTTTTACAAAAAAGATAATGAAATCTATTCTAAGGCTAAAAATTGAGCTATGAGATTTGAAACCCTATACAAAAATTCAACGATCTAATACAGATTGGAGCCCTTGATCCGCATTGGATTTTGTACCATCCGAATGAAAATCAACGATCTGATAAAGATTGAAGCCCTTGATCTGCATTGGATTCTGTGCCATATGACAACTATTGTTAGGGATACATGTCCTGCTGCTAGATCGATTTTGGGAAACCAAATTGTTTGTAGGACCTCTTTTCTTCTTCAGTAAATTCATGAGATTTATTTACTTTTATTTTTATTTTTATTTCTAAATGTTGAGTCCGTGGAAAGTCAATCTCATAACCAGTTTTCTTGCATAGCTCCATGACCTTTTATGATTCTAGAATGGTGAATTACGTACAACTCTTAGCATTCTTGATCAAAACCATAGCCCTTTTCCTTCTTCCTTCTTGACAGGGACTTCCGCCACTGTCGTGGCTCTTGTTTCTAAACAAAAATGTTATTTTGAACAAAGAAAAATATACTAATTTTCCTAAATGGCGTATATATGAACAAGTGCATTTGACAAGGTTTCTACTAATGAAATTTTGTAAAATATCTCTCTAAATTGAATGTTTGCATATATTTTTTCAATATCACCTAACCCTTTACATCGTGTGCTCTCTGTACCACATGACATGTGTATGAGAGTTTGTGCTTGGTATCTATTGGGCTTAAAACTTAAACTCAATTTACTTATGCCTTTTCGATCGGTTTGATATAGAGGAAGTTTATTTTACATATGTCTTTTTGGGGAGGAAATTTGTACCTTGAAAACACAAATATTATTTTTACAAGGACTTCCATACAATAAAATTTCTCATAACAAAAAGCAAATAATATTTTGAACAAAAATTTAAAATAATGAGGGAGTGGTTTAATAGCTCTCTAGAACAAATAAACATATTTGACTAAGTATGAAGGCTTTCAATATCAGTTATGGAGCTTTACACAAATGCTGGGTGAACAATGACATGAGCTTACAGTGGGAGATAATGTATCGTATGCAAACACTAGTGTCCAATCCAATCATTAACACAATTTTAATTATTGTACATTTAGAAATAAAATAGGTGTATTTACATTAGTAAAAACTCTCAACAACATGAGTTTGGTGGATGTTACATGTATTTACTAAAAAAAAATTTAGACGAAGGTGTATTTACTATATTTTATGGTTCACATATTTAGCTACACTCGATGATTACTTAAATAAAATATTAATGTCAAGGCTTCAACACTTTCCTTAATGTGTCCAAGTTCCTCTAAGATGCTTTCCCACTCCATGAAATTAATCGATTTGAGATTTTATTGAGGCAGGTGATTTTTATTATCTAGAAATTAATTGTATTCAATACTGATGTTGAAATATTATAAAACATAAGATTAAAATATAACTTACTCATGTGTTGAAAGTAATTTATGATTGAGAAGCAATATAAAAAACATGCATCATGATTCAACATACATACACGAGGATATATCTAGGGAAGGCCACTATTCAAAACCCTTTCATATATGTATTGCATTAATCATAAAATAGAGAAGAAATACATTGCTTGCTCAAGCTTGAACAATCACTACACAAGTATAATCTATCTCATCACCTCATAGAATGACTCTAGCCAACTCTTAACAAATTTTCGTGCCCTACAAAAGCTCCAATTTCCTTGTGTTTTTTTTCAAGTAATTAACCCCCTATTAATTAGGAAAATCCCCATCCTAAATTGCACAATCCCTACATGTCCTTCTCTGACTGCATGCACCACTTGTGCAACTTGGATAATTATACAACTGATAGTACACTTCCCTTGGACTCCAATCTCAACTGGTCAACTTCTATTTCATGCATGCATGAGTTAATTATGGTTTGTTTATCAGTTAACTAGTTGAACACTAAAGTTGCACCACATTGCTAGACCTCCTACTAGTTCCTCCAACAGTCAGAACTAGTTTAACTAACTTTAACTCAATTTAACTGAATTAAATTGTTATAACTGAAATTAACTCAATCTAGGCTCCAAAAATTTAGGATTCACTCTACACAACTCAAGTTAGGCCCTCAACTCGAATTAATTGAACCAACTAAGTGAAACTAACTTAGTTAACTCATTCAAGTTGTCTTGTGATCCGGATCCATGTAGGAATGCAACAAAATACAGAAATAACCATAAACATAGAAATATAGCGGAAACAAGGCTTCATTTCATTAATATCAAATCATAGAAATATGCTTACAAACATGATGGAAATAAATAGCTAGGGTGCTAGTAGCGAATCTCTAAGAAGAGATGTGGCAGCTACAGACCTCTGAACTGTGTTACAATGAGGCTCGAGGGACTATTTATTATGGAGAAACAATGGAGAACTCTAAACGTCCAAAAACCTAACCCTAGGAGATGAAGCGCTGAAACTATGGGCCCCGTTTGGGTAAATTGGTGTTTCAACTTCCCGGGGATGTATCTTCGGCATACTATCTCCGTTTTGGGCTTCAAAATGGCTTTGGAAGTTCAGGACCCGAAAAAATGCTAAAAATAGTAAGTTTTGAAAAAACTGAAAGAGATAATGGTGGGGCCCCAAGTGGAATAGACGGATGGCCACCAATATCCACTTGGAACATTCCTCCCCCCTTAGGAAATAATGGTCCCCATTGCGTTGAGTTCCTCCATGAGATGAGGAAACTTCTGTTGAACTTGGTCCCTGGTGAACCACTTTCCTTGGTGCAGGAGTTGGCCAACTTTGATAACCCGATACAGTTGGATCTTCTATCGATGAGTGTTCTTGATTTGCATGTCCATGATATAGTCTGTGGTGGTCTGTTCCATGCAGTCTGGGTTTAACTCTTTTGGTGTGAGTTCTTCTGCAATGTCAAAGGTGTCCAATAGAGGTGGGAAGTAGGGGCAAAGGCGGTCTACATTGAATACTAGGTGCAGACCAAGGAATGGTGGAATACTGAGCTCGAAGGCATTGTTCCCTATAGCCTTGGTGATGGTGTAAGGCCCATATTGGAGCGGGCGAATCTTGCGGTGGGGTCCAGTGAGGAGCTCCTTCTACAAATGTAGCCACACTTTTTCACCCACCTGGAAGTTGTGTGGCACCCGATGTTGATCATGTCGTTGCTTGTACTTAGCATTGGCTCTGTCCAATATGTCATGAACCTGTTGGTAGATGTGTTGAATGTGCTCGATGAAGTTGTTTGCTTTGTCAGCTTCAAACTGGGCATGAGCCAAATCGGCTTGAGTAGCTGCAAATGGCATGGTTACGTTAATGGGACATAGTGGTTGGATTCCCAAACCCACCTGAAAGGGGATGTGGCCGGTTGAGCTGTGGAGAGCCCAGTTATAACTGTGTTATACATAGGGAAGGCTCTTATCCCATGTGCATGGATGCTTTGAATTGTACATGAGTAGAATGTGTACAATCATCCTGTTGACGACCTCTGTTTGGCCATCAGTTTGGGGATGGAAAGCTATGGACTTGTTGAGCTTGGTGTCTAACATTGACCAGAGGCTGGACCAAAATGTGCTGAGGAACCTACTGTCGTGATGTGATATGATAGACTGTGGGATCCCAAAGTGCACCCACACTCATTCAAAGAAGAGTTTAGCAGTGGCTTCTGCTGTGATATTCTTCTTGCAGGTCACCATAATGGCCATCTTTGAGAATCTGTTGACGACGACGAAAATACAGTCATTTCCATGCTTAGTAGAAGGAAGGCCTGACATGTAATCCATGGAGATGGATTCCCAAGGTTGACTAGGGGTAGGTAGTGGAGTATAGAGCCCTTGCTTCTTGATGGTCGGTTTGGAAATGACGCAAGCACTGCAGGATCTAATGTACTTCCTAACATCCTGTCGAATGTTCGGCCAATAGAAATACTTCTGCAGTACTGCCACTGTTTTCTCAACCCCAAAATGCCCAGCGACTCGACTGTAGTGCGCTTCCCATATCATCCTTGCATACTTACTTGAAGGAACACAAAGGTGTCCCAGGTGACATAATAGTGCATCAACACTGTTACCGATGAAATAGGTAACCGCACTGTTACCTACTTTTTTTCGGTAGCATAAAAAACACCCGATTTTGAAAAGTGGTGATGCAAAATCACCCCTTTTTTTTGTGCACATTTTTGACACTATAATATTTTTATTTATGAAGTATGAATATTTGTTTTAAAATGTTAGTGATTTTCATGCTAATTTTGAAACATATTGATGCAGCATCAACTTTTTTGTTTTTAGAGCGGTGATTTTCATGCTTATTTTGAAACGTATTGATGCAGCATCAACCCTTTTTTTTAGAGTGGTGATTTTCATGTTGGTAATAAAACACAAAACTTGGATAAAAATAAATATATATAAAAACAATAAAAGAACTAATAAAAATGTAAAAAAAACAAAATTAACTCGTAAAAATAAAAAATTTAAACAAAAATAAATTAAAAAAACAAAAAAAAACAAAAATATTCGAAAATTATATCAAAAGAAATGACAAAATTTGAAAAAAAAACACATAATTTAAAGAAAAAAAATAAAAATTAACCAAAAAAAAAAAATCAAAACATTTTTTTCTAAGTTATTAAAAAAAACCGTATAATTAAAAAAAAACATTTAAATAGAAAATTTAAAAATAATTAAAATTACAAAATTAAAATTTAGATTAAAAAAATAAAATACAAAAAAGAAAAAATTAAATTTAAAAATTTAAATTAAAAAAATAATAATAATAAGAAAAAAAATACAAATTTTAAAATTAACAAAAAAAACAAATTAAAAAAAAAAACAAAATTTAAAATTGAAAAAGAAAATTAAAATAAAAAAAACTATCATTAAAAAACAAAAAAAATGAAAAAAACCACGTGCAAGTAATTAAAAAACAAATATCCATAAATTTACTGTTTTTTTTTTAAAATAAAACAATTTTTTTAATTATAAATCTTCCGGGAAATCACATAAGGAATTTTTGGAACCGACGTGTTTCGAACTACCAACTGTAGTTCATCATCAGGATAATGAGGATTAGCTGATCTGACAAACACATTTATACCAGGAGGAGAGAAGCAACGGTCACACACCAAAGAGTTAAACAACGGTAAAAAATAAGAAAAATTATAAAATAATAAAAATATAACTAACCATCCTAAAAAATTATTTTAATAACCGTCAAAAATAAAATTAAAAATAAAAATTATAAAATCAACCCTATAAACTAAATTACCTCCCCCAACATAAACAAAATAAATAGGTTTAAAATAATAATAAAATAAATAAATAAATAAATAATTCAAGTCAAAGTCATACTTTATAAATAAGACTAATGAAATAAAATAAAATAAAATACAATACAATAAAATAATAAATAAATGAATAAATGAAAATATAACAAAAAGTAAAAATAAATTATTTGTATTTTATTCTAATAACTAAATAAATTAACATACATACACCAATAAATAAAATAATAAAATAAAATAACAATAAAAAAACCAAATCATAAAAATAAAAATAAAACCAAAGAATAAAATGACCCAGTAAAAAATAAAATAAAAGAATTCAAGTCAAATTCATAAACTAAAAATAAATCATTTATAACTAAAGAAAAATAATAAAATAAAATAAATTAATACATGAAAAAAAAAGTATTTTATTTTAATAAATAAATAATTAAATAAAATAATAGAATAACAACCAAAGAATAAAATGACCCAATAAAAAGTTAAAATAACACCAAAGAATTCAAGTAAAAGTCATAAACTAAAAATAAATAAATAATTTATAAATAAATAAAAATAATAAAATAAAATCAAAAAATAAAATAAAATAATACATGAATGAATTAAAATAAAAATAAAAATAAAAATAAAATAGATAATTTGTATTTTATTTTAATAAATAAATAATTAAATACTAGAATAAAATAAAATAATAGAATAACAACCAAAGAATAAAAGGAACCTTACAGGGAGTGAAGAGATGGAGTCCAACAACTACTAACTTTCCATCCATCATCCCTGTTTAATGTGAGGGACCTCTTCTCAATCTCAATCGCCTCCCTAAATTCCCAGTGATGGAAATGGTCAACCCTAGCAAGGATTCTAGCGTCCTCCATACAAATGTGATGCTTCGTCTTTTCTGCATGCTCAGCTAACGCAGAGGACTTTGTTCTACCATGCCTAATATCCGCAGCATGTTCCTGAAACCTTTTATTAATCGATTGGCCAGTTTCACCAATGTAGGGAGTCCCGCAAGAGCACGGAATCAAATAAGAACCTTTCACTCTTTTAGGGTCCAATTGGTCCTTAACCGATTTAAGGGAGCCCCGAATGGTGTTTAAAGATTTAATTTTAATTCATTCATGTATTATTTTTTTTATTTTTCGATTTTATTTTATTATTTTTATTTATTTATAAATTATTTATTTATTTTTAGTTTATGACTTTGACTTGAATTCTTTGGTGTTATTTTAACTTTTTATTGGGTCATTTTATTCTTTTGTTGTTATTCTATTATTTAATTTAATTATTTATTTATTAAAATAAAATACAAATTTTTTTTTTCATGTATTAATTTATTTTATTTTATTATTTTTATTTAGTTATAAATGATTTATTTTTAGTTTATGAATTTGACTTGAATTCTTTTATTTTATTTTTTACTGGGTCATTTTATTCTTTGGTTTTATTTTTATTTTTATGATTTGGTCTTTTTGTTGTTATTTTATTTTATTATTTTATTTATTGGTTTATGTATGTTAATTTATTTAGTTATTAGAATAAAATACAAATAATTTATTTTTACTTTTTGTTATATTTTAATTTATTCATTTATTTATTAATTTATTTTATTGTATTTTTTTTTTATTAGTCTTATTTATAAAGTATGACTTTGACTTGAATTATTTATTTATTTTTATTTTTTTAACCTATTTATTTTGTTTCTGTTGGGGGAGGTAATTTAGTTTTTAGGGTTGATTTTATAATTTTTATTTTTAATTTTATTTTTGACCGTTATTAAAATAATTTTTTAGGATGGTTAGTTATATTTTTATTATTTTATAATTTTTGTTATTTTTGATGGTTGTTTAACTCTTCGGGGTGTGACTGTTGCTTCTCTCCTCGTGGTATAAATGTGTTTGTTAGATCAGCTAATCCTCATTATCCTGATGATGAACTACAGTTGGTAGTTCGAAACGCGTCGGTTCCAAAAATTCCTTATGTGATTTCCCGGAAGATTTATAATTAAAACATTATGGATCATAGAAGCTTGCACTCTCAATAAAACAATTTATAAATTTTAAAAATGAAAAACTAAATAAACTAAAAGATTAAAAAAAAAAATTAAATTAAATTAAAATTTAATAAATTTAATAAATAAATTTTAAATTTTAAAAAATAATTAATCTATAAAAAAAAAAAAAAAAAATTTAAAAAAAAAAATTAAATTTAAAATAAAAAAATTAAATTAAAAAAAAAAATTTAATTTTTTGAAATAAAAAAAAAAAAATTTGAAAAAAATAAAAATAACTTAAATTAAAAACAAAAAATAAAAAAATCAAATTAAAAAAAAATATTAAAAATAAAATAAAATGGTTGCGAATTAAAAAATATTTAAAAAAAAAAATGTTACGAATTAAAAAATATTAAACACAAAAAAAAAAAAAAAACATGTGTTAACCTAGATCGAACACACCGATTCGGCGAGCCGAAAGAAACCCGACTTTAAAGCCTGTGCAAGCTGGGTTCGGACTGAGCTAGGATAGGCGGGGAAAGATAGGTGGGGAAAGACTGAATTGGAACAGGGCGAGGTGGTTATACATGCTGTAGTACTCCCCACTTATCCATATCTCGACGGTGCAGTTTCGTATCTGGATCTTTACTAGGGGTTAGTTCCTTCCGGGCGTAGTGGCCGCTAGTCTGTGTGTCGATTGTTGGTGCACTTTATATTATAACAACGCTCTCTTTGTGCAAACACTTCATCTCTTTCTGTATAGGCCCTCTCTCGCACACCCACTATGGACTTATCCTGTGCGCCTGCTATGGATGGTATGGACTTATCCCGTTACATCTGCGATGGACTTATCGGTTGGTGACCTACGAAGGAAAGCGTAGTCGGCTTTGTTTGTGGGGAGGGAGGCCGATTCTCGGAATTGGAATCGGCGTCTCGCAAAAAATCTTCTTCTTCTTTTTTTTAAATTCAGAAAATTTAAAATTTTTATTTTTTAATTTAATTTTTATATTTGAAATTTAATTTGTTTTAATTTGTTTTGTTTTTTTTTTAATTTTTAATTTTTTTTTTAAATTTTATACATTTTTTTTTTTTTTTAAATTTTTTTTTTCTAAATTTTGTTAATAATTTTTATTAAATTTTGTATTATTATTATTATTTTTTTTCATTTTTTTATTATTAAATTTTATGTTTAGTTTTTTCATTTAATTTTTTAAAATTTAATAAATTTTGTATTTTTTTTATTTTTTTATTTTTTTTAAATTTTCAAATTTTTTATTATTATTTTTTTAATTACATAAATTATATATATATATATATTTTTATTTCAATTAAAATTGTGTATTTAAAATTAGATTTTTTTTTTTAATTAAACTTAATATTTTTAAATTAATTTGTTTTTTATTTTATTTTTTTATTTAATATATATATTTTTTAATTTATTTTTTTCAATTTTTCATTTTTAATTGATTTTTTAAAGTTTTTTAACTTTTTATTTTAACAATGTTTTTTTTTCTTTATATTTAAACTTTATTTTTTATTTCAAAATTTATTTGTTTATACATTTATTTATTAAAATTATATATATATATATATATATATATATATATATATATATATATATATATATATATATATATATATATATATATATATATATATATATATATATATATTTAAGTTCATATATATATATATATTTTTTTTTTAAATTTAAGTTCATATATATATATATATATATTTTTTTTTTCATTTTTTTTTTAATTAATTTTTAATTTAAATAATGTTTTTTTTTTTTTAAAAGTTTTAAATTTATTAAAATTTAATATATTTCTTTAAATTTAATTTTTTATTTTAAAATTTAATTTTAATTTTAATTTTTAATTTAATAAACATTTTCTTTTTCATTTTTAAATTTAATTTCTATATTTTATTTTTTATAATTTCTTTCTTTTTTATTTTATTTTATTTTTTTTAATTTAATTTAAAATTTTTATTTTGTTTTTATTTTCATTTTTTTATTTCTATATATTTTGAAATTTTAATCTTTAATTTTTTTTTTAAAATTTTTTTCTTAAATTTTAGGTTTTTTTTAATGTTTGAATTAAAATTTTTATTTTGTTTTTATTTTTATTTTTTTATTCCTATATATTTTTAAAAATTTTATTTTTTTCTCCGCAGAAAAAATCGAACCATTTATTAATATAGAAAGGTTACATAGCATATGCAGAGCTTTTTCGTTTCCCTTTTTACCAGACATAGAAACCAGAATCAACTGTTTGTAGGAATATCCAAGTGTTCCCCCAAAACAGCCCAAGCAAAACATATCTTCTAGGACAAGCAAGTTCCTGTAGTTTCCCAAACTCCTGGCTTCCTATTAGGAAAACAGCCGAAACAAGAGATATGGGAAAACCACAGTATCAAAATGTGCCAGTTAGTAGACACTGTCCTGGCAGTTTGAAACATAAATGTAGAGATAAAAAATGGACTGGGACATAGGCCTCCTTTGAGAGGAAAACAACACTGAGTCATGTCTTAAAGTTTTATACATGTACGAGAAAGTTTTATATATAGCAGTATATACATAAAAAGAACAATAGAGAAAGTAATGGGGAGCTGTAGACATCTCAGATCTTATGCAAAAACTGGAGGAGCAAGTTGCCTTGCCACCCCATCAACCACTTCTTCTACTGTCCATGTGCCTAGAGCCTACTCAGTGCCTTTTTTAGAAAGGCTGTCTGCTTCTGTGTTTCGTTCCCTGAAAATATGACAGATATGGAGCTCAGTAAAAAACCTTTTAAGATGAATGATCTCATTAAGAAAAGGAGTTAAAAGATAGTTTCTGCAATGTTGCAAGCCATTGGTCCACTTAATTGTATTCAAAGAATCACCAAAAATTTGTGCCTCACGCTCATTGCACAAGGAGAGCCAACAAAGTAGCAGATGTAAGGCTTTAAGTTCAACAAATTTCTTTGTTCCGGTGCCAAGGCCAATAGTGGCTTTGAGGAGTTTCCCAGAGGGAAAGAAAATAACCAGGCTAGCTCCGCATCTCCTGTTAATGTCCGAGGCCCCATCAAAGTAAGCCCAGCGGATGGAGCCCTTTATTTCTTCTCTATGAACAGGTCTGATACGCGGTGAGGTGGAAGGAGAAGGGATATTTTCGTAAATGGCCACCCCTTCTGCTACTAGGCTAGCAATGGGGAAGGAGGTGTATTTAAAGATCAAGTGGTTTCTGGCTAGCCAGATTCCCCAAGCAACCAACAAGGGCAGCATTCTGACTTTATCATTGGGAGCATCCTGCCACCATTTGTTCCAGGCTTCAGAAATCTCCTCCCCATCCCATCTTTGGGAGATATTGGTCATCCTCAGCATTTCATTCCAAAGGCTTTTTGAAAAAGAGCAAGAAAGGAAAATATGCTGAATAGATTCCTCGCTCTCCTTACACAAGGAGCACCACCCGGGCCCAATTTTTCCCCTTTTCTGGAGGAAATCCCATGTAGGAACTTTCTTTGAAGAACACACCAGAAGAACAACCGGGACTTGGCTGGCCCTTTCAATTTCCACAGCGGCTTGGCCCACCAGCTTGGATCCTCCCATCCTTTTTGAGTCATTAGTCAGTCATATCCCATCTTAGGAGAGTAGAATCCTGTCTGAGAATACACCCATCTCAGTTCATCTAGCTTATCGTTAATGCGAATCTGAGAGTTCAGCAGGCCTGCTCGGAAACTCCTCCATTCCTCTTGCCACCTTTCTTCTAGATAAAGAGCATCCCCAGAGAGCCATTCCTGTCGCCAGATTGAGGAATTACTAGGGTCAGCAATTTGGTGAAGGAAAAAGAGCCCTCTGTTATTTAGATGTTCGATCAGGTCTCGAGATAGGGAAAAAGAGTCCGAACAGCCCACCCATGGGTCTCTTCCTAGCTTGACTGATTTTCCATCACCAACATTCCATGCCAGTCCTTGTTCGATAATCTGTACAGCTGCCACCAAAGCTTTCCATACCACCGAGGAGTTTTTTGATGATTTATTAGGTAGTCTAAGCCATTCCAGGGGCGAGATTGGATCGATATACTTTCTTCTGGTTACAGTGGTCCAAAGATTATCTGAGGAGATCAGTCTCCAGGCTAATTTAGCAGCTAAGGACCTTGAGAAAGGATACAAGTCCTTTATCCCCCATCCACCCCAACATTTTGGTCTGACAATTTTGTCCCAAGCAACCCACGGGGTGACATAGTCCTTCTTCTGGCCTACCCATAAGAATCTGCTACAGATTTTGTTGATCTTCAACAGGATGCACTTCGGCACCCAGATGAGGCTAGCTCAATAAACCAGGATGGCCATAACCACAGATTTGATTAAGACTAAACGACCTGCCCTAGACAACCATTTGAAACTCCAATGCTTCATTTTGTCTTCAATTTTTTCCAGGAGCGAGGACCAATCTTGTACCCTGTAAGAATTAGGCTTGAGAAAGAAACTGAGGTACTTAAAGAGGTCTTGTAGAGATTTGACTTCAAAAGGGAGGAGCTCTTTTACTCTATCCACTTCTACATTGGAGAGCCCTGCAGTTGTAATGGAGGCTTTCTGTTCATTAATACTCAGACCAGTGGCTTTTAAGAAGAGATCTAAAATCCTGTCCAGACAGCGGAAATCTTCCTGACTCCCATCACAAAACAAGAGGATATCATCGACAAAGAGAAGGTGGGTCACCCAAAGGTTGAGTGCAACTTCTATCCCTTTCAGTTCCCCTTGTCTCTTTGCCTCTTTAATCATTAAGCGGATTCCCTCCGCTGGAAGAAGAAACAGCAGGGGGGAGAGAGGGCACCCTTGGCATAGGCCTCTTTGAGGATTGAAGAAATCGGAAGCTGCACCATTGATCAGGACAACAATCGAGGACAAAGTAACACACCCCATGATCCATCTTAAAAAATCATACCTGAAACAAAGATGCGTTAGGAGAAGCCTCAAATACATCCAACTGATTCTATCAAAAGCCTTGGAGAGATCAATTTTGATGATGGCCCCTTTTTTCCGGCTCTTTTTCAGGCTATGGAGAGTTTCCTGGGCTACTCCAACAACTTCATGAATTTGTCGACCATCGAAGAAACCAAATTGTTCAGCGGAGATGTTTTTGGAGAGGAAGGGTTTCAGCCTGGAGGCAATGACTTTAGGAATGATCTTGTATAAGCAAGTACACAGGGAGATGGGGCAGAAATTGTTAAAGGAGGAAGGGTGATCAGACTTTGGGATGAGGGTCAGGAAGGTAGCATTAAAAGGTTGATAGACCGAGCCTGAGATCCTGGATTCTTCAACAACCGCAGCCAGGTCGTCACCGAGAGAGTCAAAGAAATGGAGGAAGAATTTCACTATCCAACCGTCCGGTCCTGGGCTTTTCTCTTTTTGCATCGACTTATGGATAACTTCCACTTCATATTTTGATACCGGAGACATCAGAAATTCATTCCCTTCCTCATCGATGAAACTTGGAAAGAATTGAGCTACTCTTATAACTTCAGCAATGGTCGCTTCTTCTGGGGCTCTCAAAAGAGCTTTGAAATGGGCGACCCTAAGAGAGGAAAGCTCTTCAAAAGACTGTGCCTTTTCCCCATTTGCTTTTTGAATTTCCCAGATTGTGTTTAGATTTTTCCTTCCTTTGCCATAGTGCTGAAAAAACTTTGTATTTTCGTCCCCTGGTTGGAGCCAGATACCCTGCTCTTTAATCGCCAGCGTTCCTCCTTCACCTGGAGAATTTTTCTTCTAGCTGCTTCCAGTTTCCGAATTCTATCTCGAGATTCCAAGGTGGCATAGCCACCCCCTTCAGGGTCTTCCAAGAGATTGAGTTCTGCATTAATAGCCCTCATCTCCTTGTCTTCCTTTAGGGATTTTTGGGTAACCCATTCTTTGGTTGCTGCCTTCAACCTTTTGAGGTTGTTCATAAAAGCCTTGCTTCAAATCAGCCCCTCTCCAACTTCTAACCCATCCTTTCTCCAAGTAGAGTGGAAGAGAGCTATGAAAGAGTCATCAGAAAGCCAAGAGGAGTTGAACTTGAAGGGGGACCCTGGTTTTTTAAGGGCTCCTTTTGCCTCCAACAAGACCGGAAAATGATCGGACAGGCCCCCTTCACCCACCCAATGTCGGAAGATAGATAATTTCTCAGTTAATTCTTCGCCCAAGAGAAACCGATCCAGTTTCTTTCCCACCCAGTCTTCCCCCACTCTTTTATTTCGCTAGGTAGGTCTGGATTTGAGAAGCGAGAGATCAACCAGATGGGAGGAGGAAATCTTGGAGAGAAAGAAATAAGTTAAGGGATCGGCGCGGGCACTGGCTCCCCAAGATTCCGAGACCCCCAGAGAAAAATTGAGGTCACCTCCAATGATCAGATTAGGATGGGCGAGGAAAGGTTTTTGAAAAAAATAAGTCCATAACAACTCTCTCTCTTGACAGGGCCCATATACATTAAGGAGAAGGAGGGGGAGGCAGAGCTCCTTAGAATATAGCTCCAGTGCCAGAGAGTTTTCAGACCCCCAAGCAAAAATTTCTCTAAGGTTTCCCGCTTTATAATTGGTGACCACACCACCAGAATGGCCATTAGCATCAAGGGCCTGAAAGAGACAGCCAGGAAGTAGCTTAGAGAGAAGAGCTATGGTATCCTCCCCTTTACTAAGGTTTTCTTGAAGCATAAGAACGTCTGGACTGTAAACTTTGACCAACTCCCTCAAATCTAGTTTCTTGGGTTGACTAGCTAACCCCCTACAGTTGTAGGAAAGAAGAATCATTTCAAAATATCAGGGGGTGGCTTTGCTGCTCTAAGCACCCCAGTTAGGGATTTTTGTTTTCCATCAACAATGTCAATATTTACTTTAAGTTGTGCCTTTGAAATGTCTAATTTTCTACCTCTCGTTTTTCTGGGCCCAATAGGCATAGTGTCACGCTCTAAGCCTCTAAGAGTAGTTCCTTTCCTAGGGCGGTTTACCAGAGATCTCAAGTTGTAGGGGGGGGCAGCGGGGATGGAAGGTGGCACCAGAGGGCAACAAGGGGACAGGGGATCAACAGATGAAGGGGGAGGAATTTAAGAGGGCGGAGGCACCGAAACAACCAGGCTATCAATAGGAGGGGTGTTTAAGTTTAAGTAGGAGAACTCCATCTGTAAGTGCCTGGAAGGACCAGGCTCAGAAGTGACCAAGACAGATACAGAATCAGAAAAACAAAGGGGAGAGGGGGAAGAGAAAAACATACTCGCCTGTGAAGCCCCTTCTGTCTCAGCTGCTGTGGGAGTCAGAGAGGCAGACAGCGCAGGTGATTTCTCAGAGATAGGGTTAGGGAAAGCCTGCTGCACGGGGATGCTAGGTATCACATTATCCATATTAGCCTCTGAGTCTGCCTCCATAGGTGCCTGCGAGGCAGCCTTGCCTGGATCTGGAGCTAGATAAACAGACGATTTTCTTGCAACTTTGTAATGGTTTCTTCTGCGGCGATGACCCAATGGAAATTCTTTGGCCAAATGTCCATATTTGTGACATCTGTGGCAACGGAATGGCAAATTCTCATAGTCCAGCTTTTGAAGGAATTTCAATTCTCAGTATTTTAAGGTCATGGCATCCGCGAGCCCTTCTCTGGGGTTGAGGCTTACGAGAATCCTTGCCACACTGAGATCATTTGTTTGAATGAAGGACCTGTCAACTTCCAAGTATTTACCCAGAGTGTTCCTGATGGAAGTGAAAACTGAATCAATCCAAAACTGGAGAGGAAGCCCTGGAAGTTTAACCCAGATTGGGGATTCATTCATTTTTTCTGTCTGGGCATCGAACATAGGGGTCCATCTGCGGAAGAGTATTGGGCGCTTGCCAAAGCACCAATTCCGATCGATTACCCAGTTGACATGGTCCTGATGGTCAAAGCTCAGAGTGAACCATCCTCTATCCAGGACTTTTATCTCCACCGGTTTTCCCGGGGCGTTTGCCCATTCAGTCTGAACCCAGTCTCGGATGTAGTCTACATAGTATTTTCTCCCATGCACTCTAACGACAAGTCTTGTATCTGATGCTGCCATCACTTCTTCTACGAGGATATTCACTCCAAGGACACAACTAGGGTGGGTCTCCTTTTCCCTGATTGGGTTTTGCTTCTTGTGTTTTCCTCCCACTGCCGTCGTCTGCGTATCACCTTCCCCCAAATCCTTGTTCGTCCGAGCATCTGTAACCTCTACTTCAGGCGACTCCTATTGCCTATCCTCCAAGACATGGTTATCTGGACCTGCCGGCTCCTCGTCCAAAGGTTCCCTGTCAATCTGATCCTTCTCTGGAGCTGAAACAAGCTCGGGGTCGACTTCCCCCGGTTGACTAATCCCTTTGCCCACCTCAAAGATATTCAGCTGGGTTTTATTTTCTGAACCGAGGGCCACACCCCCGTCCCGGGTATCCTTCTGAGGCTGAGCCAATCCCACCTCAACTGAGTATTCTATAGAACAACTAGGGTTTGTGGCCAAATTTTGACACGGGGTCGGGACCCTTTTATCACGACCTTCCGCCCTAGAGGCCTCCCCACCAGAATATTTCCTTTTACAACCTTTTTCCTTTGTCACTATTGGCCCTTTCTGCACATGCAATTCGCAACTTGCCACTAAATATTCTAAAACTCCAGTAAGAGAAGGGAAAACCAAGAGATCTGGCCCTGAGGAGGGAGTAAGAGGGCCGTGAGCACTGACAAGGTCACTACCAACCCCTTTGCCTCTGAGAAAACCACCACTACAAGAGAGAGCAATGTGGTCAACCTTTAGAGAACCGAATAGTTCAAGAGGTGCAGATCTAGAGGAGAAGGGTCCTAGTCCTTCTTCCTTGCTTGGAAAGGAAATTTTCACAGTCGAATTTGGAAAAAACCGTTCAAGATTCTGAGCTGAAACTTCATGACCCCAGACAGTAAGTAAGTCTTCCGGTGCCGACTCTACATCCACGTAATCACGATCAAACCCCATCTCTGCAGTTTACACAAAACCCTAGCCCGACACCACTATAGCTAGAAACCCACTGCAATTCAGATGTGAAACCCCGTTGCGAGGTAATAAAGGCTAAGAAAACCATTACCTTCATTCTGGCACTGGT
This sequence comes from Pinus albicaulis, assembly GCA_034641835.2. NCBI lineage: Eukaryota > Viridiplantae > Streptophyta > Pinopsida > Pinales > Pinaceae > Pinus > Pinus albicaulis. Next base: position 1,099,950,900 of record CM076577.1, read on the forward strand.
TAAAACCTAAGGCCCTTCCAACTGCGAAAAACGCTGTTCATGACTAGCCCAGAAAAGTCTGAGTGGAAGCGGATCACTGACATGGAGGGTACGCCCATCACATCCCTCAACCCTCATGGCCTAAGGTAGGCCTGGCCTGCAGAAGCTCAGAGATCTTCCATGCGAAAAGTAAACCCTAGCTCCAACTCTCGCATCTTTTCCCAAACCTATTTAGATGCATATCGGTTTCTAGAAGCATTCATATATTCTTAAATTTTAAGCTTTAAAATGTTTTTATTTTTTAAATTCATTTTTTTCTTAATTTTTAGGTGTTTTTTTAATGTTTGAATTTTAAAAATTAAAAAAATTTATTTCTATTTTTAAAAATGTCAAAAATATGACAATTTTTTTTTGTTATTCCAGCATCAACTAGTTTTGTTTTGAGGGTGTTTTTTCAATCCTTTTTTCAAGAAACAATTTTTTTTTTAGCATAATTTTATAAAATGTTGAAATTTGACCTTCAAAAAAAAACCAAGTGCGTTCTGGAATACACTTTTTTTTGTTTTTGGGGTGTTTTTTCATGTTTTTTGAGTCTTTTTGGGCTAGAGTTCCCGTTTTGAGGTTAGGTTAACTATTTCATCGGTAATAGTGTTCATCTTGGAGGTGAAAATTTGGAACTTGCATACCCCCCAAGAGTGCCTTGTATGTGTAGCTGAATTCTAGATCGCTCTTGTAGAGAAGCGGCCAATCATAAGTCTCATGCCTACAAGTGTTGAGAACGGTGGTTATGGCCATGATCGACGGCCGGCTGATGTAGTATGCAACATTATTGGTGCTACCCTTCTTGTACTTGATGTTCAAATGAAATTCTTGCATACTTGTGGACCACTTCTGATGGCGATCGTTCTGCAACTTCCCTTGTGTCTGTATGAACTATAGGGGTCGGTGGTCTATGTGGATGATTGTCTCCTTCCCCAAAATGTAATGCGTCCATTGTCGACAAGCCTGCACAATGGAATATATTTCTTTGTCATAAGTGGGATACTTTCAAACTGTGTCAGACAATGTCTCACTGTGATATGCCACTGGATGCCCCTGTTGAGTAAGAACTACCCCAATAGCATAGTCAAAGGCATCTGTCTCGATCTCAAATGGTTGTTGCAAGTTTGGTAATGTGAGCACTAGGGCAGAATATAGGCGATGTTTCAATTCTACGAACGCCTTCTGTTGAGATTCTGACCAACAAAATTTTGCTTTCGCTCCTCCCTTGGTGACTTGACTCAAGGCTAAGTGATATGAGATAATCCCAACACGAACCTGTGGTAGAAATTAGCAAGACCCAGAAAACTGCGAAGCTCTGTTAGGGTGGTTGGGGCTGGCCAATCCCAAATGACTTGGATCTTGGCTAGATCCACATGCACCCCCCTTTCATCAATAATGTATCCCAGATATTGAACCTGGGTCATGCCAATAGTGCACTTCTCCAAATTAGCACACAACTTGTGTTTCCATAGTGTTTGGAGGACTTCTCGGATGTGGTGGAGGTGCCCTTCCCAAGTTTGGCTGAAGATCAAAATTTCATCCAAGTATACCACTACAAATGAGTTGGTGAATGGATGCAAGGTGTCATCCATCAACCTTATGAAGGTTGCGGGAGCATTTTTCAATTCGAAAGGCGTGACGATCCATTTGAAAAGGCCCTCCTTGGCTTTGAAGTCAGTCTTCCACACATCAGAGGGTTCGATTGGTACCTGGTGATACCCAGAATTCAAGTCGATCTTGCTGAAATATTTTTCCCCTTTGAGTTGGTCCAGAAGGTCATGAATCTGTGCGATCGGGTACCTATTCCAGACAGTGATCTTGTTCAACACCTGATAATCAATACAGAGTCTCCAAGTCCCATCCTTCTTTTGTACCAACACGATCGGGCTCCCACAGGGCGATGAACTTGGCCAGATGTGACCTTTCTACAATAGCTCCTGAATCTGCCTCTTGATTTCACAATTCTCCATAACAGAGCGCCTATAGATCGGTCCATTGGGTAGCGGCACACCTGGGGTTAGGTCAATGGGGTGCTTGACCTGACAGTGTAGAGGCACCCCTGTGGGTGAGGTGAAGATGTCCCCGTACTCCTCCACAACCTTGTCCATTTGTTGTTGTCGTGCAGAGGAGCCATGTCTAGAGGTCATGGCCATAATCTTCTTCTTGCCCTGGGGGCAGATCATCAGGAAAAAAAATTCCTGGTTCGGGAAATGAGCTTACCGCATTGTTCTGTAGTAACCAAAGAGATAGTGGGAGGCGGTGGTACCTCTGGTATCCTGTACAATTTATCTCCCAAAGTAAAAATAACAGTGTGAGGTCAAGACTCATACACAACATGTAGCTTCCACAAGTATGGTTGGCCTAATAATACATCAGAAACTTCAATAGGAGCAATGTCACACAATACCTCATCCATGAAGGGCTTGATGCTATAGGGAAGGCGGCACTGCTGGCTGACGCGGAGATCTCGTCCTTGGTGAAGCCACCCGATGGTGTATGGTTGTGGGTGCACTGTGGTCGGCAAGCCCAACCGCTTCACAACATCTGCTGAAATGAGGTTCTTTTGGCTCCCATTGTCAACAATGAACTGTAGCGGGGAACCCCTTACCCAAATCTGGGAGTGGAAGAGACGCTCTGCCTCCTCTGGATCTTCTGGTTCCTCCTTCTGGATCTTCGTAGTGGCAACAGTGGCATTGGGATCTGCATCAATAATATTCTTCCCTTTTTCATTCACCTTGTTAGGTTTTGATTGAGAGTCAGAGCATGCATCTGATTCAAAAGCCCTCATCTCGGCCACCAGCGACTACTTGGCCCGACACTCACTTGTGTTGTGAGTGGAGCTCTTATGGAACTCACACCACTTTCCTGTGTCCTTATTTGGCTTCAAGGTGTTGCTCTTTGCTTGTGTCTTTGGCAGGTTGTCTTAGGCCGCCAATGCCTTAGCTTTGTCCTTTGTTCTACGGTTTGGGGGCACCTTTCCCTTGATTTTGATTCACAGATCCAAAGTATCGCTTCTTCTGTTTGAATTTCTGCTCAATCTTGGCAGTGTACCGGTATGCCGTACCAAGCGAGGAGATGTCAAGGAACTCCATTTCCTCCTGAATGTATATGTGCAGACAGCCGCGATACTTTAGCACCAAATGTTTCTCTGAATCTTTGATACCCAACTTTTTGCGTAGGGTATGTAAAAAATTTGTTAGCTCATGCACATCTTGATCCCTTTGTTGCCGCAGTGTGGTCTATTATATGTACTTGTCATCATAGCTCCCCACGGGATAGTATTGTTCCTTGATTACATCTCGGAAAGAATTCCAAGTGGGTATGACTGAGAATAGAGAGGGTTCTTTCTCGTCCTTTTTCTCACGGTAGGTTTCCCACCAGTCCTTGAGATGGCAGGTAGCTTTGAGGAGTGCAAAAATAATCTTCTCCCGGTCGGAAAAGTCATGAACCGATAAATATCCTTCTAATAGATTCAACCAGCTATCTACGACATCTACATCTATTTTACCCTCAAATATGGGAATGTCAAAGTTTACTTGTACCTTAAAGGGAGTCACGCCTCCAGAGTGGCCGCTGGATGCAGATGCGCCACTGGTGGGAAGTTGTTGAAGGATCTGGGAAAAGTTATCCATCATTGCGTTCCTTTGTTTTTCGAGGGCCTCCTCGAGCAATATTTTGATGGGATCTCTTGCTCCCTCATCTTTATTTTCGTCCCCCATGGGTGTCCGTTGGGGTTTGTGAGGCTGATCTTGCAAAGGTTCCACCAGATCGAGCCCTAACTCCTTATACCTCGACCTCATTGGGGACATGCAAAGAAGGATCGAGAAAAAGCAGACCACTCTAATACCACTGATCCGGATTTATGCAAGAACGTAATAGAATATAGAAATAACCATAAACATAGAAATACAATGGAAATAAGGCTTCATTTCATTAATATCAAATCACAGAAATATGCTTACAAAAATGATGGAAATAAAATAGGTAGGGTGCTGGTAGCGAATCTCTGAGAAGAGATGTGGCGGCTACATACCTTTGAACCATGTTACAATGAGGCTCGAGGGCCTATTTATTATGGAGAAACAATGGAGAACTCTAAACGTCCAAAAACCTAACCCTAGGAGATGAAGTGCCAAAATTATGGGCCCCGTTTGGGTAAATTGGTGTTTCAACTTCTCGGGGACGTAACTTCAGCATACTATCTCCATTTGGGGCTTCAAAATGGCTCCGGAAGTTGAGGACCTGAAAAATTGCTAAAAATAGTAAGTTGTGAAAAAATTGAAAGAGACAATGGTTGGGCCCCAAGTGGAATAGACGGGTGGCCACCAATATCCACCTGGATCATCATGTGATGTGGAATTCCAATTTTCTCCTAATTTAATTCAAGGGGAAATTCAATTAGGATTTTCTTGTTACAATATTTCAACACTCCCTCTCAACAAGAAAGGGATTATGAGATACCCCAATCATGCCTCTATGCAACTAAAATTTTCCTCTTGAAAAAGCCTTTGTCAAAATATATGCATCATGTTCCTATGTAAGAATGTATTCCAACAACATAATCCACCTCTACACACAATTACGTAGATGATGATACCAGACGTCAATATGCTTGGAACGATCATGAAAAATTGGATTTTTGGAGATTTCGATACAAATGTTATTTTCATAATAAATCACATTGGGATCCATCATGTGACCAAATGACCCAACAAGAATCCTCCTCATCCAGATAGCTCACAAGCTTCTTAACTAGAATCCATGTACTTTGCTTCTCTTGAATTGAGTGCAACTCATCTCTACTTCCTGTTGTACCAAGAAATTGTTGCTGACCGAATACTGAAGACTCCTCCTGAAGTGCTCTTCCAATTTAACAAACATCCCAACCAATACACATCTGTGAATCCTTGAAGCTTCACTCCCTCTATCCATTTGTAGCAAATACCATACTGAGTAGTGGTTTTGAGGTATCTCAACACATTTTTGGCCGACTTCCAATATAATTTTGTTGGATTAACCATTACTTGAATAAGTTGGTTAACTGCATAAAAAATGTCTTGTCGTGTGTTCACCAAATGCATGAGTGAACCCATAAGTCGCCTAAAATAGTGGCCTCTACTTCTTCACCTATAGTGGCACCCTCTTTCCTCCAATTGCCAAATAGAGGAGTTTCCATGGGTTTTCTACTCTCTATGTATAACTTCTTCAGTATCTCGTTGGCATACTTTCCCTGAGAGACAAACATTTCCCCATATTCTTGTCATACTTCCAAGCCAGGGTAATAATACAAGATTTTGATCTCCTTCATCTCGAATTCTCTTGCAAGATCCTCTTTTCAATATTTGATCAACTTCTCATCACTGGTTAAAATCAAATCATCGAAATATAATATTATTATAAAAAATTTACCTTCAACAATAATATGGTAAGTTTTGCATCTGCTTCACTTTGGGTAAAGGCCAACCTGGTAAAATAGATTTCAATCCTAGTGTACCAAGCACGGGGTACTTGTTTCAATCCATACAAATCTCGCTTGAGTATGAACATATGTGACTCTCTGTCGAAGGTCTCAAATCCTTCTGGTTGTTTAACATACACCTCCTCCTCAATCACTCCATTGAGGAATGTTGTCCTCACATCCATCTAATAGATCTTCCATCTCATTTTTGTTCCAAGTAATAGAATTATCTGATAGAAGAGTACCTTATTACTGGAAAAAATTTATTCCCTTAGTCAATTCCCTCCACCTAAGAGAACCCCTTGGGAAAAAATATGGCCTGATGTTTCTTGATGCTTCTGTCTGCTACTTGCTTCTCCTTGTAGATCCACCTCGAACCTACCACTGACTTGTACTATGGTCTTGGGACCACTTCCAAAATATTGTTTCTAACTATGGAATCATATTCCTCTACTATGGCATCAACCCACATTGTTTGTTGTGCTACTTCCTCAAATGAGGATGGATTTGTATCAACTAGCTCACTCATTAGAGCCATGTACCTATGGACCGATCCGGTGACCTCCTTTGCCTGTGTTGTGTTGTGGGTGTTCTCACATTCTCTCTAGCACATGAAATAATCTGTCACCTTCCCTTGCATGCTTCCTTCCTTCTCTAGATGTATCTGCATGACTGGGTGCTTCCACTCTCTGCTCCTTTTTTTGTGGCTGCTCCACAACATCCTGAGGTTCTTCCTTTGGAGATAAAATCTCCTCATCTGCATGCAATTAAAGCTTCCTCTCAAGGGAACATCTTATGGCATTATCTTCATCGAACTTCACATATATACGAACAATTGTCATCTTGTGAGATGGAAAGTACACCTTATAGTTGTGAGGTGTATCACTGCACCCCACAAATATATCCAACTAAACTATTGACTCTAGTGTTTTCCTTGCATCCTTGGAAAAATGACTGTAAATTTATGAACCAAATATCCTAAAGTGTGACACATTTGGTTTCTTCCCTGAATCCGATGAGGACTCTTGTCCTACACATATACTGTTGTGTTGCTTGCTTCAGTCCACAAGTGCAACGAAAGACCATGATCACGCTGTTATACAAAATTCTAATCGACAGATAAACTAGATTCCCTGAGTGTGGTGTTCTTTCACTCAGAACAATAGAAGAAAGACAATTATTATTTTCTCTAAGACAAATAGATAGACATAAAGGAAAGAAACCTACCTGTGATCCTTTTGCTCTCTTTCTCCTTCTTTCGTTGTTGTCGTCACTCTCAATCCAACTAAAGCCGCTAGATCGATACCTGCAATCAAAGACAGAGAACAACAAACAACATAAAAATATACAAGTATCTATCTATCTTAACCAAATTAAACCGATTAAATATGAAAATACATACACAATTGAGAATATAATTGATAATATATAAGCATACATATGAGAAAATGAACATATATCTTTATTAAGAAAGTTGGAGGAGAAGATTACAACCAATAGATCGATTCATCATCAACCTGATCCAACTTCATTCCGTCCTCATCACCCCAAGGCTTCTTGCCAAACTTCTTGTGTGGACACTTCGTGGCATAGTATCCTAGCTCATGATAGTGCAAGCAATTGATTTTCGACAAGTATTTATTCTCTCTCGCATGAACATATTCTTCTTTGGAATGGGATTTATTCCCTTTCCCTTTCTTTTCATTTACATCCAAGGCACAATTCTCCTCATCCTCAACCTTGAATGAAATTTCATCTTTGTTTCTCTGCCTGATCTCTTCCTGCACGAGATCATACCATAACCACTCCCAGCGTGGTATTTTGTCTCTACCATTCACAGAATCCTGATAACTATGTTAGCTCTTGGGAAGAACCAATAATGCTAGACCTGCCAAATATTATTCTGGAATAGTCACACCAACCCCACCAAGTTCATCACGACACTGTGTGAATGTTTTTAGGTACTGTGCAATTCATTCAACCTTTTTCATTTTTATGCCTTGAAGCTTGTCCTTCAATGCTAGCTTCCTATGGTCACTCTTGTTCTCAAAAAAATCTATCAGTATTTTCCACATCACGAATGGAGTTTCTTTACTGTATATATTCGAGACAATATGGTCTTGAACTCCCTCTAGTATGATCCTCCTCGATTTATCTACATACTTCCTCTACTAAGCAAGGTCATGGGCATTAACAATTGGGCATTTTACTACAATGGTCTTGACATAATCTAGTAGCATGTTTTCATATAATACCACTTCCATATAGATCTTCCATGCCACAAAATTTGTGTTTCCTTCCAAATCATACTAAATCCTGAGTCTAGTGAGGGTCATCTTCCGAGTCCTTGAGAAAGCCTGCAACACTGATTTTGAAATTTGGACCTTATGCAATAACTTCGAGTTCTCTTCTCTATAGTGAATCTAGCTCTAATACCATGTAGAAATTAATTGTAGATTCAATATTGCTTATGTAATATTATAAAACATAACACTCAAATATATTATACTCATCTGCGAAAATAAATTCGCGATTCAGAAGAAATATCAAAAGCATGCATCATGATTCAACTCACTTAAATGAGTATATATAATATAGGGGAAAGAAACTGCAAAAAAAACCTTCCTATTTGTATTGGATTAATCAGAAAATAGAGAAGAAATGTAATGTTTTCTCAAGTCTGAGCAATTTCTGTACAAGTATAATCTATCTCACTGCCTCAAAAACTGACTTTGGCCAATAATTAGCCAATTTTCTTGCCTCCAAAGCTCCTATTTCCTTGCGTTGTTCTCAAGGAATTAGTCTCCTATTGATTAGGAAAATCCCCATATGGAAATGCACAATTCCTATAGGTCATTATCTGACTACATGCACCACCTTTACAACCTATATTATTATACGATTGATATTACACTGCCCTTGAACTCCAATCTCAACTGGGTAACTCGTATTTTAGGGATACACGAGTTAATTATGCTTGATTAATAATTTCACTTCTTGAACACTGAAGCTGGACCCCACTACTATACCTCCTACTAGTTCCTCCAACAACTAGAACTACTTTAACCGCATTTTACTCAATTTAACAGAATTAATTTGTTACAACCCAAATCAACTCAACTTAGGCTCTTGAAATTTAGGAATCACTCTACACAACTCAAGTTTAGCCCTCAACTCAAATTAATTGAACCAACTAAGTGAAACTAGCTTAGTTAACTCATTCAAGTTGTCTTGTGATGTGGAATTTTGATTTTCTCCTAATTTAATTCAAGGGAAAATTAAATCAAGATTTTCTTATTTCCATTTTTCAACACTCAATCTCAACAAGAAAGGGATTATCGAATACCTCAATGCTGCCTTTATGGTACTCAAATTTTCCTCTTAACAAAGGCTTTGTCAAAATATGTGCATCATGTTCCTTTGTAGGAATGTATTCCAACAACATAATTTGCCTCTGCACAAAATATCATAGATGGTGATACCGCCTGTCGATATTCTTGGATCGATCATGAAAAACTGGGTTTTAAGATATTTTGATACAAATCTGATTGTCACAGTAAATCACAGTGTGATCCATCATCTGGAAAAATAACCCAACAAGAATATTCGTCATCCAAATAGATTCACAAGCTGCTTAACTAGAAGCCAATTACTCTGCTTCTGTTGAAATGAGTGTAACAAATCTCTGCTTCATGTTGTACCAAGAAATTGTTTCTGACTCAATACTGAAGAATCCTCCTGAATTTCTCATCTAATCTGATGGAGTACTTCTGCGACATTGTTGATGATTTTTGGAGAAGGTTGTCTAACACTAGTAGGAATAATAAGGTGGCAGATTAATATCAAAAACAATTTTTTTCGGTAATTATTTTAGAAATAATAAGAAAATATGGACAAAACTCATTTGAGCATGTTATAATGCATTGGATGCTTTGAATCTTATCATTTTCAAGGTAATAAATTCTCTTAGCCTTTCAATTTAGTTTGATCTAAAATTATGCAAATGCTGCAAAATTTTCCCCAAGTAGTCATGATATGTATGATTAAATGCTTAGATTTGACCAACAACATGTGAAATTGAATGGTGTTTTGAGAGTGGAAGATATATGCTGCTTCGAATCGATCATATTTTAATGGCTAATTGTTTGTAGGAATGAGCCAGTGGACTCTCTATGTCATTAGAAGCTGATTTGCTAAGGTTTTCCATTTATCGGTATGTTGAACTTAATCGAACCACAATAGATTCTCTCAAAAGGAATTTTTAGGCTAAATATTTCAGTTTTTCATTTGAATTAATTTTCTAAACAACTTATATGTTCAATATTTAAAGTTCTCATATTGAATCAAATTTTGCAAGAAAGTTGTGTAGAAATTATACAACATGCATTTATATCATGGATTCAATCTGATCTAACAATGTACTAAAGTTAAATACTGAATCGCTTCTACAAATCAATTGCGTAATTAAAAACACAATTGCCAATCACATGAAGAAAAAAAGAATCAATCTAGCCACAACACAGATAATTTCTTGGGGAAATATTGCTGCTCAAAACCCCACTATTTTCTATTGTATATTCAGCATGGAATCATGAAACAATTACATACAAATCTTCTCACAAGATCCCTCCCATACTCAGCTAATTGTCTCACATTGTATCAGATAAAACCGACCAATACTTAGCCAATTTATTGCCTCTAGACATCCCACCTTTCTTGCGCAATCTCCATGAATGCAATCCCTAAAGAATAGGAATATTTGCCTTCCTTGACTACACAAGTATAATGGGAAATTCAATGAGTGTTTGGTTGCATGGGTACAACCCAATAATCCTACAACTAATAGTCAACTTCCCTTTCACCTAGATATCAACTAGGTCTCCACTGGATCTGACATGCATGCAAATAATAAATGTAAATCCTCAGTTGCATGTGAGATCACTGATTGTGAATTAATTAATATTTAATTCACTTGATCTCTCACTAGCGTACCAAATAGTTACAATTAACACAACTAAGTTTAAATCACTTAACTGAGTTAAACTAATTACAACCTGCATTAACTAATGCACCACTGCACTTCAAACTCTATTACGACTAGAATTACTCTGCATGCCTCACCAAATACCTCTAACTCTTAATTAAGGGATAACTAAAATAGACATGCACCATATTTAGCCCTATGGCCCCACCCTAGTGTACGTTCTGCTTCGACCTCCTGGTCCCACACTAGGTGTGGGTGCTGAAATTTCTCGTTGAATCTCAACACTCCCTCTCAACAAGAAAGGGATTATCCTTCACCGTGATCCTACCTCTATGGTATTCGAATTTGCTCCTGGCGAGTGCCTTCGTCAGAATATCTACATTGTGATCTTTCGTGGGAATGTACTGAAGCAACATTATTGTCCTTTGCACACAATCTCTAAGATGATGGTACCAGATATCTATGTGCTTGGACATATCATGAAACAAAAAATTAATTGAGAGTTTAATGCAACTATGATTATCACAATGTATCACTGTCGGATCCATCTGAGAACCAAGCAAACCAACCAAGGTATTTCTCATCCAGATAGCCTCACATACAGCTTGATTTTTTGCCATGTACTCTGCTTCCACTGAACTATGTGCCAAAAATTGTTGCTTCTTATTGTACCAAGAAACTTCTCTCGATCCTATGTTGAATATCCCTCCTTATGTGCTCTTTCTGTCTAATGGGCTCCCTACCCAATCTGCATTCGTGAAGACTTAAAACTTCACTCCCTCCTTCTATTTTTACCATAGACCATACTCTAATGTGCCCCTAAGTCATCTCAAGACATGTTTCCCCACCTTCCAAAAGAGCTTGGTAGGCTTAACCATATCTTGACTTAGCTGGTTAACTGTGTAGAAAATGTCTGACCTGGTGTTCACTAGATACATCAGTGAACTAATTGACTGCCTATAGATAGTAGCATTCACTACCTCTCTAGAAGTAGCATCCTATTTCCTTTGATTTCCTGGAAGAGTAGTATCCATGGGTTTGTAGCTCTCTATGTGAAACGTACCCAGTATCTCTTTGGCATACTTGCCATGAGACACAAAAATTTCACCATCCTGCTGCCATATTTCCAAACCAAGGAAATAATCAAGGAGTCCCATTTCCTTCATTTCAAACTCCCTTGCAAGATCCTCCTTGCATGAGTGTATCAGTTGCTCATCACCAGTCAAAATTAGATCATCAACATAAAGAAAAATAATCAATAGCTTACCCTCAACCACAATCTGGTATAGGTTTGCATTTGCTTCACTTTTTGTGAAGCCTAGTCTGGTGAAATCGCTGTCTATCTGAGTGTACCAAGCATGAGGTGCTTGCTTCATCCCATACAGTTCTCTCTTGAGTCGACACACATTTGACTCACTATTGAAGATCGCAAAACCTTCAGGCTTCTCTTTTTACACTTCTTCCTCAATCACTCCATTGAGAAACACAGTTTTCACATCCATCTTATGAATGCGCCAGCCCATCTGCGCTCAGAGTGAAAGGATGGATCTAATGGAAGAGTACCTTGCAACAGGTGAAAAGGTCTCATAATAATTGATCCCCTCGATATGTGAGAATCCCTAGGCCACAAATATGTCATTGTATTTCTCCACACTCCCATCAACAACTTGCTTTACCTTATAGATCCATCTAGATCCAACCATTGGTTTGTCGACCAATCTTGGGACAATCTCCCATTAACTGTTCTTGAAATGGAGTCATAATCCTCCACCATTGCATCAACCCAAGTTGGTTGCTGCATTGCTTCCTGAAAGGAAGATGGTTTAGTCACAATACATTTTCTCATAAGATCCATGTATCCAGAAAACCTGTCTGGAGACTGTCTCTGTCTGCACTGTGAAGTAGGGGCTACTACATTCTCTGCAACATCAAGTCTCAATCTATCAGCTTTCGTGGTGCGCCTTCTACCATTTCTGATGTATGGCTCTACATGAGTGTTTTCCACCACTCCATGATCCTCCTCATGTGGCTGCTCCACATCCTAAGGCTCATACTTGGGAACCAAGAGTTCCTCCTCTACATGCAAGTCTAGCTCCCTCTCAAGGGACAACTGCATGGCTTTCTACTCATCAAATTTTATATCCTACTGCACAACAGTCATTCTATTGTTTGGAAAATACACTCGATAGTTGTGGGGTGTTTCAGTGTACCCCAAAAAAATCCAGATCTTAGCTATCAGTTCCAGCTTCTTCTTGGCGGCTTTGGTCACATGCACATAAATAGATGAGCCAAAAATATTAAAGCATGAAACACCAGGTTTCTTACCAGTGAAAGCCTCTTTAGGTGTACTCATGCCAAGTATCTTATGAGGAAAACGGTTTTGCAGAAACACCGCAGTTTTGCATGCTTGCGTCCATAGATGCATCTGTAGGCCTTGATCATGAAACATCACTCTTGCTGCACCCATAATCTTTCTATTATTTATTTCAGTGATCCCATTATTTTGTGGGTTATGAGGCGCTATCAGTTCTCTTCGAATTCCTTCTTTTTTGTAGCAGTTCTTGAATTCGTTAGAGATGTATTCAACACCATTATTACTCCTTAGAGCCTTCACTTGCTTCCCCAACTCTTTTTGCACCAGTGTTTTAAAATCAAGAAACTTTGAGAATGTCTCATCTTTCTTCTGCATGAATAAGATTGATCACTTATGAAAAAATTCATCAACAAATATCACATAGTACTTATGTTTTGTTGTTGAAGAAATAGAGAATGGTCCACACACATTTGTGTGAACTCTCTCAAGGATCCTCGAGGCTCGGTTCTCCTTCTCATGAAAGGTGGCCTTTACATATTTTCCCATAGTACATCCCTTGCATGTGTTTGACTGTGCAAGTGTACCATTGGGAAGACCAATAGAAATCTGATGTATGACTTTCAAGGCTCCATGGTGAAGATGGCCCAGTCTCCTGTGTCATAATTCGCCCTCATCCCAGCTCACCACTTTGTATTCCTTTCCCATCAATGTTGTGCAAGGATATAAATCCATCTTGTAGAGATTCTTAACTTGAATCCCTATCTTATTGGCTTGTCCTGTTGTTTTGTGTCGTAGGAAAGATTTTCCTTCACTAAAAACAACAACATAGCCTCTATCCTCAAACATTGCAACTGAGACTAAATTTTTCTTCAAACATGGTACATGCATTACATATTTTAATTGAAAGGGTTTACCTGACTGCCTCTAGAAGGTAAATGTACCAATACCGGTAGCACTGTACCGACCGACATCACCCATTTAAATATGAATTTGGAGATCCTTCTCCTCCAAGCTACTGAAAATTTCCTTGTCTCCTGTCATGTGAAAAGAATCACCACTATCCAAATACCACACAGATCCTAATGCACTTGACACCATGCATGCGATCAATAATATGTCAAGCTAAAATTGCAAGGCCAAGGCCTCACTAGCTGCAAATCCTCTATCCTTCTCATTCTTCTTCTTTTGTGGACAGTTAGTAGCATAATTCTCATGCTTGTGACAATGAAAACACTTCACCCTAGACATTTCTCGCTTCTTGCCATCTTTGGACTCAGAATTGGAATGGAATTTCTTCCCCTTCCCTTTCTTTGATTTAGTAGCAAAAGAACAATACCCTTCATCTTCATTCTTAGATGAAGATCCATCTCTGGTGTTCCATCTGAAGTCCTCCTGCACCAAATCCGACCACAGTCATTCCCAATCTGGAAGCTTTTCCCTTCCATTGATCTTGATAACTGTGCTAACTATTGGGAAGTCCTAGGAGAGCCAAGCTCACCAAATCATCATCAATGACAATTATACCAATGCTCCCTAGTTCATCCCAACATTCAACAAACTTTGTTAAATATTTTGGTATGGAGTCGCCTTTCTCCATATTTATCTTCTTGAGTTTATCTTTGAGTGCCAATTTCCTATGGTCGCTGCTACTCTGAAATAGATCTGTCAAAGCCTTCCACATTGCATATGGTGTGGCTTTCCCATGGAGGATTGAGACAATGTGGTCTCGTACTCCCTCCAATAGGATCCTCCTTGCCTTTGCCACTTTCTTTTGCCATGCATCAAGATTTGCAGCATTCGTCACAACGGGCTTAGGAAAATCATCGTCAACGAATTCCTTCAAGCCATTGTAATTGAGTACTTCCTTCATCGTGTCCTTCCAAGAAATATAGTTTTAGCTACCCTCGAGTGCATACTCCTGTTGAGATTCAACAAGAAAAATTCAGCACCCACGCCTAGTGCATTAAGCACCTACACTAGGGTGGGGCCAACAATGCTATTTTTGGGTGCATGTATATTTTAGTTATCCCTTAATTAAGATGGAAAATAAAATGTAATATATTCTCAATTATGACTTGAAATAGTTAACTAAAAGTGATAAAATTAGTTAGCTAGTGGATTTCGAGTTAGAGGTAGTTGGTGAGGCATGCAGAGTAATTCTAGTTGTAACAGAGTTCGAAGTGTAGTGGTGCATTAGTTAATGTAGGTTGTAATCAATTTAAATTAGTTAAGTGACTTAAATTCAGTTGTGCTAGTTGTAATTGAAGATACACTAGTGAGAGATCAAGTGAATTAAATACTAATTAATTCACATCCAGTGATCTCACATGCAACTAAGGATTTACTATTATTAGTTGCATGCATGTCAGATCCAATGGATACCCAGTTAAGATCTAGGTGAAAGTGAATTTGACTATTAGTTATAAGATTATTGGGTTGCACACATGAAACCAAACACCCATTGGAATTCCCATGATACTTGCACAGTCAAGGAAGGCCAAAATTCATATCTTTTAGGGATTGCATTCATCGGGGATTGTGCAAGAAAGGCAAGCTATCTCGAGGTAGTAAATTGGCTAAGTATTGGTCAGCTTTTGTATGATAGTGTGAGACAATTAGATGAGTACTGGAGGTCTCTTGTGAGAAGATTTTTGTATGTAATTGTTTCATGATCCATGCTGAATATACAATAGAAGATAGTGGGGTTTTTTAGCTGTAATATTTCCCCGGGAAATTATCTGTGTTGTGTGTGATTTGATTCTTCTTTACTTCATGTGATTAGCGATTGTGTTTTTAATTCCACAAAATATTTTTAGAAGAGATTCATTATTTAACTTTAGTGCATTTTTAGATCGGGTGAATCCAAGATATACATGCATGTTGTATAATTTCTACATGGTATCAGAGCACAGGAAATTGCATAAGTGAAGAAGGAGCTAAGTTTGTGACTGGATTGAATTCGAATTTGCAGAAAGACTTTCTTGGTGCTACAGTTGATTCAAGATCAAAATGGCTTTCAATGGCTTGCAGTTTGCTCGAGGGTAGCTTAAAATATATTGCCTGGAAGGACAAGATGGATGTAGTATTCGAAGATAATGGCTTCAAGGAATTCGTTGACAATGATGTTCCTAAAACCGTTGTGGCAGATGATGCAAATCTTGATGCATGGCAAAAGAAAGCGGAAAAGGCGAGGAGGATCTTGTTGGAGGGAGTATGAGACCACATTGGCTCAAGACTCCATGGGAAGGCCACACCATATGCAATGTGGAAGGCTTTGACAGATCTATTCAAAAGTAGCACCAACCATAGGAAATTGGCGTGCAAAGATAAACTTAGGAATATCAAGATGGAAAAGGGAAAAACCATTCCAAAATATCTAAAACATTTGTCCAATGTCGGGATGAACTGGGGAGAATTGGAATAATAGTCGTTGATGATGATTTGGTGAGCTTGGCTCTCCTAGGACTTCCCAAGAGTTGGCACAACTATCAAGACCGTGTTAATGGAAGGGAAAAAATGCCAAAAATTGGGAGTGACTGTGGTCAGATTTGGTGTAGGAGGAGTTTAGACGGAACACCAAAGATGGATATTCATATAAGAATAAAGATGAAGAGGATTTTACTTTGGCTTCCAAGGAAAGGAAGGGGAAGGGGAAGAAATTCCATTCTAAATCCAAGTCCAAGAATGGAAAGAAGAAGGACATGTCCAAGTAGAAGTGTTTTCACTGTCACGAGCATGGGCATTTTGCTACTAACTGTCCACAAAAGAAGAAGAACAATAAGGTTGGAGTATCTTGAGCTGGTGAGGCCCTTGCCTCACAATTTGAGCTTGAATTCTCATTGATCGCATGCATGGTGTCTAGTGCATTGGGATATGTGTCGTATTTGGATAGTGGCGCTTCCTTTCACATGATAGGAGACAAGGAACTTTTTAGTGACTTGGAGGAGAAGGATATCTAGATGCATATTGAAATGGGTGATTAAGGGAGGTACAATGCTACCAAGATTGGTACTATTACTTTTAGAGGCAATCAGGTAAACCCTTTCAATTAAAATATGTAATGCATGTACCAAGTTTGAAGAAAAATTTAGTCTTAGTGGTAATGTTGGAGGATAGATGCTATGATGTTGTTTTTAGTGAAGGAAAATATTTCCTGTGGCATAAAACAATAGGACAAGCCAAGAGGATAGGGATTCAAGTAAAGAATCTCTACAAGCTAGAGGTATATTGCTATGCAACAATGATGGGTAAGGCAGATCAAGTGGTGAGCCGGGATGAGGGCGAATTATGGCACAGGAGATTGGGCCATATTTAGCATAGAGCCTTGAAAGTCATGCAACAGATTTCTACTGGTCTTCCCAGGGGTACACTTTCATAGTCAGACACATGAAAGGGATATACTATGGGAAAATATGTAAAAGGCACCTTTCATGAGAATGAGAACCGAGCTTCGGGGATGCTTGAGAGAATTCACATAGATGTGTGTGGTCCTGCTCTGTTGCTTCGACAACAAAACATAAGTACTATGTAATATTTGTTGATGAATTTTCTCGTAAGTGCCAGATCTTCTTCATGCAGAAGAATTATCAGACATTCTCTAAGTTCTTGGAGTTTAAGGCACCGGTGGAGAAAGAGTCGAGGAATCAAGTGAAGGCTCTTAGGAACGATAATGGTGGAGAATACATCTCTAACGAATTCAAGAACTTCTGCAACAAAGAAGGAATTTGAAGATAACTAATAGTGCCTTATAACCCAAAATAGAATGGGGTCACAGAGAGAAAGAACATAATTATCATGGGTGCAACATGAGTGATGTTTCATGATCAAGGCCTAAATTTCATCTGTGGGCAGAAGCATGCAACACAACGATACATGTGAAAAACCGTTGTCCTCATAGGATACTTGGCATGAGTACACCTGAAGAGGATTTCACCGGTAAGAAACCTGATGTTTCACACTTTAAGATTTGTGGCTCATCTTTTTATGTGCATGTGACCAAGGACACCAGGAAGAAGCTGGAATCGACAACTGAGATCGAGATTTTTGTGGGGTACACTAAAACACCCCATAATTATTGTGTGTATTTTCCAAACAACAAAATGAATGTTGTGCAATGGGATAGAAAATTTGATGAGGAGAAAGCCACCCGGTTTTCCCTTGAGAGGGAGCTGGACTTGCATGCAGAGGAGGAACTGTTGGTTCCCAAGGATGAGTCTCAAGATGTGGATCAACCACATGAGGAGGTTCATGGAGTGGAGGAAAACACTCATGAAAATCCATCCATCAGAAATGGTAGAAGGCGCACCACAGAAGATGATAGATTGAGACTTGATGCTGCAGAGAATATAGGAGCCCCTACTTCAGAGCGCAGACAAAGACAGTGTCCTGAAAAATTTACTGGATACATGGCTCTTATGAGAAAATGTATTGTGACTGAACCATCTTCCTTTTAGGAAGCAGTGCAACAACCAACTTGGGTTGATGCAATGGTGGAGGAGTATGACTCCATTTTCAAGAATAGTGCATGGGAGATTATCCCAAGACCGATCGACAAATCAGTGGTTGGATTGAGATGGATCTATAAGGTAAAGCAAGCTGCTGATGGGAGTGTGGAGAAATACTAGGCCATATTTGTGGCTCAGGGATTCTCACAGATCGAGGGGTTAGACTGTGATGATACTTTTTCACTTGTTGCAAGGTACTCTTCCATAAGGTCCATCCTTTTACTCTTAGCATAGATGGGCTGGTGCATTCATCAGATGGATGTGAAAACTGCGTTTCTCAATGGGATCATTGAGGAAGAGGTGTACATAGAGCAGCCTGAAGGTTTTGAAATCTTCAACAGTGATTCGCATGTGTGCAGACTCAAAAGAGCACTATATGGGCTGAAAAAAGCACCCCGTGCTTGGTACACTCGGATAGACAACTATTTCACCGGAATGGGCTTCACCAAAAGTGAAGCAGATGAAAACCTATACCAGATTGTGGTTGAGGGTAAGATATTGATTATTGTTCTTTATGTTGATGATCTAATTTTGACTGGTGATGAGCAGCTGATACAATCATGCAAGGAGGATCTTGAAAGGGACTTCGAAATGAAGGACATTGGACTCCTTCATTATTTCCTTGGATTGGAAATATGGCAGTGGGATGGTGAAATTTTTTTTGTCTGAAGGCAAGTATGCAAAGGAGATACTGGGTAAGTTTCACATGGAGAGCTACAAACCCATGGATACTTCTCTTCCAGGAAATTGGAGGAAAGAGAATGCTACTTCTGGAGAGGTACTGGATGCTATTGTCTATAGGCAGTTAGTTCCTTCACTAATGTATCTAGTGAACACCATACTAGACATTTGCTACGCAGTTAACCAACTGAGTCAAGATATGGTTAATCCTACCAAGATATTTTGGAAGGCGGGGAAGCATGTCTTGAGATACCTAAGGGGCACATCAGAGTATGGTCTACGGTACAGACAGATAGAGGGAGTGAAGATTCAAGGCTTCAAGGATGCAGATTAGGTGGGCAGTCCATCAGATAGAAAGATCACATCAGGCGGGATATTTAGCATAAGATCGACAATAGTTTCCTGGTACAACAGGAAACAACGATCTGTGGCACTCATTTCAGTAGAAGCGGAATACATGGCATCAATTCAAGTTGCATGTGAGGCTATCTGTATGAGAAATATCTTGGTTGGTTTGGGGCGGAAACGTGAAGATGGGTTACAATTTTGTGAGAATCGGGGGCCGAAAACTTTTTTCGGCAATAGTTCGGCCGAACTCGTGATTCTCTTTAGATTGACGACACACTGACGGCGTGGGCAAACAGAATTTTCGTCGGAGATGGGAAAATCGACGACAAAATTTCGACTGCACTTTTAATTTTAAAAAAGTTCGATCGAACTAGTTTTTATAAATAAATCGCCCGCGATGTTGATTTTCTTACCGATTTGATTATTCGCGCGTTGTCTGTGACTTTTTGCTGCTCTGTTCGCGTGTTTTTTTCCCTTCAGCTTGTTGCTCCTTCCGTCCGTGACTGTTCGTTGCTCTGTTCGCGCGTTTTCACTGCTCTGTTCGTTGCTCCTTTCGTCGGCGCTGTTGCTGTTGTATATCGGGTATGTTCAAGTGAACCTCTTGCAACTTGTATGACTCCTTTCCAAAGTTATTTTGAGTAGGAATAATGAACAAAAAAATGATCAACTGTTCCATTGTTTGTTTTTTAGCTTTGTTTGCTGTGTTTTTTGACAATTTGAGTTCATTTTTTTTTATTCGAGAGCGTAATGGTTTTAAAAAATAGTCATTAAATTTGGTAGCTGCGTGCTGTGGAGGTGAGGGGAATAATATATATATATATATATATATATATATATATATATATATTTCCATCCCTCGATTATGATTCATTCTGATCATAAATAATTAGGAATATTGTATAGATCTCTCTCTCTCTCTCTCTCTATATATATATATATATCTCAACTTACCCTTCCCTTTCAGTGCTTACTGGTATACCTATATCACTTCTTGAATGACTCGCTTAGTCGGGACAACTATTCATTTCTTATCAACATGACCGGGGGGATCACGCTACCTTACCCTTCCCTTCAGTTTGTTTAGCCACCCCAGTGAGTGGAATCTCGGCCCTAGCAATATCTATCACCTTCAAGCTAATAGCTATCACCATACAACAGCTATTCCGGTGTACAACAGATCATGGAATCCTAAATAAAGCTCTACAATCCATATTAGGCCTAGAACTTTTTGATTTCTGAAACAAGTTTAAAACTGATTTTGATTCCTTCTTTGTAATTTCTGCCTCAAAATATGAATTTATATCTTCACTTATCCACCTTGGGAAGAGGATAACACTGGGGTATTATATGTTTGAGTCTAGTGGTTCTTTGAAGAGATCTTGAAAATATTGTTTTCCAGCTCCAAATATAAACAAACGATACCACTCGCCCGGCTTGGTCATCGCCCACCACGAAAAGGAGAATACTAAGACTACCCGGCTGCTGCTTCAGTAGCAGTTTTTGGATAATTTGTTTTTTCCTTCTGGCCGCTATTTATGTTGTTTTTTTGTAGTACATTAGATGGTTGTTGAAAAGAGAGGATACTATAGACAACGCCATTGTGATGTTTGACTAGCGTGATCTGTGAATAAAATATGGACTATACACCAACTAGGCATTGCACGACCTTACCTTCGACGACTTACTTTCCCCCATATGTAGGTGGTATTTAGGATTTTCAATTTTGGAGGTCCATTCCCACGAATAGTATTGACATTTTCTATGATTTACATGTTTCTGTAAAGTGAGTGTTGTTATCACCTCGATGAACTAGATGGCTCTACTTTGAAGTCTTCATTGAAATTTGTTCCTTTTCTAATAGTGCTTTCTTTCTCCCCCTCCAAATTTTCAAAAATGCAAATCTTTTTCGATACACTTCATGATTACATTATTATTAAAAAAACCTGAAGACGACCTCTCTTCTAAAATATCCTTTTTATCTTGTTGCCTTCTTTTAGACTAGTTAAGCGACCATAGATATTTTCATCCACATGTCGATAAGGTATAATGCTTTGGTTCATATTGTCCATTATGTTTGTTATTCTATTTCCTTTTGTGATATATTTCGATGTCTTGTAAGTTGTAACTAGCTTGAATATTTCTATTTGGAACATACAAATAGGAATTTAAACTATTAAATTAAGTAATATAGATTTTAATTTCAGATTTATCGAAGGTGGTAATATGGATTTAAGGGGATTCTTGTAAATGAAATTTATAATTTTTTTTTTAGGTTCATTTACAAATATTTTTTGAAAGTTAATATTATTTAAACTTTTATGGTATGAGTAACTCTTTGTCTTATATTTGACTAATTTTTTTATATAATTGAAATTAAAAAACATATGATTTCTCCAAGTTTTAATTGTTTTTAAAATATGATTGTGAGAAACTCTTTCTTTGGGATAGGAGGCTCAAAGATTTTTTTCTTGTATGTTGAGCTCTCATTACTTTTTTATAGAAAGGATTTTTTCTTGTATATTTTTATGCTCTTTGTCATGTAGTAATGTCATATAGTGTATGAAGTTTTAAATTGTTTTTTTATTATGTGTTGGATGTGATTTTGATTGAAAATGTTTCTTATTTATTTATTAATTAAAAAAAATTATTAGAAAAATTATTGCTTTAAACCTTAGAATTTATTAAAAATTAGAAAATGTATTTTTATCTAAACTATTTATGAAAAGTTTAATATTGTTTGATCTTCTCTACCATGTCCTTTTTACATATATAGAATAGTATTATTTGTCTGATTCACGGTTTTTGTAACATTTATTTACCATAATCAAAATCTATAGAAATAATAATCTAACATTATAATATCTTGAAATGGAGCTAGCCAACTCAAATATAGTATTGCAAATCTGGCTAAGTTAGATGAGAGGCTATGTATTACATATGGTCTTGAAGATAAGGAATTTTGACTCTTTATATATAAAGATTCAAAATCTCATTCCAGACCATAATATAGCCTCCTCATCTAATATATAAAACTTTAATCCATGTGCTTAGCAACATTGACACAAATGGAATACAATTTTACTCAACTGCTTTATGATAGAAAATATGTGGATGAATATTTCCACATGTCAAAGTCAAAGGATAGATTAAAAAGGGATGCTCAGTCATCTATAAAAGATAAATTAAAGAAGCATGACATATTAGTAATGAAAATTGGAATATGCATACCAATTATGTTCATATAACACAACAAATAGATGATTCAATACAAATGTCACATAGAAGTAATATTTATCTCATGGGCCTTCAACTTAAATTATATATCTAGCATTACATTAAGCTATGGAGATAAATCAAAGCATTTGAATGTAAATTAAACATATTGTAATAATTATGTCCTTTAGTTCAATAAATAGGAGAAAGTAATAATTTTTCAAAATGCCATATCTAGCTACATATTTTCATCTAGTAGCTTTCAATTTAAACTTATATCTAATGTTAAATTATATAAAAGAATAACATTAATCAAACCAAAATAATATTTAGAACTTTGAGTATGGAAAATGCTGACATATAATTTTCTGTGTGGAAAAACACAGATTCTGAGAGTTCAAAACTCATGCATTTGAATAGAAAGTAGGTATCTGTGAATGACAGTAGATTTCTAAGAAATGAAAGTGAAGGTTGATGAAAAGAGCCATACAAAATTGCAAATTCATACCTTAACAAAATTGTTAGATCCTTTTAAAGAAAACGTGTCATATAATCAACTTTCATGAAAGCTATATGATAAACTCAACCCAATTTTATGAGAAATAGTATACTACCATTTTTACATTTCACATAATACAAATAGATAAATATTACTTAAGTATTGTTATAAAGATTTAACTACCCATAGAGAGATTAGCAGTGATTGAAATGAGGCATCATCACAATAAAAAACCAAGTACAAATTGTAGTAATCCTGAAATCATGCTTACCATAAGGTAAAATTGGGGAACTCATGACTTGTACTATAGATAAAAAATATTTACCCTTACCAAAAAATATATGATAAAAATTGACAAACTACATAAGTTTAAGCTTAAGGGATATAATCCTTCTTGCCTTCCATATAGATAATAAAAATGATTGTTCCAAGTCTCATGTTGCTTCTCATGTTGCCTAAACCTTGATGGAAAAAGAAAAATAGGAGGAAGAAATGTAAGAAATATAAAACATAATGAAACACAGCGTAAGAAATAGAGAACATAATGAAACGCACACATACATATCTCCAGACAATCCAACCACAATTATTTTCTACAAAATCCTTATGGGACACAAACAACCATAAAAAGTAATGATGCTCTAGGCTCCTTTTTCCCCTGAGGCTCTTATGGGAAAACAACACTAAAATGTAAACATGCTGTACTCTCTCTTTTATGGTATGGAAAATATGTTTGAGTAATCTCCTCTAGAGTTAGCTAAGACTTTTGAGCGTGCAAAATTTGCTATAAACGCTTCACTTGTTTTCTCTCTGTTACACTCTAGTTGTATTTTCAACTATGGAACAAAATACAATAACACAAAATGGAGACTCTTATTCCTCCTGGTGGCCATGTGTTAACATAGCGTGATAGCCAACTAGGTGTAAGATTTAAGCTAAAGTCAACCATTAACAAGGTTTGTGATTTTGAACCTTTGGGGGAGTCTTGTTAAAATTCCACATGTAGCTAGCTTTCTATGCATGAGTAATGGGGCTGCATGTCATTCTCTCGTACCATGGTGGTCAACATGATATGAGTCAACTTACTAAAGGAAACATAAAATTTTGAATGAACTTCATTTGATGTTTTTTCTTGCACCATTGGATATATGTCTTTAAGTGTATAGAATATTAGTCAATATTTATTGCAAGGAATAATCGTTTGACTTCAAAATATCATTTAGTACCTCAAAATGACTCCAAAGGTTTTAGATCCCAATTCTCCACCCATTAAAATGACCCTACAAGTTGATTCTGGTTTTTCTCTATAAGCATCAAAATATGACAAATAATATAATTATCAATCTAGATCATTATTTAATAATTTGTTAAAAATTATGAGTAAGATATACATCATGGAATTTAAATAAATAGCGTTAATTCATTGAACACCCTTATGCATTCATGATGCTTTGAAAGTAATACGTTTTTTGAAAAATAATTTGTTTATGGATTCTATTTTCCACATTCTCTCAACCATATCAAAACCTTCTTATAATATTTGAAACCTGAGTCTTTCCCATACCAAAGTATGTTCTTTTAAAACATGTTTTCATAGTGATATGGGTGATTTAGAAATGAATGGGAGAGGCGAAATTCCTCATTTAATATGTACAATATGTTTGGTTCACATGCCTTACTAAACAAGGAAATTTGCAAATTATTTGACTTAATATAACAACTAAATCCTGCCAAAAAAAGAATAAAACAATTTATATTAGGGTTTGGATTGAGGCATTGAAACAACACACTGCATGATATTTCAAATTAAAAATAATGGTTTGAGTACTAGGTGACTTAGAATCTATTTGTTTTCAAAATAAGAAGGATGCACTCCCATTTGATTCTCATGATTAGGTTGTAATCATGAGCTCTCACTCAAAGAGTGAGACCTTCCACAAAATCTTGTGACGTCTTGTCACAAACAAAACCATAAAGAAGTAAAAAAACACATCATGCAGAAACATAGCTCGTTGACATATCATTTTTCTCTTCAAAAGAAAAAATTCTGCATCATATGAATATCTCCATATACTCTTACATGTTAATTGCTGTACAAAACCATCAACCAAACACAAGTCGACAAACATGCCCTAAAACAAATACAGCTCTCAAGTCAAATAATAGCTCATGTACAAATTTCCATATTTGTGTTGCATTTAAGTGTGTCAACATAACTTTCTGCTCTGAAAACATCTTGCTTCATGCAACATGCACCTTACTTTGAATACGCAAGGAAATTCATGAAACATCAAAATACATGCAAGGCCTTAATTGGATAAGAAATCACAACCATCTGTTAGCAAACCATTTCAATGGCGCTTCTTTGTTGCCCGTCTGTCGTGTGAATCATCCGACCCTCAGCAGTTTGCTGAATCCTCTTTCCATTCTTGTCGTTATCCCTTTCCACCTTCTTCAAATGTTGTTGGATGACTTGTTGGATACAAAGTCAACACTTGTCCTAGGAAGTGACCTTTCACTTATGGCAATGAGTAGTAAAAATTGCATCTTATTTCAGCATCATTTTTCCTTGTCCAATGGGCCTTTGACTTTTTGCCCTCATTTATTTAGAAAGTTTGATGTGCATGGATATCTTCTTCAACATCTATAAACATTATGATTATTCCAAAACCACAAAAGGAACATGTGAAGTTATTTTCTATATCATGTGACTATTTACCATGTTTATCTGTAAATCAAAGCTATTTGATTAAAGGAAAATTTATACCTTGAACATTCATGATTGCTTATTATTGAGGAGGTGAATTTGATGAGAGTGGTGGCTCTCCTCTGAATACTAGCAGTAGATTTAATGGTAAGATAGAGCTTTCAACATCCTCTTCTTTTATATTCTCATTAGGTTTGCATGATTATTAACATCTTCTTGCAAAGTGGGTGTCAAACTTTTTCATTCATCATGAACACAAAATTCACAAACTTGAGGTAATGAACACGAAATAAAATTCCTTCTTGGAACAGCTTTATGTGCCTCCCTTGGCTTTGGAGCATTCTCCAATATGTTTTCCATAACCAAGACCCAAATAATTAAAGCCCTTCCTCAACAAAATTTGGCTCAACTATGCCTTGTACTCAACTATGCCTTGTACATGTTTGCCTTTAAACCTTTACTACTTAGCACATTTTCATCAAAATTTTGGACCTTATTCCTCTGGTGTGTCTCTCAAAAGCATTACATTCATTTTAAGAGGAAATTGAAGATAGAAACCAATAATGGTGCTGCTAACCTTGACTAAAATGAGCTAAATTGTACTTTGATACCAGCAGTTTTGAATATGGACAAACTGGATTTTGTTGGGCTATATCTCCTTCATTAGTTCAATAAAAATGTGTTTAGGATCATCTAAGTTAGCCAATTGGGAAGAGGTTTATACATCAAGCTTTAAGTGTATTTTGTGAGAAATTTATGAGGTTCAATTAAACTTTTAAAAAACTCATGTGTACAACAAAATAAAATGCAAATTTTTTATTTGGAAATTTTTTCCCTCAATCGATTGGAGTCATTGGACATGTAAGAGGAAGAAAGAGGGAATTCACTTTTAAAATTCTAGACCTTGTCTAAACCAAAATAAACTAGAGGTTTGGTTTTCAAATACATTAAACATTTGGAAGGTTCTTAGCTACCAAAAGTCCATGCCAATCTACCTGCTCCAGAAATCATTATTACACCCTTGGTTAGTTTTTTGTCTTCCTATATTCTTTATCAACCTCTTCTAGTGAGATTCTTGAAAGGTGGATACTTAAATCCTTCTAAAAATTTGAGCTCTGAAGATTGTAGTCATTTAAGTCATTCTTCTATCCAATTATAAAAACCAAGTGAATATTTCTACATATTGATTTGTCACAAAATGTACAATATATGTGGAGTTACTTGCTTGCCCTAAGTGAGATGTTTAACAAACATAATAATAGAGGAAACAATTAGTAGCGTCACCAAAAGATGTAGCCTCTTGGTATCATATCCTCTCTCAGTCAGAATCTATTAACCAAAAATGTCACAAAATGATGGTTAGAAAGTAAAACTAGACAAAAACCTTAGAGTGAGAGCAACAAATCTGAGGCTCTCTTCAAGGTCTTCAATCTGCTCGTAAAGTTAAATTGTGTCTTGATCAAGTCAACAACAAAGAAACATTAGAGTAACAACACCAAAATCTACGAAAACTGTTAGCATCTTTAAAATATCTTTAAAGTCAATGACAATGTGCATCCAAATTCCTCAACTTAAAGGTCACATCAGTAGGTCTGTCAAAAGTACTATTTCAAACTTTAATGCAAAAATAAGTCAAAGAATTCAATTTCTCCATCAAAACCTTCTTCTCTGAAAACAGCATGATATCGTTGAGAAATTGATGAAGTTAGAAATTTCTCCATCAAAGTTAAAACAAATCCTTTTCATCCATATTTAATGCCTATCTTTAGGGTGGAACACCTCCAAATTTAAGGACCACAATGCCATAAAATACAACTTTACTGTATGGAGTTGGCAAAAGGAACTAGAATTTTAACTTTGTGTGAGCATGTACAATTGAAGATCTTATATGTTAAGCAATGTGAAAGAAATTGGTCAGCAGGTTGAGCGAGAAATAGTTTGGTATGACAACCTTACTTGTGATAGGTCTAGCTAGTAGACTACCAAATTACATAGTAATGTGCATTCAAATGAAATTCCCCTTCACTTGGAAATAAGATAGTGAAAGGTATAGGCAAAGAGGGAATGTCCATCTATGGTAAAGAGATCAAATAGTTCTCGATTTCACCTTGGCCCCTTAGGAGCATTGATTAGATTTCATCTCAAGACATGGCTTTGGGAGGACACTCTCAAAGCTAACCTTAAATTATGGCTTTGAAACACATGTTTAGTGCTCAGACTTAGCAACTGTTGCATAATTTTTCTAAGCATGGAACTTAATGTCATAACCTTTTTTGCCTAAAATGGGTACAGTTACTGTGCAATTTGGCTTGCGACATTCATAATTCATGCTCATGGAACATGATTGTTGAAATTGATAACATCTGCTTTGTATCATAGGCTAATAAAAATGATCGAAAATGACATTTTTGCTTTCTTTGTTTTTTTTGAATATTTAAATTCACAAAACGGCTTCAACCTGTAACCATCGTATCAAACTCATCTCCGAGGATATTGTCCAGTAAGAGCCATAAGCAAGAAATTAGTATCATGACTCTCCAATTTCAATTAGCGACAATAGCCAGTTCTAAGTATAGATGCAGGCTGTTGCTCCGGATCCTCGATGGGGCATGTTTGATGACAATTTGAGGGGAGTGACAAGGGAGATGGTGGGAAAAAATTCAGGAATCAACTGGAGAATTAGAAAAATATATAACTAATAAAGTTGGAAGAACCTTTGTAACCTAAGAGAAGAGAAACTTGTTAGGAAATGGGTGAGATTGGTATTTCCCACACCCAATTGGACAATATCGAAGGAGAAAACATTTCTCCCACTTTATTTGTTGGCATAACCTAGTAAGTGTTGTTCTTTAACATGCTGTATTTTGTAAAAGCCTTAAAGCCCTGGATTCCCATTCAACTCCATCCACTGCCAGGTTGTGAGGATTCCAAACCTAATTTTCATAGAAAAGTAAAGTTCAGGGATGATCACATTGACCTTCTTGATGAGTATTATCTTCTTGGAAAATTCTTCTGTAATTATTTTTTAGCGGGAAAGAGACACATTCAGATGTTTGAGCATGAAAACGTTCTTTGATATTGTTAATGCCTCTAGTGTTTACCTTAAGTTATATAGGGCGGGGTCTGTCAAGGAACCGGTATTACTCTTTAGGATCATCTTTATGAAGGTGACATGTCCCCAGTAAATGCCCTACGAGTCAATCTCTAGAATGGATCTAAATGAGAGTTCACTTCATTTTAGCCCTTCCATGCATACATAAATTTAAATTAATATGTACATGTGTCATTTCTCCTACAAACAAAGAGTACTATAAGTGGTAAATTTTATACTGCAAGTGTGCTCCCATGTAAAAAGCGCAATTGGTGAACTTATCACTTTTATAATTTCTTTTTTGATTAAATTTGGTTTCACACCTTGATGATTAATACTTTGAAGATTTTGTTCTACATAAAATTTGTGTACACCTAAATTCCAAATTAAATTTTTTAAATCTATTTGTGTGAAAATTTCAATAATGTTAGATATATATCATGTGAGAGGATGAGCAATGAATATCATTTGAGTCCCATATCAGAAGTTGGGGATGGGGGATGTTCACGGTATTTAAATATAATCTTAAATCTCCATACACAATGTCAGCGCATGCTAGAATTGATTTTTATTAACTGTGAGTTAAATTGAATTCCATTGTCAGTTTACATATTTAATTTTAGGAGGTAAGAGGAGAAGGGTTTCTACTCACATTCCATGGAGAGTAGCCATGGTTCAGCAGAGTTGAGAGTATGAGTGGTAGTAGGTTGCGTGAGGGTGATGTTTATTCCCCGAAGGCCAATCAACGACTATTTGGTTCTCCAACAAGGTCATTTTGGTCACGGTTCCACGTGAGAGGTCATGTTGGAGAATATGTTAACCATGACGTCAGGTACCATCAATTTCAGTATTTTTTTCATTAAATTTGTACAACTTTTACACTTGTTTTTTTCTAATATAGAAATTTATATATATTGATCTGAGAGAGCCAAAAATGTTTGAACTAGTGGTCAAAATAGGCAGCAGGTGACCGCTACATTAAAGAAGAAGGCTATCAACCTTGTTATCTTGAATTCTTGATATACCATGGGAAACCAACATGAGAATGCACTACAAAGTGTGAAAGATTTCATGCAAAATTGCAAAGAGATACGGTAGCTTTGTCTCTACATCTTGAAGTCGGTAAAACCTTGAAATAGTTACACATTCATTGGGTGAAATGGTAGTATACAATGTTGGAGCCAATAGTGGTCATTTGTGAAAATGATGAAAGAAAAGCGATTGATGGGTCTAGATAAATGGGAGGAAGTAAAACAAAAAGTTACAAAAAGTGGCCAAATTAATGTTTAATTACAAGGAAGAGGCCAAAGAAAAATATTGGAAGATTTTATTATTTCAAAACTTATGGATTATCTTTACAGTTGTATAACTGTTGGCTTTTATGCACGGCCTATGGAAGGCTTCCATGGAACTATGAGGTTTCCTGTTTATTTTACAAATGTTTATACGGTTATTTTGAGTATGAAACCCAATTACAATGACGATCTTCCTTGAGAATTTTTTAACTTTGAAAGAGTTGATTATATGATCGTAAAAAGTGACAAGAGAGATGTGGAGTTACTTTTGCAGGCGCCATTGGTGGTCGACCATTTAAGTGAAACTTTGCGATTAGAGATGGATGCGACTTCTCAAATACGTCGAGAAACGAGGATGTTATGATTGAGAATGTTCATAGCGAGAGTGGGTGGAGGTTGATATTGTTTAAATACGATAAAGAGCACGTGAAAATGCACGTGCCAATTTTGTTTAGTGCAGATGAGAGATTGACAACATGAATGTTGAAGATCTCCAGGAACATGCTCTAAAGTGTCGCAATGGTTTGCAGACCCTAATTTTCATGAGAAGAGGGCATGAAACAGGTATATGTTGTTGACCTTAGGGTTTAAAGTATTTTACATATACATGTGTACAATTGTAAACTAGTCCACATATGTATATGTATGTCACATTGTTGTATGTGGCCATTAATCTAACAAAAATGTATGATTGTATGTTAAAACACCATTTGCGGTTCTCACATGATGCGTGACAAAAATGTTAATATCACGTTCGGGACCTACTGCTTCAAATAATGCGAGATGGGTCGACAAAGCGAATATGTTGGCAAATGTTGGTGTTTTTAAATGACTTTAAAATAAATAATTTTTGCCACACACATGTGCATGTATGTATCTGCTTATAATGATAAAAGTATTTTTTAACAAATCATAAGATTCATTAGTGTTTTGGGGGATGGTGGTACCTTCTTCTTCCAGCAAGGAGATGTACCTTCTACTTCCTTGGGAGATGAGCCACAAGTATGGACAATTTTTCACAAGTTTAAAATTTATGTTTAAAAGTTATATATATATATTTTTTTTTTCCTAAGAAATTCCATTAAAAATTGAGATATATATATATATATATATAGAGAGAGAGAGAGAGAAAGAGAGAGAGAGATCTATATTTTGAGTTATTTAAATTTTTTTGAATTTAGGTTCATATAGAAGATTTCTTTGTCAACGGACTACTGGCAGAAGCGGAGTTGAACATCCATGACATTTGAACAAGTTGTATTTGGTTCCTTTTTAATATTATTGAAAATGGGTTTCCTGCCCTTATACAGTATTTCATTTGAAAGTTTTTGTATATATATATATATATATATATATATATATATATATATATATATATATATATAGTGTATATATATATATATATATATATATATAGCTACATACATATATTATGCAGTTCTTTAACACGAGATGTTCTAACAGGAGAACTTGTTCATCAAATGGAGAAGGAACCTTATGAGGTATTGCATGATTTTTTTGTTATATTTTGTCTTTTACCTTGAAGTTCTAGATATATATATTCTCATTCATTTTTAAAACATCAAATTTTAATGTTGAAGTATATGTGCATTGTGTATGTGGGTTTTACATTCATGATAGAGCATGGTGAGACCATTTAGTAGGGAAGGCTAGATCCGTCTCTATTTGATGGACATGATTTGTAGATTTGATTTCAAAATTTAGATGGTCTTAGATTTGTTAGCTTGATCTGATTCCAATGCTTGTGAGATTTACAATTTTGGACATATTTTATTATTATTAATATATTTTGTTTATATAATTTTGGATGGGTTTTGTCTTTTTAGCATGTGAATGTGAAGTAATGTTGTCATCTATAAATTAATGTTGTCATCTGAACTACCATTTGGCATGTTATCAATGACATGTGTTATAATTTGTTTTTTAGCTTTTAAAATTTAAGTTTTGGATGCTTGAGGTATTGGCATGTGAAATAATGTTGTGATCTATATTTTTTGTTAAATTAAAAGTTAAAAGTTTGGATGGTTTCAATCTACATTTGGCATGATATTTAATGTTAAATGTTTTTTTGTTGGATAGTTGATTATAATTGGCATGGCATGTGAAGTTTTAAAACTCAAGTTTTGGATGGTTTCAATCTACATTTTGCATGTGATATTTAATGACTTTAAATGTTTAATGTTTTAATGTTGCACGATATATAATCAAAAGGTTTTTAGAGCAAAGTTTTGAATAGTTTCAATTTACATTTGGCACATATGGTATATAATGTTAAATGTTTCTATTGATCTAGTTGAACTATAATTAGCATGGCATGTGAAGTAACGATCTATATATAATCAAAAAGTTTTTAAACTCAAGTTTTGAATGGTTTCAATCTACGTTCGCATGTGATGTTTAATGTTTTAATGTTACGATATATTATCAAAAGTTTTTTAAATTTTTAAAGTTTTGGATGGTTTCAATCTACATTTGTGACAGTCATAAAAATTATCTTAATACTTAAATGTTTTCTATTGGATAGTTGTTCACTATAATTGGCATGTCAAGTAATGTTGCTAAATCCTTTTGGATGGTTGAGTAAATTTGGAATTTTAAAGATTGCTTTTTATCTCATAGTTTTGTTTGAATGAAAAATTTTCCAATAGGAAGAACATAGCTTTTCAATGCAACTAACATATTATCAATTGAGCTCTAATTGAAAAAAGAGTTTAAAAGTAGATATATATGTACAAAATTATCTCTTTAATTTTGATTGGAAATATAAGTCTAAACCTATATATATATATGTTTTGTTGAATTTGGGTCAATATAGTTAATGCGCTCAAATAGGTAGCATATCGATATATTTACGTTATGGAAAACTTTAGAAAGATAAGCTGATTTTGCATCAATGCACATAGAAAAACTAGTTCGATTAGACAAATTTCTAGAATATTATATATATTGAATGCATTAATACAATTTTTCATCAATGCATAGTAAAACTAGAACAATTAATTTCAATTTCTGGAAGACATATATATATATATATATGTTCTAGAATGAGAATATTATTCTGAATTTTTACTATATGCGTTGATGAAAATTATTTCATTACTCAATATATATATGTTCTAGAATACAGTTAAATGGAACTAGTTTTTCTATGTGCATTGATGAAAATTATAACATTTTCATGATACACATGTATTCAGAAAAGCACTCAGTTGATACTAGAGCATGTGCTTGTGCAGCTTAATTTGTACATGTGCAAACACTTGCACAAATAACATAAGCATTTTCAATTTTTGATGGAGTATTGGAAGTTCTAAAAATATTTAATCAAAGAGAATAAATTCATGTTTAGAATTTCCATCTTCAATAATCGTTCATGATCGGATTTTGAAATTTCCATCTCTTAATTTTTGATTTTCTTTGATTGAACTTCTATCCTTTACTTCTTGTGCACACACAGTGACTATATTGACAACTTGTGGAATGGGGTTCATAGTCTTCAGAAGTAAACAAAGTCTCCGCTTTGATGAGTTTGTCTGAAAAAGTAACCTTCGGTATAATAGACCCCTGCATCATATTGAAATCCATGATCATTATGGTTGTAATAAATTTTCATTTTTTAGTTGATGTGATGCACGTGAATAATACTTCATTTTTCATCATTGCAATAATGGGTGAAATTACAGCAAAAACATCTCTGCACAATAAAATTAACTAACAAAATTATACATATTTAAATTTATTTCTAGATTTTAAATCATTAGAAAATAAATTCCAAATGTTACCTTCTCTAACAAGATCAGAAACTCTATGCCATCGGATGATGTGTGATTGCCTACGATTGCATTTCTTCAAACATTGCAATAGAAATTTTTCCCTTTGTATTTAGCTACGCTGTGTTTCCAATCGTTCACATACGTTTTGTTTTCTAAACGTCATTGATTTTATTATTTATATTATACAAACATCACAAAAACAAGAATATTTTCCTTTTATCCAATACAAACACATTCACAAAGGCGACTTTGTTTGAATTG
The DNA here is from genome assembly GCA_034641835.2 of Pinus albicaulis. Classification (NCBI taxonomy): domain Eukaryota; kingdom Viridiplantae; phylum Streptophyta; class Pinopsida; order Pinales; family Pinaceae; genus Pinus; species Pinus albicaulis. Next base: position 1,099,985,070 of record CM076577.1, read on the forward strand.
AATGCAATTTCGAGTCCCTTTATTGTTTCAGCGTCATTTCCAATTGATCTATCTATGTCTTCGATTCAATATGCGGAAAAACCTTTTTATGGAAGAAATTAGAAGAAGAATTTGTAAATATGAAATATCAGAAATACAATCAAGATAATCATTGCATGATAAATGTACAATGTTTAAAATTAGATTTCCAATATAAATTAAATTTAATGTACCTTAGCACTTCTCTTGATGGGTTTCTCTGTAGTTGAAGCAATGATGCCATTGAACAACTTCTTTAAGCGTTCACAAGTAAACGCGAGTGGTTCATTTGATATGTTCAAAGTGTTTACCATGCTCTGTATAGTCATATTACTGCCCCGTAGCCAATCTCCAAATACGATTCCAACAATGTTTAATGCGAAGGTTTTCTTGTGAAGACAACACAGCCAAGAATGATCGTGTAGATTTGAATTGACTTTAGCATCCGTCTAACCATATCGATGTTCGTTGAATGTTATTCCACAATTTTTCAATGAATCGCCAGAATTTTCAAAACAATGTTGTACAAAACATGTATAATGTCTTTTGATCATCTTCGATATAAAAATGATATTCTTTAATGATATATCGATTTTCATTAGGTGCTTTCTATATAGTGACATTTTGTTGACGTATACATATAGAATAGACTGAGCATGGAGACTTGGTGAATGATAGTATTCGCTATGAATTTCTTTTTGTGAACAAATGAATGAGTTTTTGCAAATCAATCATGACCAAAATGGTCTCCTGGTGGAAAAATTCTGAAAATTTTTTTTGAATTACCAGTCACTACATAGAGCTCTATGGGAATGCTTGGTGTATTTATAAATTCACTCAAACATTCTTAAAAGAAGCCTATGAGAAAAATTTCATCTTCTAGTAATTCGAATTCTTTTAACACTATTTGCACCTTAATCAATGTCAATATATTCATATCTCTTCCATTTCACTTTCATGTTGGACAATGATTGATCATTTATATCATCGATATTTGTTTTGGTAGTCAATTACAATCATCGCATTTTTACCACCAACACATTTCTTTTGTAAAATAGTTCATCAGCTTTCTCTTTCACATAAATTTAAGGAGATACTTAAATCCACGGATGGTGGAAGGAGGAGGTGAACCCATAATATTCTCTTTAGTCAAGATGTGTCATAATATAACTCAATTCCACATGATAACGGAAACAACTTAAAGTGTCTTGATAGGTGATAGGTTTTACATACCATGGTTTGTTGAACATGTGAGTGGGCTATATTGTAATTCTCTTCTTTGAACTTGTTGAATAACTCTGCTCGGTGGGTTCCAAGAAATATTTTCATGTTCTTGATCTTGATTTCGTCTTTATTCTTCTTAGCATCACATGCCTGCAGGTTAGTGAAACTTGCAAATTGTTCTTCCAATATTCATATATTTTTTTAACATTTTCTCCAGAATCCTATCGCACAGCCTTGGTTGCTTATAAATAGCTCTCAACAAGCGAGTTCATCGTTACATCTATTTGCGGCCGAAATTTCCGATGTTGTGCAAGTTTTGCGAGGTTCCAGTCGTGCGTAGATGTTACCAAAGGATTCTCTTGAGTACTTGATGAAACCATTGCCATCTGTATTCCTCTACATGCAATTGAAACATCTTTCTCTCTAGATCTTTTGTTGACTTTGCCACTTCACTACTCATATTTTTTATCATCTTCCTTCATTTTTTATCTTTGGTTGATTTTTGAATACCAATAGTGTCATAGCTTCTTTTAATTTCCTTAATGATAGGAGACCTTTCAACATTTGAACTGAATTATTGTCACCCCGCTCATTTAAAAGAAATACTTTTCAAAAATACGATTAACACGATATCGTATAAAATGGTCGAGTTTTATCTCCATATGTGTGAGTGTCAGCATTTTCTAACATCATTATCGATAGTGATTTCATCTATACATATTAAAAGAAATAGTACATATTCAATAAATAACTAAATTAATAAATATATCTATAATTTCAATGATATGTGTATGTGTTTAATATATATATATATATATATATATATATATATATATATATATATATATATATACCTTGTATTCAATTTCTTTATTTTGGATTTCTTTCAATATTTTCATCTTCGATCATTGGTTCAATATCTCTTTCAAAATTTTGTATCTCATCATCAATGTTTTGAGGAATATCCTATTTAAATACTGTTTACATTAAAGAAAAAAATATTTTTCAAATTAGTTCATCAAAATAAAATTAAACTTCATTTTACATTAGGAAAATTTTAAATATATCAAATAGATCATAATATTTACATTTACACATACACGCTTCAATTTTTGCTTGATGTTGATTTTTCTTCTTCAATATTTTGAGGAATATCTCTTGTCTTTTTACATTAAACAAGATATTTTCAAATTAGTTCATTAAATAAAAATTAAGCTTCACATTTTACATTAGGAAAATTTTAAATATATCAATGAATTAATGATATTTACATTTACATACCTGCTTTAATTTCTACTTGAGTTGATTTTCTTCTTCAATATTTTCTGAAGATATCTCTGTCTGTTTACATTAAACAAAATATTTTTCAAATTATTTCATCAAATAAAAATTAAGCTTCACATTTTACATTAGGAAAATTTTAAATATGTCCAAATGAGTCATAATATTTACATTTACATACCTGCTTCAATTTCCGGCAGGTTGATTTTCCTCTTCAATATTTGAGGGCTTCTAACTTTCTTTTGCGAGATTGTCTCGTCTCTTCTCTATGTTCTCGGGGTCTCTTTGGAGCTCATGTTTTCTACTTTAAGTTCTTCGATTTCCATGATAATAAGTATGAAGTTCAAAATTTCCTTCAAAAATTAGACAATAGCTTTTGGTACAAAAATATCACAAAGATTTAATTTAAAAAAATTCGGTTTTAAATTTTTTGCAAAAACACATACTCCAATCCAAAGCCTTACTTTAAAATTAGGAAAAATGTCTTATAAAAATGAAACGAAGCTCAAAAGATTTAGCTAACAAAACACGTACATACCTCCAAATGTCTTTTGAATGTACGTCCAAGAAATTTTTTAAGTTCAAAACAATTTTTTGCAAAATCAGACGCCTCAAGAAATGTCTTTTAAAAACATTCTTTAAACCCAAAGCGATTCTTTGTAAAATCAATTTGCTTCAATGCTCTTAAATCCAAACTTTGAAGAAATTTTTTTAAACCCAAACCCAAGATCTTTGTAAAATGAGATACTGAAAGCAGTTACGATAGTGATTCATTGTTATGATCAAAGTTGCATTAAACTCTCGATTAATCGTGTGTTTCATGATAGGTCTAAATATATAGATATACGATACCATCATCTTAGAGATCGTGTGTAGAGAAGGATAATGTTTCTTTAGTACATTCCCATGGAAGATTAGGATGTAGATATTTTGACGAAGGTGCTCACTGGGAGAAAATTCCAAAGCTACCATAGAGACATGATCGGGGTGAGGATAATCCCTTTCTTGTTGAGAGGGAGTTTTGAGACCAGCGAGAAAAATTTCAGCACCCACACCTAGTGCATTAAGCACTTACACTAGGGTGGGGCCCACAGTGATCTTATTTTTGGGTACAAGTCTATTTGAATTTATCCATAATTAAGATGGAAAATAAATTGTAATCTATTCTCAATAATGACTTGGAAATGATTAGTAAAGGTGATAAACTCGGTTAAGCGGTAGATTCTAAGTTAGAGGTAGTTGGTGAGGCATGCAGGTAATTCTAGTTGTAGCAGAGTTTGAAGTGCGGTGGTGCATTAGTTAATCACGAGTTGTAGTCAATTTAACTTAGTTAGAAAGTGAGTTAAACTTAGTTGTGTTAGTTGTAGTTAGAATTATACTAGTGAGAGTTCAAAATTGAATTAAATATTAATTCATTCCGATCAGTCTCACATGCGGCGGTTACTATTTTTAGCTACATGCATGTCGAGATCTGATGGACACCTAGTTGAGATCTAGGTGAAAGGAAGTTATTACGATTGTAGGATTATTGGGTTGCATGCAACCAAACACCATTGGGTGCCATGATACTTGCACATTCAAGGAAGGCAAATTCCTATCTTTTAGGGATTTCATTCATGGGGATTACTAAGAAAGCCCAATTTGTCTGAAGCGTTAAATTGGCTAGTATTGAGTCGGTTTTGTATGACGGTGTGAGACAATTAGCGAGTACTAGAGGGATATTGTGAGAATAATTTTGTATATAATTGTTTCATGATCCATACTAAACATATGCAATAGAAGATGAGTAAGGTTTTTAGCTGTAAAAGCACAAATTATTTGTGTTGTGTGTGATTTGATTCTGCTACTTGTGTGATTAGCGATTGTGTTTAATTCCTGAAAATATTTGTAGAAGCGATTAGGTATTTAACTTTATTACATTGTTAGATCGGGTGAATCAAGATATACATGCATGTTGTATAATTTCTACAACTCCAACCTCAGCCATTGAAAACCATTTTGATCACGAATCGACGTAGCACAGAAAGTATTTTGCAAATTCGAATTCTATCACAAAGTGCAAACTCAACTCCTCCTTCAGAAATTTTGATTTCTATACTTTCTGCGATACCATGTATAGGTGTGTAACATGTATGTATATCATGGATAAAATGAATCTAACAATTTACTAAAGTTAAATATTGAATCTCTTCTACGATAAATTGAATTAAGCACAATAATAATCCCATGAAGCAAAGAAGAATCAATCAAGCCACAAAGCAGATAATTTCCCGAGAAATCTTGACACTCAAAACACTATCTTCTATTGTATATTGACATTGGAATCATGAAACAATTACATTCAACTCTTCTCTGAAGAGCCCTAAAGAATAGGAATTTTGGCCTTCCTTGGCTGTGATATCACATGGGCACATCTAATAGATTGTTTTAGTTGCATAGGTGCAACCAATAATCTACAACCCGATAAGTCAACTTCCACTTTCACCTAGATCTCAACTAGGTCTCCTTTGGATCTGAAATGCATGAAGCTAATAATTAGTAAATCCTGATTTGCATGTAAAATCACTTGGAGATTGTGAATTAATTAATATTTAATTCTAGTGATCTCTCACTAGTGTATCAAATAGTTACAACTACTTTATTTGAGTTTAACTTTCCTTGGCAAAATTCATTGCAGTTACAACCTACATTAAATAATGCACCATTACACTTGAACTATGTTATAACTAGAATTACTCTTGTACCTCACCGCTTTATCCATATCGAAATTAATGAGCTAACAGTTGCTGCTTTTCAGTTCAACTATTACAGTTATTTTGAGACTATATTACATTTATTGTCCATCTTAATTAAGGGATAACTAAAATAGACATACTAAAATTAACTAAAATGATTCCCACCCTAGTGTAGTTATTTGCTTGGACCTCCTGGTCCACACTAGGCATGGTGTTGAAATTTCTTTATTGAATCTCAAGAGATTGCTCTAATTGTTTAAATTTGTTATATAAATAAAAATATCTCTAATATAACAACGTATGGATATAAGAAGACCAATTTTAATGAAGTTGTTGTTTGGATGATGCCTTCATATTAATATTAACGAAATGAGAATCCTCTCTTCTGTTTAATGCCAAAAGATACCAGGTTAGATCTTATTGATAATAAAGTACATTATCATTACCATATATCTTAGAAATTCAACTCATTGGAGCGGAGTGCAATTCTAGCATAGAGAGAATAATTCTCATCTTATTCTTCAAGTCAAAGTTGTAGTCCACATATTGTGGCGTTGACTTTTCTGTGCCTGCATTTTTTGTTTATATGTGTGTCAACCTTGTGTACCATAGAAAACAATGAGATAGAGCTTTAGAAAATACCATTGTTAAATTTAGACCTATATCAATGGGGTTGGAGAAAACGACTATGGAAAACCTTATGTGCTGATGTTCAAGAATATACATAGTTCTGTTTTCCTTATTGAATTCAATAATTGGCACAGCGATGTGAGTTAGTGAAGATAAATTTATTGTGAAGGATTGTGAGTACTAATGTGTTTGTTAGATTTAATTTAGTGAAAAGCGACGCGCTTCGGGAATGTCAGTGAGTGAAGAGATTGATAGTGAATGAGTGTGGAGAAATTTGTTTTCTACATGCACTCTGCTTTATCAGCCTTCCACTGATAGAAAGCTCGCACTCACATGTGTTAATTTTCTTTATCTAATCAAATAGCAGTTCCTGACTATAGAGATATACATTTTTTATGTCCATAACGTGAGCGTGTGGTGTGTGATATAGAATCGGTCAATACCAACGGAAATGTTATGTCATCTCATACCGTGTAAGTTAGGTGGCTGAGATTGGCATAAGCAGTGTGGTGAAACTGACTACATGAATAGTTCAGATTGAGTTACCTGAGAAAATCATGAGAGGGCACATTAGCCGCCGAATAGTAACAAAGGAAAATTTTCTTAAATTCTCCATCAAGTTACTTTCAGCAATGTTAAATTAATATTTATGAAGACATAGATTTACAATACATTTGGGAGGTAAGAGGCCAATTGTCACTCTTTCGAAGTAAAATAAGCGTGCCTAAAGTTTCACTTCTAGAATATATAAATTGACGAGGATAATGTAACTCATGAATATATTTTAGTAATGGAAATAATCATATGAGTTATCTATGACATTTCATGTTAATTGGATAGTCGGTAAGAGTAGTGTGAAGTGTGGCCTTAGAGAGCTCCATAAAGACCTGAGAAGAAGTTTGGCGGGACCTTGCTTACCCACTTTTAGATGAAATTGCATGTGGAGGAATAATTATGTTTCTTTAAATTCAAGACATCTCTAAGCAGAGCCACAATTTATATAATTATTTTGGTTTTATTAGTGTCTATACCTTTAATAATTTGTTAAGTTTCTACTTATATGGAACAACCTTATGGATGTGCACAAGAACACACATGGAGGAGCATGCTTCAATAGAAATATTTGAGGTAGCATTGTAGCTATGTTTCATCGTGGGAGAATCTAGCAATACACCACAAGGCTCTCTGATTAAGTCTGCTTATAAGCACTTGTGTTGATCTCATATGCATGACGAAAAGTGGAACAACGTAGCATGGCCATCTTGATAAAACACATTTAGGCTACACAAATCCACATGTGACCATGAGTTGTTAATTGGAAGAGTGAAATCAGGTGCAAAGGATGTTGGTATCACATTGAAATCCACACCACCTTGAACATAGTCTTGTTGGTATATTTCTCGTGACAATTTCTTAGAGAGGAGTCTAGGTTATGGCTGCACATAAAACCTGATCATATGGTAAATGCATTGAAAGTGGAGAAGGATGGAACCTGGGTATATGAACTTAAGGAGAAGAAGAATTGTAAGCTGGGTGAAGTCTTGGATAGGAACATTTTCATAAAAATAAATCATGAGGAGACTACATTATGGTGCCCTAAGATGCAAGTCATTAGAAAGAAATTTTGAGATCTAAATACAGGTCTCTAGAAAAATGTACAACCAAAATAAACTTTATAAGAACCAATAAGACTCAAGATGATGATCTCTCAACCATGGGGGGATGATTCACCATTTTTAGCGGGTAAAAGGTAGAAAGATTAAAAAATAATAAAATAATAAAATAATTTTTTTAACTTGATTATATTTATCTACAAAGTTTTATTCCAAGTGCAGAAAAAGAATACTAGTTGGATGAAAAATTCAATTCCTCATCGAGGTCTTGGAGAATATTACATACTTTTGATGGACCATGCTATAAGAAAATAGAAATACATGAAAAACATGAAGGATCCATCAAAGTATAAAACATGGGTACTCCATGGATGAGGAATCAACCTGCATCAACAGGGTGTTCTTAACAAATTTGAAGTAAACCATAGGGAGATAAGTTTAAAATATGAGTTCAAAAATTAGGACTCTTTTTCCGTTTAAAATTTGATGATGTAATCTAATAATTATTTTATTATTTCCACTATTATTTTATAATTTTCTTAGAGGCCAATTTAAGACCTCAGAAGAAAACTTCCACTAATGACAACGATGCAACTTCTAACAAATTATTCTCAAAAGAAGAATACAAATTATTTAAAGTAAATACGGCTATAGGATACCCATTTTTCCCAAAGAGTTTTGGACTACATCGTTGCACTTAAGATGTGAGTGCGAAATACGAGACACTAAGCAGACTATTATTAAGTAGAATAAAAAGAAATATTTAAACTAAATATTGACTATTTACCTCACTTTAATTTAGAAACATATAAATTAATTTAATGTGCACAGAGAACTAGGATATCATCTTAAGGATCTATTTTTCATTAGAGAGCCTCCTCATTTATTGTTGTGGGTGTGGTAGCCAGCACGTACTGATAGCTGCTGTGTGAGATAGTCAAATTTTACAAGACCATGCAATTAATCACAATAATGAGTAGGTGCATTATTCAGCTTCATATTACCTTTGACATATGGCAAAATGGTAATATTATTTAGTTGTGGGGAGGTACCTATGTGAAAGTTCAGTATGGCTCACAGTGAGAACTCTGCACAAGGAACTTTTGCATTGAGTATATGCAAAATAAATATTAATAGGAGATTTGTTCCCCGCCTCCTTCGCCCATAAAGGACACAGGGGTGAGAATATGCATAAGAAATAATAAAGTGGAGATTTTTTAACACTCCTAGTCCTCGTCCTAGCATGGCAAGGAGTTAATCAAATCAGTTTGGCATTATTAAGAAAGTAGTACCTTAGCGGTGTCGGAGAGCACTCTCGCTAAATGGCGACTCACGAAATTAGTTTTTTTTTTTCGTTTTAAATGAAATTTCATAGAGTGACATTGCCAAATATAAAACATTATCCACTGGGGAAAATTGTATCCCATGAGAGATCATTGAGCCAATAAAAAAATAGGAATCATGATCTCCTGGAAATTACAAAATCACTTTTTCAATTGTGGAAAATAGAAATATTGAAGATATTTTTACGAAATATTTGTTTAATTAAAAAAAAATAAAAAATATAGAGTTAATGCACTTTGTTTCCGAGCAAATACTATTATTAAGCTAACTTAAAAGTGGGAATATATTACAATAAATAGAAAATCATTTTTTGAATTTAAGGAAAATAAAAATGTTTAACATTTTTAAAACTTTAATTAAAATAATAATAAAAAAATAAAAATAAAATACAAAGTCAATATACTTTGACCCTGAAATCAATGCTATAATGCTATAGTCCTTAACAGCACAATAACAAATCAGATTGATTATAAATAATGATTCTATAAATGGTTATTATCAATAAAATTGGCCACACTCATAATTTTAATTTTAAATTAAATTAATACAATTGTGTCGGTCAGTTTGCCTTTGACAATCTACCATGCAATCTACCATGCCAAGTTTTGCTCGATCATATGAACTCATGTTCGTCATATGCCACGTGGCTTGCTATTCAACGGCTAATGAAGAGAACTAGAAACGGATAATGTTTTGACTGTACGAGCCCCCGCTTTCTACACCGATGGAATTTCAGAATCCAAACCGCCTGCTTTAGATGTAGGCAAACGTTTTGACGGTTTTGTAACTTTTAATGAAGAATGTTTCCCACCGTCACCATATTTGACCGGCAGTTCACCACCTAACGGACGATTTGCCCCTTGACGAGCGACTTGAGGATTCATGTCAGGGCAGGAGTATCGACAAAACTTTATGATTCTGTTTATGACAAAGAAAGCGTCCCACGAGACATTGTTTTCCTTGGCATCGCCGATATTTTCAATGTCAATTCAATTTAAATCTGAAGTGGCTATCCTTGTGGCAAAACATTAACAAGCATTTTTTACCGCCTCGCTTGAAATCTGTGTTTTATTGTCAAATTCTAACTTATCGGAGACTAAATTGTGGCCAGACTTTTGGGCATGATATTATCTAAAATGTCCGTTGAAAATATTTATTATCTTGAGGAGTAGTCAATTACGACATGGAAATGTTCATAGATAAATAACTTATTTAACACATAGTTGAATCCCAAAAAATGATATCTAATATTTATTAAATTTATACTTTTATTAAACAGAATTTTTAACTTTTTGTTAAGTATTTTTTGGAAAAATAAGTACATGGTTGTTTTCTTATGTTACTAGTTTGCCACTTGGAAAACCAAAATAATAATAGTAATAATAGAAGTTGGAGATATATTTATAATATTAATTTCAAATGCTACTATTCACTTAAAAAATAACTAATAATAATAATTTTTCCAGATATTAACAAACAAACCATGTTGTTGTCTAAAAGTTTAGACAAAACAATGGTTCACATCATCATGTCATGCTATGAGAGAGTTCACTTAGATTGGTGGGCTGAAATTCACATTCCAACTTTTAGAAGGGGGAGGGAGGGAGAGGGTAAAAGTAATGTTTGCTTGTCTTCTTGGCTTAGATAAAGACTTTTCTATCTAGCTTCATGATTTTCTCTGTCATTTCCATGATAAACCTCCATGTGAGTATGAGGATTTTGATGCGCCAATATAAGTTTTCTTGCATGGATATAAGAGGTCTAGTGAGACAGGTTCAAATGTTAATTTCCAAGATCCATTACCTTGTTTCCCTTTCTACGTGATGGTGAGGAATAAACCTAAGATCCCGATGAAATTTGTCTTTAGCCTTTTGTAATAGTGTGTCAAACCACTTAGGAAGAGCTTTTGCACTAACAAGCCATGGCTTGTGGGCCTAACCTAAGCATACGGTTTGAGGATGATGGAGGATACGTGCGAGTAGCTCTCCCCCTTCTTCCACCTTTATATCCAATAGATATTCTATGTCTATCCATGGAGAAGGAGAGAATAGGACTGAAGGGCACACTTTCAAAGCTCTAGAAAAGTAGAGATGAGTACTAAACATAGGGAAAAAACAACCCATAAAAGCGAAAAGTTTTAGATTAAGTTTTCTCTAGATTGAAAAGCTTTATTATTCTCCAACCTAAGAAACCCTATAGAATTTGAGGGCATTACGAAGTTCGGAAAGGGGGGAGAGATAGGAGGATGACAGGGAAAGTAAACAGGAGACCAAGGACGAGAGGGTGGAAAGCATTAGGAAAGCAATAAAAAACATAGTTGGGGTGGATTAAATCGATGTAAGCCCAATTGAGACTATAATTACCATGAAATAAACATTTAATCTTTGAATTTTTGGAAACTAAAAATAACAAAGTTAAATCCGCAAGCTCCATTTTAATGGTAACCAAATTTTATAGGGAATAGGGACATTGTTTTTGAGATGAGATCCTTTGAGTTGTCCACCCAAAACTGTGTATACACCCAAAATAGTAATCTGGGAGGTTAAGAGATACAACAACACGGAAAATATAAAAGGAAAAATAGAAGACCACATACCACTCATTTACTTAAGAGTATTCCATGTTGCATCTTCACAAAGTATAGAACAATTTAAATTGTCATTGAAATCCTCGAGTTCATCCACAATTCCCCATCATAATTCCTTCATTTTTCCATCAAATCTAAAGTGATTATGCTATTAATAGGATTGAATTCATTTCCTTATCTATTTTTCCTTCCAAGGTTTCTTTCTTCTTTTCCTCATTCATAAAATATACCTCCCACACACCATCACCTCACAATTTACCACCAAATGTATTGAACTTCACATGCATTTCTCTAGGTGAGGTAACTTACAACCACCTTCACTTAATTCCATGGCAGCTCCTCATATTAAGTAGGAGTTCACTACGGTTATGTGAATTAACATCAAAAATTAATGGTTTAAAGTTGTTTATGTGAAAGAAAATATAATATGTATATAATAAGTAATATAAAAAGACACAATAGTGTTAACATTTATCTATCACTAAATGGTAACTAGTCAATATTATTATTAAATTTATTCATATTAAAATTAATTAATATATTTTATAATAAGTGTGGCAAATTTTTATTTTTAATATATTTTATAATAAATTATTATTAATTTTTTTATTTATTTTATTAAGGTAACTAAATATTATTTATAAATTTTTTTTTTTTAGAATAAAATATATAAAAAGAATAATCTTAATTGAAAATATTTATGAAGAATAGAGCAGGTCTTAAAATAAAATAAATTATTCAATAAATTAGAAATTTAATTTGAAGCATTAATAAAATAAAAGGTAAAGATAACATGCTAAATTATTGTAGAAGTAAAGTTTACCATTTTGAAATATAGGTAAAAATAATAATAATAATTTTTATTTTTATTTTAATTAAAAGAACAAATACTTAAATAAAATATTCACATTTTAATAAAACAACAAATACTTAAAATAAATGTTATGTTTCAATAATTATATTTACTATAAAGATAATAAAAAAATTTGAATTCATTACGGTGCTTTTACTATAAAGTAAAATTGGTTATTTTGAATTTGAAAATAAATTTTTTAATAATTTTTAAGTTAGGGTAAGTTAAAACATTTGAAAAATAAACTTATGAAAATTGTATTGAAGGTATATGTAATATATTTTTGATTAGGGTAAGTTAAAACATTTTGAAAAATAAATTTGTATTTATGAAAATTGTATTGAAGGTATGTAGTTTAAGTGATATTTCAAAACAAAAAGCATAGCATAGGCACTTTTATACAAATTTGTGTCAAAATTTTATATATTCTTTACATTCAGTTATCATTGTATTTTAGTTATAACTAAAAATAATATATAGAAAGTTTTATATTTTTTGATTTATAAATTATTTATTGTTTATCAACTTTATTTTATTTTTAATTTATCATTTTATATTTTAAACTTATGATAAAATATATGTAGTTTAAGTATTTCAAAACAGCTTTCTGCATTTTACTCCATTAGGTGTCTAAAATTTTCATATATTATTTCTATCAATTTATCATTGTATTTTAGGTTATAACTAACAATGATATATATAAAAATTTAATATTGTGAGGTTTATAGTTATTTATAGTTTATTAACTTTCTCTTCATTTTTTAATTTATCATTTTATATTTTATAAACAATGATATACCTAATAGTATTGATATCTTGAATAATGGCCCTGTTGAGTATTCTCGATAATTGAAGCAGAAAATTGAATTTTCTAATACAACATGTCATGAGTCATAGTTCCTTTTGCTATTGCTTGAGTTGGTGATAAAAGAGATCTCATTATTGAAGAGGAAACAGTGTATTATTTTAAATAAATTCTTGTAAGATTTATTTTTTGGTTATTGAGAATTAATCTTGAGAAACATATATATGTATATATCAATTAGGATTTTATAATTAAGAAATTTTTGAAGAGCTAAATTAACACATTAATCAAAATTTGTGTGTGTGTGTGTGTTTACTATATAATTGGTCATTTTATATAATTTGAGTTAACTATAATGACTATTTCATAATTCCTATTTTGTTTATACATTTTCAATTATCTCCATGAACCTCTTGAATAAAAAGTATCTAGTATCTCCATGAGTCGTTTTAGCAGTTGCAAATTCTTATCCTAATGTCTCTCTTCAACCCCATTTCAAATGCATTCATTAAATTTTATGTGTGGACTACATCATCAACATATTTAAGAATGTTTTCATCATATCATGAAGTAGTTGTTAATCTTTCATACTCACCCTTAACTATTACATCAGGAGTTCATTTCTTATTTCTTTTGATTTCTTAAATATTTGTTCCTATTTGGTCATATCAATCACTTCTTCAACACATTCTTTTAATTGGATCGTATACGTGTAAAACAGCATCATGTTTGTTGAATTCTATATAAAGTTTGCTATCCACTAAAACATATTGTTGATTTAGCAAGAAATTGTATTACTTTGTTCTATGGATATTTTCTTTGTCCCATGACTTGTCAACCATTTAATTATGAATGTTCATACATGTATAATTTTTTCCTAGTATTCATCAACCATCATAAATCAATTTTGTTGGCTTATGCATCATATGTTAGGTAATTTTGGATTACCCCAAACCATCACATCCTTTGGTCTTTTACGTTTATCATTAAAAGTCACATGTATCAATAGGATTTGCAACTAACAACCATTGATTAAATTAAGCTGAATACTTATTGACAGTATTCAATTTTCATATTAAATGCTGATTTTCCCTTGTACCATGTGCTAATCAATAATCAAATTATTTGATGTTATTTTTATTATTAAAATCTATATTTGTCATCATTTGTGAAATAAATTTAATTTTAGGTGCATTTCTGTTGATCTAGCATTATCCCTTTTACAATATAGAATAACGACCATATCCTTAATACATTAAAACCAATATTCAGAACGGATCATTAAACTTCGTATGGATTTCATTTGCTATAAATTCATGCGAAATTTGTATAATACATCTCGACCAGTTGAGACATATGTATTAATTTTGAACTTTCTTCGTTGCTTCATACTTCCTTCCTTTTGTTAACGCCGATCTTTCTTAAATCTTCCTTTATGTTTTCTTTATAACTTTTCTCTTCAAGATTTCATTTATTCTTGTTTTATATTTATATGTAGGTGCATTTCTTTATCATTCTCTATATTTTTTATTTTCTTTTCTATATTACCTTTGTCAAACTATTCTTCTTTTGACACTTGATCAAATTCTCCTTCCCTTTCTTCTAACATAATCTTTTCTAAATCTTGCTTGTGTATATTTTCTTTGCTATTTTCCACTTCAATATTTCATTTTCTTATTGTTTTAGTGTTGCTATGTAGGAGTATTCCTTTACCACTTTCTATGTTTTTATTTTCTTTTCCTCTATTACTTTTGTCAAACTATTCTTCTTTTGACACTTGATCAAAATTTCATCTTCTACGTGCTTTATATATTTATTCATATTTAGAATAAAATTTGGTGATTGTGAAGACCAAATTTGTCATTATTGACCTTGAAATTACCAGAAGGAATTGAACCCATAACCTATAAACTAAAACTAACCTTTGGTACAAACTAAAAATGAGATATTCACTGAAAATCGATTTTATTACACTTCAATTAATAAAATTTTATTTTTGATAAAAATCCCTTAAAAATATTGACCTAAATTTAACATGTTTTAATGATAACTTCGAAAACCTTAAATAGGTTTTGCTCACATACTTTATAACTTTAGGATGACTTTACAGAGATTTTGTTAAATAACCAAAATCTTTAAAATTACATTTTAAGTGTTCCAAACCATCGCTTTGACACCCCAACAACTTTGCTTTGTTTTAAAACAACGTGGTCTGACTAAATACACGGATATTTAGATTTAAAACTATTGAATGTATACCTTGGATTGTAAATAATGCGAGCGAGAGATGTTTTTGCAAATTAAACTTTCCCTACATCATAAAACTAACAAAACCTTTTAATGTGATCCATTTTCCAACATGTTATGCAACAAATATGATATCAAAAAAATATTTGGATTGAAACTAGAACTACCTATTAGGTCATTCTAACATATATAGCCCAAACTTTTAATAGTTACATTGATATTTTAGGATTCCTCTCTAAATTCACACCAATATATAATGCGCATCCTTATCTTTGTGCAAGTCACTATTAATGGAACTAGAGATACATCTAAATGTGAAACTCATCATCACAAAAGTTAATGCGTACTTGTTGATGAAGTGAGGAAGTAAGTAACACCACTTAAACCTTTAGAATAATAGTATTACTCAATGTTTCCATTTCCGTTCCATACATACTACGAAATAAATAATTGTATCCATTACGGCCATATGCTTTCTGAGAGCATTCCATCCGACAATTTTGGTGAGCATACTCTTTAACTTCCTTGTTTTGATATGTAAAATTTGGTTTAATGATTTCCTATTGTATTTTCTGGCAGAGACACAACCAATGTCTATGTTATGCTCCAATATCCAACAATTATTTTCTCATATTTTAAATACAACCCATCTATAAGGGTGCTACTACATATTTGCACAAATAAAATGCCTTACTAAATGGTTGTGAAGTACACTTTCTGAGCATCTTTCCATGTTTTTGAACATAAATTCTCACGTCTCTCTAATATGTCATGAGCGATGGAAACATAAGACAAATTATAAAATTTGTAGAAAAAAATAGCAGGAGCAGTTCATATAAACTCCCATGCGGTGGTGGATGATTCCTTTTAAAGAATTAGATTATTTCTCACAATGTGTAGCTATGATCAGGAATGTGACCATAAGGGGCATTAATAGTGGATTTTGCTTGATGTTTAGAATTATGCCAGTCGGATTCTGACTAGCACAATATTTGTTCCAAATTTTTCTTTCTTATTAATCCTCCTACCATTTTGAAGACTTCACTTGATGTGGATAAGAATTTAGGGCAATGATACAATTGTTTGTAGCTAGTTTTCAAACACGGATGTTTTATCTTCAATTCATTTTATTATTTAAGAGTAGTCTGATTTTCAGCAATACTCCTCTTTGAAAGCTTCTTGTGTGGGAGTACTTAGTGACTTCTCAGGAATCATTCAAAGCCATAATATGGAAGTGAATATGCATAAATTTGGTGCTTCACCAGAGCCAATCTTTAACTTCATAACATATTTATATACCCATTATCTTCCCAGTTCAAAAGAAACTACAGATCCAGACCACCTAAGTCAAGTCGCATCAAAATTTTTGTGTCAGTGTGTATTACCTATCTTATCCATGTTGTAATTAAGGCACTCATCCATAATAGGTCTCTTCTGTCCACCTAACAGGCCTTCCCCGAGCTCATGACACATAAATGGATATGCCACCAATATTTCCCATGCCTTGCTCAAAATCCACTTTTGCTTGAGAAATTGGCGGTTTGGAGAGGTGAGATGTATCTAGAAGAAAAAAAAGGAACCTTTCTATGTGCATAAGAAGGAATATGTTGCTCTGCCCAATTTAGGAGTTCTATGAAGCAGAGTCGATCGATTCATTTTACATAAATTTATCGTTCCCCAGTTTCGATTTGCACCTTTGATATATGCAAGGCCATTAATAACCATAAATTTTAGCATATTCTCTAGATATTAAATGCACCACTCTTTAGAAACATTTTTCTTGAACCTTCCTAATATCATGTGACCACTCATACACATGAAATCTAAATTTTTATTCTTCCATGATCCAAAATTGACCAGCAGTGTGATGGCTCTGAGGCACAGGTATATTTTCCACCCCCTTATCCTAAATAAGCAACACTTAAATAGGAAAGAATAAAAACCATGAGGCTATTTTTATCCATCTTCATTCGGGAGAATATCGAAAAGAACATTTTCCTTTGAAGGGTTATCATTTTACTGATTCAAATGTGAATACATTGTTTGAACCAATCTTGAATGAATTCTTAGTTCCAAATCGGTGTTCTTTTGGTGATTCTTGACAACTTTGGAAGGAGAGGTACATGATGCATGTTACATAATTTTTGGTCATCTGACTGCATTTACAATTAGATAGATCGAAGTATACCATATGGGCAATTATACCATAATAAAATAAGCTTTCACTATAAGAAATAATTTAATAAACCATATTTTATTAAGTTATTTTCAGTTCAAACAAGAAACCCCATAAGGAATAATTAAATAAATCTGATTTATTTATTTTCCTAAAGATAATTAATTAAACCCTTTGTTTAAATAATATTTACGGTCATGTTAACTTAATTATAAGAAATAATTGATAAATCTATTTATTTTTCTGCAGGGAATAATTAATTAAATCATTATTTAGTTATTATTCACTTGTTAAATTTGACTAAATCACCAGAAATAATTAAAAATAATTATTTGTTAGTTATTCCTTAACAAAATTCTTGAAATGATAAATAAATCATTTGTTGTTATTTGTTTATTATTTTTAAATAAAGTATTGTAATGTAGTGGCCCCATTTCCCTCCAAAAATATAATAAAATATTCCAAGTAGTTAGATATAGATCTTGGTTAATAATAGTTTATTACTTGCCATTATAGGGATAACTCGATATTTTGTTATAAAGAAGGTTTTCCATTCATTATTTAATTTGATCATTTTCATTTAGGTACTTTGATTATTCTCGATTGCTGCTACTATTTTCTTTTGCCTCTTGAGCTCCCATAGAGTTCAACATATTTGAGTTTTCTACACCATTGAGAAAGACAATTTTGGATACGAAGCGTTGAGGACAACGAAAACCATCCCATTGAGGGGATTGGTAACATCATTCTTTGTTCCCCTTCCTAGTGTTATAATACATATAAAAATTATTTGTATCTTGTCTTGTTTGTTGGATGTATGGAGCATTTCTTATTTCTTTTCTTGTTTAGCTACTTTTACTACATAGACCAAGTTGAAGCTTATTTGTTTGTATCACTTCCAGATCTAAAGAATTTAAGAAGCCATATTTTTTGTTAGGGTTGTTTATCCGCGCCGCTAAAGTGATCTCTTTTAGTACCTTGCGTTAATAATTTACACCAACAATTGGCGACTCCCACTTGTGTTTTATTAAGATCTACATGACAGGCGGATTTAGTAGCTGAGGTTTTATTCAACTATTTTTAGTCTCTAGATACTGTTTTTAAGCTTTTTGTGCCTAAAAAGTAAAAATTCTAATTTACGTTTTTTTGTGTGTTTTCTCACAATTAATAGGTATCATGTGCGCAAGGAATGACAACTTTTCCCGCAACCTACATAGAAGATCCGAGATCTATAACTCACACACCCAGGCGAGAACGTGATTTCTACCTAAACTGCAATTTATCATTAATGCAATTTCCACGGTTTACGGTCGGTACACTGCCAGTGCCTTTTTTACGAGTCTTTTTGTGGTCCCCGGGGTTTCATGGCTTGCTCTTTTGGGTTTATATTTATTTCTAGTATCTTGGGCTTTGGATATGCTTATTTTGTCTCCTTGAAGTCAAACCAAGCCCCTTAGCGTTTTAGTACTTCCACCTTTAGGAGGTTTAGGCGAGTAGGTAGTTTGAAGAATATGTAAGCTATACAGGAGGTAGGCCCCATTGTTAGTTTAGTTTTTATGTATTTATCTTTTTTCATACTTGAGGTCATCCCATTGTAACATGGGGTACTCATTGGATGAAAAATTAAATTTTGCATCCAACAGTACTCTTTAACAAAATTTTGAGTAAAAACTTTGGAGATAAGTTGAAAATACGAGTTGAAAAAGTAGTTTTATTATTTTATTTTTTTAATATTTTTACCCTTTTACTTAAAAAATGGTGAATCATCTAGTTGGCAGCATCATCGTCTTGAATCCTATTGGTTCTTATGAAATTTTATTTTATTTGTACATTTTTCTTAGGAGGCCCATTTTAGACCTCAAAAATTCCCCTAATGGCTCTCAACCATTGATTAAATTAGGATCCCATCCTTCTTTAAGGTCCATTTTATACAGTTATTATTCCATCCAAAACCCTCTTGAGTTTTCTTAATTCTCTCCCTTAGGGTTCCCTTATTCGCCTAGAGGTTTTTAACCTTTAACCTCCCATTTCTTTGAGTTTTCCCCTCTAGTTTCTTAACATTTATGCTGCCTTTTAAAACAGATCGAAATCATTATATCTCAATCCCTTAGAACTTGAATATTTTAGCCATGATGTATGTTTGAGTCAATTCTGTTGCCTTTAGGATAGTTGTTTGGGAAGCCTTCTTTTGTGAAAGTGAATTGTATACTGTCTTGTTGTTGCTACTATAGTTTTTAGTTTTATTTATAGTACTTCAACATTTTTTCTTTCTTTATACAACCATATGGTCTTAATTAAAATTAACATGTGGCTTACATTTGATCTTGAAAATGGGTGGGTGACTTGTTATGCTATGTAAAGCACATCCCACTCAATTAAACAAATTAAGATCTTGCTTATATTTGATTATGCGGTATTGAATTCTTGATTCAAGAATTAACCCATGTGTTTTAAATGTTTTAAGGCTTGTAATGTGGGAATTAAACATTTTTTTTTTTAATTATTAAAAGCGTGTCTGAAAGCATAAATTTATTAAATTAATCATCAACACATAACATAAAACATAATAAAAGAGTTCATATATGTCTTAGGCTATATCTCCTTGAGCCTTCGTAATTGACTTGGATCTTTGGGATTAAGATCGAAAAAATTATTTTACAAGTTACTATAAATCCAATAGTTGTTGAACTATACCAATGGGTTTAGAATACTATCACACCCATGGATTTGAAGTACTAACTCTGAAATGGACTTAGGCTCACGGGCTTGACCCCTCTTCTATTGGTGTCCTTAAGTGTCCCTGAGCTTCTCGCGGAAAAAAAATCTCTTATAAGTGTTTGTCCCCAGAAACCTTTTCTCTGTCTCCAACATATCATTCATCCAAAATAGGATGTTCATTTGCTCAAATGAGCTACGCTCCCAATCCCACAGGTCTCCATCACACCGAGTGTGCTAGGTTCCAGAAACACACAACTTTGTGGCTTCTTCGGCTCTAGAAGTCTCCAAATCCTCACAAATCCCTCCAATGGATTTAGAATGTCCAAAATAGTTAGAATAGACTATTCAATTTTTGAAATTTTCTACGAGCGCTGCAGGCCCATGCCTCTGATACTAGTGGAACCTTGTGCTCTGGGTTCTTTGAAAAATTCTACGCCAGCATATCGCCCTTAAAGAAGTCTCCAAATTATTTTGAAAATCCCATCATTGGATTCATGAGTTCAATATAGTAAAAAATGACTATTGGTTTGCTAAGAATGACCTACGCTGCCACGGCTGGGGCCTCATTCTCATGTTGGCTCACAGCGACCCTTGGAACTTCTCACGAAGAAAAATCATGCTCAGTCCTCTTGCTAGCTCTAAAACCTCACTATTGGCTCCATAATTCTCAATATAGTCAAAATTTACTATTGGTTTCAGGCTAGCTAGTCTGCGGGTGCCACTGGATAGGACTCATTCTCTAATGGCTCTAGTAGCCACAGAACTTCTCTAAAGAAAAATCACCTCAAAGTCCTCCAGATGTCTTTGAAAACCTTACCAATGGCTCTATAGTCTCGATTAGCTAAAGAATGACTCTTCATTCACTACCGAATGGTTAAAGTGAGTCTCTTACTCATTTTCGATTACACCTAGGAAAGCTCCACTAAAAGTGGAGGAATCCCTGCTTCGGAGTCAAAATAGTGACTTCCTAAAATTAGGGGTGCTTCCAAATCTCCTTGAATAAAACATAGCATTTTAAATTGAATTTCGGGCGGTTTGACACATGTCATCCCACCCAGTGGTTATATTTATGGTTGGCGGAACCTTGTTAATGGCGTAGATAAGGTTTTAAACTAGAGTTGATCGTGGTAAATGAAACCCTTAGAAGAAAAACCACCCAGAGAAAAATGCGCAATAACCGTTGCATGTGATAACATGACATAAACTTCTTGAGAGTTGTAATAACCATTGACCAGCGAGGTTGTAACATTTTTTTGACATAGCCATGTGAACACATTTATGGAGCATCTTTTGCATTGTATTAAAATTCAGAAATACAAACCACAATCGATGTTAGTTAAGAACAATGCGGCTTGAAGCGTTGGGTCGTGTGGTTGCTTTTGCCGAAGGTTGCGAGTCAAGCAGCACGGGACCCTCAGCAAATTTTTTAATGCATAGTTGCGGGGCCACGTGGCGACCTCGAGGTTGGCCACGTGACGACTTTTCATTGGCTCATCCCAGAGTACATCAAATAAAAGCAAAAATTTTCAACATCTAATTGGCCGGAAGGAATATTATGAGGGAATATTATAGGAATATTCCTTGCCTATTTATTGTTCAATGCAGTCAACCTAGTCAATGCAAGATTTTGCGGTTTATTTGAGTTTTTCAAACATGATAACTTCTTCATATGGTATCGAGTGTTTGAACCGTTCACGACAGAAAGAATCAAGAGCGAGATCTGTCACAGTTTGCTGAGGTTCGATACACTTTTGAACACTTTGAAATTTGAGCTATCACTTAGGTCCTAATCCAAATCCGAATCACTCCTTTTCCATTGGAACCTTTTGGACCCCAAAGACTTGATTTCTTGTTCGGTAGATGAGGGTACAACTCCTCACCTTTACAACCTCCATCCACTTTTCCTTGCTTGGCTTAGTGCCTTTCAGCCCAACTCGAGTAGTCAACAATTCCCCTCTTTGATACTCTTGTCCTCCTGTCAAGAATTGTATCTTCTTTGAGCTCATCCAAAAATTAAGCGAGAAATATTAGGTAGAGAATTGGTGAACATCACTTCCTTGATCATAGATCAAAGGTGGCTCATACAAACATATTTTTTCCAACATAATCAATTTGAATGTCTTCTTAAAGCAAAGAAATCAAACCACTTCTTCCAAGCCCCCTTTCATGACTTTCACGCTAAACATCTTCTTCTTGTGAATCATGCTAGACTCACATCAATGACAGTGGAATCTTTGGTTCCATTCTACACCGCGATATTTTTTATCCTCTTGCTTCAAATTCTTGGGATAATTGGTTAGATACGATGTCAAAAATTGGGCAATGAGATTTTCCCTTCTTCTAGCAATGTGTGTGCAAATCTTTTGCATATTACGTACCAAATCGCCTTTGCTTTGACTATTTCTATGCTTTCATTCTCTTCGACATTTTGAAACTTTATGGTTACACGAACCACGATAGGAACATCAACTCTTTCTCATTCATGCATACGGTTGTGTCATGCTTAACATAATCATAAACAACTTGACTATGGGAAGAATTATACCTCGAATGTTTAGTTGCATGTCCATATTTTACCTTCTTGAGGGAGATAGAACTTGAAGAGTTTTTAGCTCTATTTTTAAGACCAACATCGGTGTTCATGTCTTGATATTGTCAAAAACTCTCTTTCTGTAAAGATGTATGTCTACAAACATCGGCCAGAAAATTATATACTATAGAAATGTGACACATAAAATATGCGAGAAAATATAAGCACACAAAACATATAATACAGAAGACAAGAATGTCGTGGTTCACCCAGGTTTAGACTCGTCCACCCCAAACGGCCGGTCCTTCCTTTACATTATCCAATGAAAAATGAAAGGAACAAAACCCTACCATGGATCTATGCAATATCCTGCTGTTCTCTCTCACGATCTCCCTCCTACTGTTTCAAGCACAGGAATACACATAAAATACACAACCCATGATACAATACCCTCATAAAAGCGAGGGTTGCCTTAGGAAAAAAACCTAAACTAAACATAAATTCTATTTGTCAAATCATTTTTTTCCTAATAGGCTTGACCTAGATTGACTAGAAATTACTATATTTTTACAAGGCAATTTTACATCTTTTTTAACCCGGGGCGGCGCATGAGGCCCCCACCGGCGGGGGGTTCCAAGTGCTACCCCCTGGACCCCCACCATGGCGATTAATTACGGGCGGTGTTGCTGCCTTCATTTCAAATTACATGGGTCCAATCTTTGATACAAAGTAAACAAGATAATCGGGCTCCACACCCAATAATCTCCACTTGGAGACTGATTGTAGCAACTCCACCGCTGCTGCTTCATTTGCTAGGCAGTGACTCCTCTTTGGACTGGCTATTCTTCATCTTCGCCGTCATCCTTGAGGAAGCCAGTTGAAACTAAGCACGTTCTTGATTTCTCCTGGTTACAACTTTTGTTAGCATACTCTGCCAGGATACAGCTAGTATGTCTTTTCGACTTCAACTCTCATCTTCAATCTTACGACCATAGCAAATGGTACTTGAGATGTATGTGTTTCATCTGGAGATAAATGCGAGTTCTTTACCAGATCAATGGCACTTTGGCTATCCTTTGTTATAACGTGCCCATATCATGCGTCTTCCAAATTCACCCATAAACCTTTGTATCAAATCATTTCTTTACTAGCCTCGTAGTAGCAACATACTCTACTTCTATTGTTGAAGTGCAACCGCTTGCTTTGGATTTTGAAACTTAAGCGACAATTGTTTCATACTATAGTAAATACATATCTTTGTAGTGCTCCTCTAGTTATCTCTGTCTGCCATATACGCATCAACATATGCACATGAAACAATGTTTGAACCACCAAAGCATAATGCTTGATTTGTGGTACCTCTCAAATATTTGAGAATCCATTTCGGTGCCATCCAATGTTATTTTCCTAGATTATTCATGTGCACTTACAACTCGCGTATGCGATATTAGGCCTTGTGCGATTCATTGAATACGGTAAGCTTCAGCTGTTGATGCATATGGAACTTTGAAGAACATATCAATCCATGTCCTCTTGGGTCTTGGAACTTTGTCTCCTTTACTAAGTTTGAAATGTGTAGCAAAAGGTGTACCTAAGCGGTTTGCATTACTTGCGTATTAAATCTTTTCAACACCTTTTCTATGTACTCGTTAAGGATAGTGTTAATTTGCGATTTTCCACCTTCTAGTTATCCTCACCCTGAGGTTGTTTTGCAGCTCCCAAATCCCGCTTCATTGCAAACAAATTGCACCAATTTTTATTTTGAGCACATTTATTTCACATGTTAGACCATAACAAGCATGTCATCTACATACTGATAACAATATAATATAGCTACCATCATTTTCCTTTTCAAATTAACACAATGATCAGTGACATCTAGTATAACCTTGTTGGAACATAAACTTGTCAAATTTTGAATACCTTTGCCTTTGGGCATTTTTTTAAGCCATACAAGCTCTTCTTTAGCCTACCTTTAATTTTCTTTCCCTTTGACTTCTCATATCATACAGTTTTGCTCCATATAGATCTCTTCCTCTAGATCTCCATGGAGAAATGTTGTCTTACATCTAACTTGTTCAAGATGTAAATCTTCATTTACTACAAGACTTAAAATAGTTCTTATTGAAGTCATTTTAACAACAGAGAAAATATTTCATCAAAAATCAATACCGCTCTTCTATACAAACCCCCTTCACCACAGAGTCTAGCTTTGTGCTATGTTTCCTCCTCTTCTTCCTTGAAGCTGTAAACCATTTGATACTGCGATGTAGTTTGCCTACGAACAGCTTTGACTAGAATCCCAAATGCACGGTTATGCATTAAGGAGTCCATATATTCTTTAACGGCTAGCTCCACTTCTTCCCACTTGCTTTCAACTTTGCCATTTCTTCCATAACATTCGGGTTCACCGAATCGGTGAACAATAAATAATATAATGAAGGAGGAGAGTATCATTTCGGGGTCTACTTATCCTGGTAGATCTTCTAACACCACTTTGGTGTTTGAGGTGTTTTTTCTTTCTTTGTGGTGGTTGTTGCTGTTGTGGTTGTTGATTATTATTATTTTTAGGCACCTTTACTTTTCAGGTTATCTCATCGAAGCAGATGTATTCACTTGCTTTCTTTTAAATTACCTGTGGCGGATTCTTATACAAGACCTTTTTAATTTGAATATTACATCTCTTTGCTCCTAATGATTTTGTGATTTTCATAATCATATAGCGATAAACAAAATCATTAACACCATATCAATAAGGTACGTTTCTTTGATTTTTCCTCAAACTTGTTCTATTTCTTTATTAATATGGACAAAGGCCTCACAACCAAAGGATTTAAAAAGGAGTAGTTTACCTTTTTACACCTTAGAAATTTGAATAAACGATATATTATTCACTTTGAGATTCTCCCGATCACACACTATTTATCTTCATGCACAATACATAATCTCTTCTACCATTAGTCATTACATGAAAAATAAAATCAATTGCATGCACACATTAAAACCAAAATTCATATATGAACACGAATTTCACGGAAAGCTTAAAAATTTGAAAAAACCCCAACTATCTGTATATTATATGTCATGAGAATCATGTAAAAATCATTGTACAAAGCTCCTCCTGACTCTCGGCACAACCTCCAATTGCTACACACTAATCGAGCTAGATTTAGCAAAACACATGCTCAAATATACGCACACAGTAGCCAGGCCTCTATTGCATAATCAATGTTGTAGGATGGCTCATTAAATAACAGAACCACACGGCTTGTCTTTGCAAGATCCTCATTGGCTCCTCCAATCAATGTTTGTTGCAAATATGCAATGGTATAGTCACAAGCCCGATGGTTAACCTACTCTTTCACTAACCATTGCCTTTGAGTCTCGAAGCTGACATCCAGTACCGCTGAAGTTAAGCCCGATGTATTCTTTATTTGATTAATGAGTTTATAATTAGTGAATTAATTAATAATTAATTCACACTACACTCATCACTAGTGTATTAGTCAGTTGGACTAAGCTAGCTAGTTCTTCTTTTAGATTAGTTAAATTGAACACAACTCAGTAACTCCTCAATCAACTCCACAAACTCTCTCATGAGTTCTAAGCTGAAGTATCATGCAATAGCTAAACATAACCCTCGAGATAGGCGTAATTCCTTAAATCGGCCTCACCGTACCTGTCTGTCTTGTAATTGAAGTGCTTCAAGAGAATAAGATGTTTATAGTCCAAATATTATTAAGAACCAGCGTATTGACATATCTGTTTTAAATGAGGAATCTAAAAATAGATTTTTATGTCTAAAAATAGAAGTCCGTCTATTTTTCCCGACGACTAACTGTCCAATAGCATCTGCAACTCATGAACATGATCCATATGTCTAAAAATAGCCAGGTCTAAAAATATACTTTGTGCCAAAAATAGCACAGACCACTTCTTTTGAAGGCGACTTCTCCACTAAGCTCCTTGGTCTTGTACAATCATGACTTACACGATACATGCTTCCTTTTGGAATACCACCATCCGAGGAACTTGAAGGCCACACATTGTTTATTAGATAAACAAATTATCTGTAACTTATCTGCCCAAAATTTTAAAGGCAATCTGCGTAAATCTCATGCACCTTGCACACTAGTGATTGTTCTTGTTCATCCTTTCGACACACCATTTTCTTGTAGTGTTCTTGAGAGACATCTTCTCTCTCGAATTCCATGCTCTGAACAGCGTATCAAACTCTTTTGAAATATTCACCTCCATTGTAAGTCCCGGACACTTCTTCTTTCTTTGTCTCAATCTCAACCAAACTTTTCCATTTCTTGAAAGTATCCGTATGATTTATTTTGAATCTGATAAATCAGAATTTTACCCAGTTGCATCATCGATAAAAGTAACATAATGGCAAGGAGACAGGAGATGATACAAGCGAGGTCCCCATACATCTATATACTTTTGCAGCTCTAATTTTCACTCTTACATTTCTTTCGACTCCCGAGAAATACAGCTCTCTTCTTTTTCCATAGTGAAATTCTGGCAAATCTAAACCAACGTTGCTTCAGACTTGGCAACAAATTTCTTGAGTGAAGAATCTTCATCCCCTTCTCACTCATGTCGAGGCCTATGATGCCATAATGTTGCATCTGTCACACAGGATTAAAGCATTAACGAGTTATAAATACCATTGCATAAATACAATGCTTATTGACCTTTCACCCTTTTGCTATTACGGGCTCCTTTGGTGACCTTCGAGGCTTTATCTGCATGAAAGTTGTGCTTGCGACCTTCAGCTAAGCTGCCCTATTGAAATCAGATTTTCTTTAGATGCAGAACATACCTTACCACTCCTTTAATAACCATTTGTTTCCATTGTGTTGTTTTACAAAAGACACTATCCATTCCAACAATTTTACGGTGTTCATCATCACCCAAATGTGGACTTTGCTCCAAAATCTCCTTGAACATAGTCATGAAAATATTTCTTATCAGGTGTGGCATGGAATGAGCCACAGATCTACAACCCAAAGAATCATTAACATTTTAGAAAGAAAGAATCAAAGATCTTCATAACATCACTGTCACCGTTTACATTCATGATTGTTTTCTTCAATTATGTCTCCTTATTTTCCTTAAGGATCACTAGTCTTTCTTTAGGTGTCCTTTCTTTCCCATTTCTAGCACACTATCTTCCAGGTACGGACTTGGATCTTCCCACTCTCGATTAGTTTGTGATATCCAGAGCTCTTTCCACTCTTTCATTCTTCTTCTCCTAGACTATTGCCCACTCAAACATTACTGGTCAACTCTCACCAAAGCTTTTTCGTACGTATTTCCTCATGAAGGATAGCGACAACATCATCAAACTTTAAAGTACGTAGATCCAGGACGATTTTTAATAGCCATTACCAACCCGTTTCAACTCTTGTAATGGGCACACAAGAATAACAGAGAGCTCTATCTGTCATCAAATTTGCCCCTAGAACTTAACTAATGGTAGCGTATTAAAATCATTTAAATGGTACGCTGTGATCCACCTTCCAGCATCTTCATATTAAATAGTGGTTTCATAAGAAATACCTTATTTGAGGCCGAAGTTTTCGTATAGTTTGTATGCATCAAACCCTATGTTTGTTGTTTTCAACCCAGAAATATTGGCGTAGCTTGTATGAAGCACAATAAATCTTGTTCCAGTGCCTTTCTATCGAGAATGTTCCGTTAAATGCATCATGGCTTACGACTTCTTTGTTTTTCCGCTCAATGGGCAGGTACGAGATCTTTGATACGGGATATTCTTCCATACGCATCTTCCCACGTTGGAAGTTTTGGCGGATTAGAATTTCTCGACCCCAAACTTACACATATTACGCAATGCTCCCACTGAACTAGGAACCTTCTTTCACTGTGAGTTTATCGACCAAATATACATTCGGCTCGTACTAGTTGAAAGTTATATATTATGAAACACGTGCAACACATAAATATGCGGAAAATACAAGAACACAAAACACATAAAACGAGAGAGACACGGATATCGTGGTTCACCGAGTTTGGAAGCTACGTCCACCCTGAAACGACCCAGGTCCTTCCTTCTATTGTCAGCAAAAAAATGAAAAGACAAAACCTACGGTAGATCACTTGCAATATCCTCGTTCTCTCTCACAATCTCCCTCTACATTTCTTGCTCCGAGAATACACATACAATACACGGCCTTGATACAATACCCTCATCCAAACGAGGGGTTGCATACAGGGCAAAAAAACCTAAGCTAAACATAAAGTTCTACCATCAGATCATTTTCCTATTTGAGCGACCTATATTGACTAGAAATTACTATATTTTTACAGAGCAATTTTGCCTTACCATTTTAGCTTGGAGACTACCAGAAACACTTACTAAGGGGGCTCCAAAAAGCCTGCACCTTTACAGATCTGTAATGACGATTAATTACAGTGACCATTTCCACACTTTTAGAATACGGTCCAATGTTTGTGATACAAAGTAAACAAGATAATCCAGCTCCACACCCAACAACATCTTCTTGTAACATGGGTTTCAAACAATGGTATTCATAACTGAATACAAAATTGTTGCTTTTATATTGAGATTTGAACACCTTAACAAAGTTCTTGTTAGAGCTTGTCTCAAGTGCCTTCATGTGTTTGTAGATTTTTCAGCATAAGGTTGAACATAGCCTAGACAAAACTTCTTAGGCCTTTCCTCAAACATAATAGGCTCAATCATGCCTTGTGCATGTTTGCCTAAACCCTTGTCTTCATAGTCCATTTTTAACATCAATTTGGACCCTATACCTCTAGTGTGTTTTTTAAATGAACCTACACATCTATTTGAAGAGGAAATTGAAGAAAAAATTGAGTGATTTACCTTTGCTTCAAACATGTGCTTGGTTAAGGTGTTTTGGGCATGATGGAGCTGAATCTCCATCTCATGCATTCTTTGAAGAAGTCCTTCTTTCTCTTGCTTCATAGAAACCAATTTCTCATGAAGTCTAGTGCCTTCCCTTACATCTTTACACAGACTTTGCACCATATCGTTCGAGTTGCCAAGTGCATGCATCTCTTTATGAAAAGAGTCTTGCAAAGGATAGGGTTGAAACCTCAATTGATGAGTTGTCATCACTATGTAAATGAATTAAATAACTTCAACAAAAATTCACAAAGCTTAAAAACAATAGTCAAAGCTTCAAAAATATTTGGGTACGTAGATTCAAGTTCTTCTCTGCGGCTTGTCTCTTCTTCGAGGCAACATACTTTACAAACAATCCCTCTTGTGCTTCAAGGGTTTCCTTAAGATACTTTGATGGGAGAATTCTTTCAGTCTTCTTAATCACATCCCTTATGGACTTGGCTAGTAGTAGCTCCCCTTCACCTCTAGCAAACTCAAACTTGTAAGCATCAGTCAATTTGCAAATAGTTAAATTATTTTCACTATTAAACACCCTTCAAGTCAAAAAATAAACCTAAGTACTCTAATACCATCGGTCTGAAATGGGTGGCTGAATTTTTATTCTGTAAATCCCCTCACTTGAATTAAAGAGGTAAATCGTGCTTATACTTGATTGCGGTATTGAATTATTGATTTAGGTGTATGTGTTTTAATTGTTTTAAGGATTTATGTGTGACGAATTAAACATTTATTTTTGCTGATTAAAAGAATGTACAACAAGCATAAATTTCAGCAAATTAATCATCAACACATAAAAACAAACATAATAAATAGAGTTCACCCATATGTCTTGAGCTCGTCTCCTTGAGCCTTCGGTCGATTGACTTGGCTCTTTGGGATTAAGGTGGAAATTTCTTTTACAAGTTACTACTCAACTCCAATGGTTGTTTTAACTATACCAACGGTTTATAATACCATCATACCCCTAGATTTACTACTAAATCTCTTGAAATGGACCCAAGGATCCCTTGGGCTTGACCTCTGCAGTAGTGTCCATGGCTTCCACCAGAGCTTCTCTATAGGAAAAAACTCTCTTAGAAGTCCTTTTATATTCCTAAAACATTTTCCCATATCTCTAATATATATCATTCATCCAAAATAGGTTTTTCATTTTGCTGCCAAATGAGCTTCTTAGCTCCCCAGTCGAAGACCTCATCACTGGTATTTTTGGGCTCCCCCAGGGAAACTTTCACTGTGAAGCATTAGAGATCTGAAGTCTCCAAATGGCTCTTAAAATCCATCAATGGATTCATAATATCCAAAATAGTTAGAATATACTATTCACTTGCTAAAATTATTTTCCATTTAGCCTCACAGCTATGCCTCTGACACACAGGTAGCACTGTGGCTCTAGGCTCACTAAAAAATTATACTAGCAGCATCATTCTAAAAAGTCTCCAAATTCTTCTAAAAATACCATAATTGGGTTTATAAGGTTCAATATAGTCGAAATGACTATTGGTTTTCTTGAGAATGGCCTATTGCTACCCAGCTAGAAAGCCTTATTCTCTTAGTAGCTCCTAACTGGCTCTAGTGTGGGACTGTGAAAATGTATACACAGTCCTCTATAGCTCACAAAAAACCTTATCAATACCCTTAATTCTCAAGATAGTCAAAATTGTTGTGGTTTCATGAGAATGGTCTTTGGAGTGTCCTAGCTAGGCCTTATTCTCTGTTGGCTCTGATGGCTTACTGGTGGCCCATGGAAACTTCTACGAAGAAAAATCACCTTAGAAGTCCTCGGTGGCCTCTGGGTTGCACCTAGAAGCTCACACTAAAGAGGCAGGACTCATATTTGAGTCAACATGTGACTTCCGCCTAAAATTAGGCACAGCATGATACAGTAGGAATAAATAGTGGAATTTAGGTGGTATCGAGGAGGTTGGACACATGTCATCCCACCATGTGGTTATAGTTATGGTTGGAGAACCCACGGTAATAATTGTTGATAAGGTTTTAAGTGGAGTTGAATTTGTGGTTAACGAAACCAGTAGAAATGGCGATAATCGTTGCAAGTGATAACACGACATAACACTTGCGGAGTTGTAATAGCTGTGACTGAATGTTGTAACATTTGTTTGAAAGCGTCACCAGCTAGCTGAACAACGCTACGAGGGGACCACTAGTGGGTTGGCACCATCGGTGGTCCCCAACCCCATCTTTACGTGTATTAAACTTCAAGTAAACCGCAATCAATGTTAGTTAAGAACCAATGTGCGGCTCGGGCGGTGGGTCATGTGGCTACTACATCGAAGGTCATGGGAATTGAGCCACTGTGGGGACCTCTTCAAAAATTTTAATGCACGGTTGTGTGAGGGCCATGTGGTGGCCTTGGGGCTAGCCACGTGGCGACTTTTCATTAGCTCATCCTTGTACATCAAATAAAAACGACAATTTTCAACATCTGATTGGCCGGAAGAGATTCCATGGGAATATTTTGAGGAATATTCTAGGAATATTCCTAGAATATTCCTTTTTCTTTGTTCCAATGCCGAGTCAACCACAGTCATTGTCGAAATTTGTAGTTTGGGCTTTTCAAAAACAAATAACTTCTTCATATGGTGTCGATTTTATGAACCGTTCACGGAGTGCGGGAATTGGGAAGGCAGGGATCTATCCAATTGATTAGATTTGGAAAAATTTTGGAGCACTTTCAAATTTGAGCTATCATATGGGTCTGATCAAATCGATCTTTTTATACACCTAATGTGAAGAGCGCTTGGTTTTACCACTAGCAGAGACATAAACATATTAATTAATTTATCTACCTCACTGACCTTTGTTTATCACTCTTTACCCCTTTTTGTGTCATTTTGACTTTCCATCATTGCGCTTGAGAGCATTTATCTTGAAGACTCCAAGACCTTCACCCTAAGTTTATATTGGGAAGACTTACTCAACTGCGTGGGATGCGGGACAGTCCTACGCAGGTCCCCATGCCGGCTTTGATGCAGT
Organism: Pinus albicaulis; assembly: GCA_034641835.2. Lineage (NCBI taxonomy): Eukaryota > Viridiplantae > Streptophyta > Pinopsida > Pinales > Pinaceae > Pinus > Pinus albicaulis. The sequence goes on from CM076577.1 coordinate 1,100,017,744, forward strand.
TCATCGGAGTTCTTCATACGATTCCAAACTTGGTTCCCCTCCACTTCCTGTCATCATCATGTTGAGCACCGATGGAGGTGTTTGGCTTGGGGTCCTAACCTAGGTTCAAATTTTATGGATAAACCAACAAACCCTCCAACTACTAGCCTTTCGGAGTGATCTGCTTGCATAAGACCAAAGAGAGTCTCCCTGAAGCATTATGGGGGTTGTTGGAACATTTCACACCCCGAGAGATAAATTAATGAAGTGATCCTAAAAAAATGCAATGTGAACTTATAAATATGCATGCAAATATATAGCAGGACTTAATGATAATGCACGATCCTTTAACATAATAACACATAATTGATGTTCACTTCGACGTAGATAAAACGAATAGAATTCGTCGAATCTTAACAGGATAGCTTATAAAAAAATATATTAATATTGATAATCATGTGATCGGATGGAATATCCTTGCACAATCATTAACAAGTAAACATACGATACGATCTTAGCATGACATAAACAATAAACAATTCATATGCATAACCTGGGTGAAATTTTCCAAAAGCTGTTATTTCTATTGTCTTAGATTTGTCATTCAATACATCAACTATTTCTTTCAAAACCCTTATAAAGCCCTTCTACACACATAGCCGATGGAGTTTGCATACGACGACCAGGGACTAGGTCTCCACGCACACACAACTGGTAGACCTCTTAAACCAACCCAAAAACCATTACGAGATGCATAAGCTTATACGAACATCAATAATTCATTACATTCATTGATTACTTACCTTGAACATACTCTATCTATTTATATACAGCTATTGGATACTATGGTCTCAAACCATGGTTTGGGGCCCCAATTATTGGCCTTTACATCAAAATTGGGGACTTTAACCCATCCCAAATCCCATTGAATCCATTTTGCGCGTTTTACATACAAAAATACAAAAAATGTCTTATTAAATTGTGCCTCGGAAGAATAAAAGCTCCAACGAGGCCTCGACCACAAACATGTGACTCATCACAGTCCTTGAGACGTGGCTCCTTAGTCTTAACTGAAGTGTCTTAATGAGAATTTTGGAGAGGGATCACTAATTCGAGACTTTGCGGCTACTACACTTTGTGCTGAACCATATTTTGATAGTAGGCCTTAGCGACCATCTCTGCTGCGTTGAGTTTGTTGAATGATCTTTAGGGTGTTGTCCAGCATATGTGATAATTACGGTGCTTCTTACGCCTAGGGTTGCATGGTATCATTCAATACCTATTCCTTCCCATCTTAGAAGTATGGAAATCTTAGAACGTTGTTGTTAAACCATGTTCTGAGGAGCGAGGTGTTGTGTGAGGATCAATATAGGCACCAACATCCACCGCTTTCTTCAAATTGTTTCTCGCCACGGTTGAGTGCTCCACATAGCTTTTGCACTGCGAGATCATTTTGATTAGGCCAAATATCCATAGCCTGCGTTCGATAAGTTATCACTTAGTGATTGTAGCAACCATCTTTGTCGAATTTGTCTCATTTATTTTAACATTTGCTCTTTGTGCATGAACACTCCAGGCCGGTCTCTCCTGCTGCGATTTTGTTTACCGAATCCATGATCTGTATATAATATTCGGATAGTGTGTAATTTTGCATGACACCTTTTTCTTGTGACAATCCTTCTAACTTTTCATCGAGGCGTAACTATGGCCAATATAGCTAGAATGTCTTGGTGAACTTGATTGATTTTATCTTCGGTATAGCATGTGGGCCTCTTCTTATTTGCAGAATGATTAAGCAATTCTTTGTTGTTGGTGTACTTGAACTACTATTAGGCATCACTGGTCTTCATTTGCATGGACGGCTTCGTGATCTTAATTTTGTTTACGATCACTTAATGTAGAAGATCTAGTTTACTGCCGAAACAGGAAGATTAACATGTACATCCCTGTACCAGTGGGTGGACACACTAGTTGTGTCCATTTGAATTACGAAGGACAAATCGTTCATCCTTGATGTTAGTAGGAGCAACATCAATAGTTGTACACTCGTAGCCCAGATGCGCTGATAGACTTCTGCTTTGGAATCCACTCTTGAATCGGGCTCACAAACTTACAATTTCTATGATCCTGACTTGTACAATCTCCAGTCGGCTTGTATTGGACTTCCATGTCGGTTCCTTCGATCTTTCGTCACGAGATGTGACATTGTTTTGCGATTTCATTGAGGTCATCTTACGTGAGCATCGGGACCTCCTTCCCATCCTTCTTAGATCCTTCTGCTTTTCGTGATCCGGTGGCACGAGAGCCACACTTGGTGACTTTAGATGTCTCAACTTCTTCAATTTCTCTACAGGTGTAGACCCATTTTCTAGAACCTTGCTAGTTGTGGTGTCAACAGGTTTCTCCATTGTGGTAGAGTTTGGTTCCTTCTTTGTAAAGTTCTCTGTAACCATTGTTGTCATAGTCTGTGGGTTTCTTAGTGGATTTCTCTATAGATTTTCTTGTGGGTGCATTGCTTCATTGGTTTGGGTGGGTCAACTAGGTGTTATTCTTTTGTCACTACGATTAGATCATCTTCGGTCACCAAACAGGCGACTCATACCACACCCTCTACCGATTGCCCTTGGTGCATATATGTATATTATGAAATGTGGCTTTGAAATCCATGATAATTTTATAATGATCATATAAGGTGGAGTGACAGCTAAGTGACTTTGAATGTAGCACACTTGGTTTAGTGTTGCATCATATAAAACCGAGAATATATTTTCTTCCACACACACCGGAGTTCGATGAGTTCCCTTAAATTTGCATAGCGCATAGATTCACATATGTTATCTTCAATTTTAAGGAACTATGTATCTTCAAGTTCTCCATCCAATTAGCGCAATTAGTAACAAAGGCAGCTTGTTGGAAGGGCTTGCCTTTCCTTTGCACTTAGCGCACATTCTATAGAAATTCCTTACAATTTGCACTAGTTGCATATGACACCCATTTCACATCTTTTGGCAAAAGTGAAATCACATGTATGAGAAACTCCTTAGGCTTCTTCACTTCACGCGTATCTTGCAGGCCGAATGGGCTTACACCAAAATGAATATTGGGGTCATTGATCTCCTCCTATGAACAGGTCTTGTGCATGACATTATATTTCTTCTTGATTTGGTCTACAACCTTCTGCTGGCACACCTCCAAAATACATAGTAATAGGGTCAGCTCCCTTAGTGGCGGATGTGTTATTCTATGAATCAAATTTGCAACAATCGAGATACGCTCTCCCAACCAGAGCACATCATCATGGACCAGCACCAACAATTGTCAGCGAGATATCATTGATGGGGTTGCACCCAAAATGAGGCCCCTTAAGGAATTTGAGCGGGCCCTCATGTGCAAAGCTAACATTCTCCTCTTTGGCTCAAGGCTGCCACGCCTCCTTCTGCAGCTAACTTGCTCAGAGATGGAAAGCTCAAATGACACGAGCAGAACTTCTGAAACATTCGCGATGTCCTAGTCATCAAACCTTAGTTATGGAATCTTCGCAAGCGGATCCCCTTCCATTGAGGAAATTCTCTATGATCGGAGGTACTTGGATCTCTGTGCACTTTATCCAAGTCTTTACGTGCCTTTATAGTGGGTTTGTGTGGAGCAGTATAGCCCAAATCCAGCCATGGGAATGGGAGCTAGCCAGCAAATTCTTTGTCTCCTTCCTCAATTGTCTCTGAAATTCTTCCATGGGCCTTGCTGTTTCTATCTGATGAATGGCGTAGTCTTGGGGTCTTTTCTTTGGGAGATATGCACATTCCGGAGGATTTCCCCTTCTTCTTTTAGGATGGTGCTGGTGTTTCCATAATAGGGAACTTAAACCTGACAAAGTCATCACTCGGTCTTGTGGCTCTCATTTCACCTGCTGAATTCGTGCCTAGCCCTACTCGGGTGCGATGCGTCTGAAACCACGGATCTGAACTGGGGACATGGGTACGACAAATGCGATAGCAGGCATAGAGCTCAAGCACCTTAAAAATCATTGAGAATGAAAGGAGCTGTGCAAGCCCATGGGTCATATTGGCCCATACTTGTGACACATCTTCAACGACTCCTTGTGCATTAATGAGGCTCCATTACTAACAAAGGCGATCCCAAATCTGAAAAATCCCTTCACTAAATGCATCCCACACTATGCTCCGAGAAACGGTAATAAATATTTCTTATTCGGGTTACTCCTCGAAAAACTAATTTTTGACACCTCTACACGCCACTTCAATCTCCTTACATGAGATCTTCATGGCATTGTGTAACACCTTCACGCACATTCGCCATATCATTTATGCGTCTGATACTCAACCATATAGTCATTTGGTCGACACATTGTCGTCCTTGTACATATTTAGATGACTTCCATTGACATATCCCAGGAGGTATTTACCACTCAACATGACCAGTGCACTACTCCTCCATGATGATTTCCTTAACAACACATAGGAAAGCCTGGCAATGCATATTTAGAAATTCCACAGGTGGCGCACCAAATTGCTGCTATATAGTAAGACCTAATCATCCTCTTAACCACCTTTTTCTACGATGTACGCTCATGCCGGGATTTTCCAGCACCTTTTGAACATGTGGTGATAATTTTGTCCGTGATATTGTTCCCGGAGCAACTAATTGCAACAAACGGTCTTCGACATGTTCTTGACCATATTAGTAAATTATCAATCATGAGACTAGGAACAATGAACTCATAGACGCCTGACCTCTTGTCCATAAACACCGTCTTTTGAAAGGTGTGTTTCTAGTCAAATTCTTACTTGATCAGTCGATTATTCCAAAGGCGTACCAGCACCTACTCATCCCAATCATTGTAGTATTTCATACATTAGTGAGCATGGTCTCCAAGATCTTATTGAAAGCTTTAGTACACACCATTTTCTTGAGGATGATAGGGAGAGCTCTTACGAGTAGCGCATATTGAATTCTTTAGTCAATGCTTGATAGTGTCATTAATAAAATGCGGCCGAAGAATCGCATTACCTAATCGCTAATCAGAATCTTAGGACAACCAAAATGAGTTACTACATTCTCAAAAATAAATTGCGCAATAGTATCGGTACAATCCATCACGGTTTTGGCTTCATCTCATTTGGTTACATAATTTGTATTAGTAATGATGAGGCACCGCAATCTTTTCTTCCTAGAGAATTAATGGGGTCCACCAAATCAATAGCCCACTTCTCAAAATATTGTAGCAATACAGTTCAGGAATCTTGTCCACAATGCGAAGGTTTTCTATCACGTGAACATCACATGTGCGATAATGGCATAGGCATCATTATGCGGTGGCAGGCCACCACAACCTAGCTCACAAATTCTTCTACAGGTAAGCCTTACTTGCATAGCGGCTATGACTTCTCCATGAGCTTCATTTAGAGATTTCATACCTTTCACACTCGGATATACCTTAGTAGGACCTCATCCACACCTAATTTATACAAATGTCTATGGCAATTGTGATAAACTACACACACCACAAGTTATTTAAATACCTTGGTTATGTACTCCTCATGCGACTAGTAGTAAAAATTAAATGATATTAGGGAAATGATCATCAACCACTTTTATCACAAACAATAGTGCGGCGTCACGGGAAATCCATCATCGAAATTTGTAGGCTCTTCTCTTGTTTCAATGCCACGATAGATGGTACGGCCCAATATTGATTGATCTGGTTTCACCATAATTTTAGAATCATATTCTTGAATAACGACAACCATCTGGAATGTTCCCCAACAGGTTGTTGAATAGGTACTTCAAGGCGGAGATGATCGGTGAACATTTTAAAGTGACCTCCTAACATATGAGTGGCGAGAATTTCTGCATACGCGCCATGCCATTGCTAGCCAGCCAATTCCCATGGTTGAGTAATTCTTCTCTTAACATTGAGTTTCTCACGGCATAAGAAATAGGGTGATCAATTTTCTCTACCTTTGATTTGTGCTAGTATAGGTTTGAGTGTAATCTGAGAGGCATCCACATGTACATGAAATTCCTTGGACCAATTTTGGAAGACCAGGATGGGCTTAGCGACCATATTTTTCATGAGTGGCTCAAAAAATATTATGGTGATCCCCCTCATCGATAGTATGTTGCATCCTTCTTTAGAAAATTTTCAATGGTAGCGTTCAGTAGTCATATACGAATAAACTTTACGTAGTACCCGATTATGCCCCAATATTAGGCGCAACTACTCAATATTCTCAAGTACTTCAAATTAATGATGAAAAAAATCTTGGTAGGATCCTTTATCAATCCTTCTTTGTGAGACAATGTGTGACGGTATTCAAAATTTTCTGAAAAATAAAATTCTGCCAGTTCTATGGTATCGACATTTCCTACAAGTATACATTAAACCTGATTTGACATGCTTCTTTACCAATCCAAAACTGGTCCAATACCTCACTTGTGTCATATGAATTCTTTAAAAACAAGTACAATGTCTCTTGAGAAAATTGTGGGGAGAATTATTCAAATCCAAGGAACATGGTGTATATTGGAAGGATCGCCATTCAATAGAAAAAGTGGTCTTAGTCCTATGATACGGTGCAATTCGGATCCGATGATGGCACGAAAACCCATCTGTAAAATAATATACTTCTTAACCTCCCAACATTATCCAAAATTTCATCTATGAATGGGTTGAGGAATTGATCATGCACCTGACATCATTCGGTTAGGTGCGGATCAACATGAATCTTGATTTTCTCCTTGTTGTTCTTTGTCCTCCACAACCATTGGACTTATCAGTGATTCTTCCTGGAGGCTCGATGATTCTACTTGCTATATTTCTCAATTCTTCTTTCACCCCCCTTTTCTTATATAAAGGGTTCAGCAACCTATATGGACGTTGTTTTGTTGGGTTTGGAGCTGATTGTATTATTTGTTTAGATGTATCACAACATTAGACCTATTCTTAATGGGGTGAAATGCCTCACCTGTTATTGAATGCTTCTAGGGGGTCCAAGGGGGAGGGGAGGTGGCGGTGCGCGACTTATGGAGCCCCCTAGCAGGGGAGTTTTGAGGAAGTACTTGACTAAATAAGATGTAAAAATTTCCTTGTAAAATATTGTATTCTAGTCAATTTGGGCCATTCATTAGGGATGGTCTGATGGTAGAATTTTATATTTAATTTATGGGTTTTTCCCTGAGAAAGGGAAACCCCTCATTTTATGTAAGGGAGTATTGTGTTGTGACTATGTGTTGTATGTGTATTATGAGCTAGAAATAGAAGGGGGTGAGAGAAAAAGAGGATATTACATTTGATATGATGTGGGTTGTGTCTCTTCATTTTTGAATAATATAAGGAAGGACGCTCTTGAGGTGGACGTAAGCAAAATTGATGAACCACATATATCGAGTGTGTCACCTCTTGTTTTATATATTTGTGTTTGTGTTTCGCATATTTATGTGTTCCATTTCCATATACATAATATATACTTTTCTGAGTTTTGTGGGGCCAGGCATCGGACTGTGTGATTTTCATCACTACGAAGGTCCCTAATTATTTCCCTTTGACTCTAAAATTTTTGTGAGAGCAGATCCTAGTGACCAAATTCGACAACTGACCATGCCTTACTTCATCATCATCCCAATATTATCAATATTTGTTAACTTAGTTTTTATTCATTTAATATTCACATGTGTTAAATTTAACAACTTTGTCACTTGTGACACAGAGGTGATTGAGGCTAACCATGTGTGCATTTTCCTTGATTCGGGAATCTTGTCCTTCCTTGGATCCTCATAATTGCCTCTCTGTCACATTAAAATTCACAATGGCTTTCATCTGTACATCCCAAGGCTGGTGGAATGCACTGGAGAAATGCATGCTTAATTGGAATCAAATATTACTTCTTAAATGTTATGGGGTCTTGAAAAACATTTCAAACCCATTTCAAAACTAAGGTAATAATAAAGCATCTGCTCGATGAAGGCACTTGTTAGAGCCTCTACGCAGCTTGTCTCCAGAGTACCGGTTAGTTGTGCCCTTTCCCAATGTGTGAATAAACATATGGACCCATTTATGTCTTGGTTCTTGGACTACTTGGCCAAATAATTTTACTTGGATCCTCTTTTCAGAATAAACATCTTCCATTTAATTGGGACATTCAAGCCACCAACCTCATCGTAAGCACACATTCCTCCCAGGTTCCCATATTGTATCCTTTTGTGTTCCCACACCATCTTGTTGGAGTAGATTTGCAGAAGCCAAGATCAAATCATGTATTCTCTCAGCCAGACATAGTGTTTTCCATCTCCAGAGTAAACATGTTTACATCGGTTGAGCCATCATAGTGCGGTAAATCACATGCCTCACCCAAGGAGGTAATACATTGTAGAACTCGGGTCACACGATTATAGCGCCAACTTGAGACACCTCATGGTGGTTCTTCGAATTCTCTAGTTCTTCATCGAGTTTAAAAAATAAAGAACTATCCTTCTCCCATTTAAGGTTCCCCTTCTATTGTTGGATTAATCTAGTCTTCCTCGCGCAAAGTTAACATAGATTTGATCGATCTCATCCCTCGACACACACTAGTTCGGTGTACCTTTGACTAACCTCTGAGGATCCTGGGGAATGATTACCTAACTCCATTTCTCTCAAATTCAGTCTCCTTCTCTTGATATTGATAACACTATCCCTCAATGGCCCAATAATCTAGCGGTGCGGATAGGGATCGGTATCATCTACAATTTGTATGACTGAAAATCACGTACATCGACTTAACACCCCTCTATATTGACCCTGATTTTTGACAACCTCCCCAAAGGAATGATCTTCTACTAATTGGCCATGCGCATGGATAGTAGACCATTCAGAAGCTTTGCTTCCTCCCATCTTGCCATGTTTGTTTAGGTAGAACATTAGCATATGATCCCAGATCCAAAATAACTTGGTCCATTTCATAAGCACCAATATGCACATTCATATACATCTCCCTACCCATTCTTTTCTTGTTCTTGTATATTTTATTGACTGCTCGATGTTCTATCTGTTGGTATCCCTATAGACAATCTTGAGTTGTAGGAGATCAGTGCCTAGGACATCTTTAAAATAGGAGGTTATCTTATATCAACTTTCACTTTGAGGGGACCTCCTGAAATATAACCATGTGTGATTATTTTGTGGTTATAGATAACGATTAGGGCTTGATGGTGCTAAGGTTGGTATACGTTGGACATAACTTATAATGGGCTTGAGCCATATGAAAATCGATTGCGTGAATGGGCCATATTTGAAACTGGTGGAGGCAGACCTTAGGCATAAAGTAGGTGAAGGCTTAGATGAATAGAGGAGGGAGTTTGATGTGGAGGAGACTGACTTATTAAGTATTAAGAATCCACCCTTATCAGACTTAGAAGAAAGTGGTTGTTACGTGATTTATGGAACAACAATCCTGCGTCGAGCCCAATTAAGGTGGCCAAGTGATTAACTCATGAGTAGCATTTTCCAACAATGGGATATAGGTAAATTCATTTATTAAACATCAATGACCAACATTCCTAACACAATATATTAGAAAAAGCATTCATCGAAATGGAAATAGAGAGTTAAAAAACACATAAAGATAGCACATCACGTTCAAAAAGTCAAGGAAATGGAATCCATTTGCAACAAGTAGATTAATATTATCTTCTCAAAGCAGCTCTTCAAGATATGCATTTAGAGCTAATCAAATCATTACAAAATGGGATATACAATATTTGAACTTAGAAACTTCCACGAAAACCAGAACCCTTCTATCTCTGTTGAGTTTTCTCTTTATAGGTTTTACATTCAAGGCCATTAGCTAGATATTTCTCAGATGTATATTCTCTCTTGATCTTGTTGTTTCCTATCAAAATAAAAAATGATACGACATAACTGTATCATATCAAGGACACTAATTACAACAAAGACATAACAATAAAACAATACTTAGGGTGAGAAATCAAGGAATTCACAGATTTTAAATATATTGAAACTAAAAAAGAAAGAAACGTAAAAGGCCACATGGGCATGATGTGAGCATTTTTAATGAGGACGGGGAGGAGTCGAGAACTAGGGATTACTTGGATGTGCTTAAAAACGAAAGGCAGTTGCGTTGGCGGTTGAAATTAGTGGACTAGCTGTGCAGCAGATAGAGCTAGAGGTTGTGAATAATCATACCATCTTTTCAATATAACATTGCGGGAAGAGTACGGAGCTAAGCTCGAGCAGTGCCCGAAAGGCAGGTCAAATCGGAGTAATTAAGGTGAGAAATGAATAACCTCTTGACCATGGCAAGGAGAAATAACTCCTTGCGTAATGCTACCACCAAGGTCTCAGCCTTCAAGCGAGAGGTCTTTTCCAATGTCAGATATGCCTTGCACTTGATCTCGAATGGCTTCTAATCATAAGTGGTCTAGGGGAGCATGGCCCCTATCTGATCCCAACATGGAGGGAGACCGACTTCCACTAACTTACCTTATTCTCGATCAAAGACATCCATCAAATTTTTCACGAGTACCAAGTATCTCGATGCTTTTACTTGTGCTTCCTCTCTTTGAATCATTTTGGTGACCTCCATAATGGTTTTGAACCAGTCGACCACTCCGCACATGCCCAATTATTCCGATGGGTGTTCGTTAATGTAATCGATATTTCTCCTCGTTGTCACCACATTCTCATCCCCTTCTCTTTGACTGGCCTCCAGCGCGCACAGTCACGGATTGATCCCGATTTATGCGAGAGCAGCCAGAATAAACACATAACCATAAATACGGAGATGCGATTAAAATATGTACTTAATTTCATTAATATCAAATAAGCGAAATTTGCACAGGACAATGGAAATAAAACTAGATGGGAGCAGTAGCTATCTACAAGGAGAAGAGATGTGGTGGCTACGGAACCTGCAGGCGGGTTACAATGAGGCTCGGGGAGCCTGTTATTATTGAGAAACAATGGAGGGGAACCACTCAACATCCCAAAAACCTAACCTAGGAGATGAAGCGCCAAAACCTGGGCCTTTGTTTGAGGTAAATTGGTGTTTCAACTTCCCAAGGCGTAACTTTGGCATACTATCTCCGTTTGACGCACATGATGCATCATTAGAAAGCTCTGTCAAAGGGACTACAAATTTTGTGGCGATTTTGATGATCAGAAATCGCAACATTCTGGAAGTAAAAAACGTCGTTTAGGGCCTCAAACGACTCTCCCGAGAAGTTCGAGGACAGAAAAAGCTACTAAAAATAGTAAGTTTTGCCAAGGCGAAAAGCTAAAGAGACAATGGTGGGGCCCAAGTGGAATGACGGGTATGCAATATCCACTGGATCCCATTCCTCCCCCCTTAGGAAACGATGGTCCCCATTGCGTTAAGTTCCTCCATGGAGATAGAGGAAATTCTGTGAACTTGGTCCCTGGTGAACCACTTTCCTTGGTGCGAGGAGTTGTGACTTTGACAACTTGCGTCTTTGGAGTTGGATCTGCTTTGTTGGCTGAGTGTTCTTGATTTGCATGTCCATGATACAATCGGCCAAAGTGGCTTTGTTCCATGCGATCGGGTTTAACCTCTTGTTGGTGTGAGTTGTTCTGCAATGTCCCCAAGGGTGTCCGATGGGGGTGAAAGTAAGGACGACGATCATTGAAGAGCTGAGTGCGAGACCAAGGAATGGTGGAGACCTACTAAGCTCGAAAGGCATTGTGACCTTGGTGATGGTGTACGGCCGTGTCAGTGGGCGAGCACACGGTGAGGTCGGTGGGCGTTCATACTGCAAATGTAGCCATGCTGGCCGCCCACAGAGTGGTGTGGCCACCAGTGTTGATCACTTAGTGACTGCTTGTACTTCGCATTGCTTTTACAGCCAATATATCATGGTTTGTTGAGCAGAGATGTGTTGAATGCGCTTGATGAGCTTCACTCTTTGTCAACTTAATTTAAGACTGTAATTTGAATCGGCTTTGACGATTATAGCGGCATGCATTATGTCAATGGGACATAGTGGTGGAATCCCAAGCCCACCTAAAAGGGAGCTATTAGCCAATTGGTATGGAGAACCGGTTATAGCTGTGTTTTACATAGGGGAGGCTCTTGTCCCATGTGCGTGGATGCTTTGAGTTGTACATGCGCGGAGATATTTTAATCATTACATTGACGACCTACGCTCACGGCCCATCACATTTGGGGATGGAAAGGCATGGACTTGGTGAGCTTTGTGTCCAACATTGACCGGTGCAGACCAAATGTGCTAAAAAGGGACACCTCTCGATACGATATGATGGACTATGGGATCCCAGAAGTGCACCCCACACTCGTTCAAGAAAGGTTTAACGTGTGCAACGTGATGACATTGTCTTACAGGCGCCATGATGGCCATCTTCGAAGAATCATCATCCCTGGCTACGATCATTTCCATTCTTAGTAGAAGCGGAGCTGGGCTGTGTAATCCATGGAGATGGATTCCACGATCGACTAGGGGTAGGTAGTGGAGTATATAGGCCGCGCTTCTTGATGGTCGGTTTAGCAATAGCACAAGCGGTGTAGGATCGGTGTGCTTCTTGACATCCTTTGAAGGATTACGACGATAAATACTTCTGTGTGTTACTGTTGTTTTCTCAACCCCGAAATGCCAAGCGACTCAAGCATGGTGTTGCTTCCTATCATCTTGTACGCTTGCTTGAAGGAACACAAAGGTGTCCCAGGTGACATAAAAAGTTGCATCTGGAGGTGAAAATTTGGAACTTAGTACCCCAAGAGAGTGCCTTGTAAGTGTGGTAGATGCAGGTCACTCATAGAAAGCGGCCAATCGAAGTCTCGTGCCCACAAGAGTTGAGCACGGTGGTGGCGCCTGATCGGTGGTGGGTGAGCGATACAACATTATTGGTGCTACCCTTCTTGTACTTGATGTTCAAATGGCGACTGAGATATGTGGACCACTTGATGGCGATCATTACGCAGCTTCCGCTAATATGCATGTGAGTGCATTGGGTAATTGTGTGGATGATTGTTTCCTTCCCCAAAATGTAATGCTTCCATTGTCGTGAGGCTTGCACAATGGAATACATTTATTGTCATAGGTGGGATACTTATGAAATTGTCTCAAACAATGTCTCAACATGATATGCCACTTGAGATGTCCTGTTAAGTAAGAAGCCTGCCCCAATAGCATAGTCGAAGGCATCTGTCTCGATCTCAAATAGGTACAACATAGATACGGTAAGGTAAGGCAGAGGCGGAAACAGGCGATTTTTCAATTCTTTGAATGCCACCATTGAGGTTCCGACCAAAAGAATTTTCTCTTGCTCCTCCTTTGGTGACTTGACTCAAGGGCAAGTGATATGAGAGAATCCCAACCATAGAATCCATGGTAGAAATTCATGAAGACCAGAAAGTATGACTTCTGTTTATAGTAGTCAAAGGCGTAATCACAGATGACTTGGATCTTGGTTTGGATCCACATACACCCCAACACCATCAATAATGTATCTGAATATTGAACACGGGTCATGCCAAACGTACAATTCTCAGAATTAGCACCACAAACTTGTGTTCTTATGATGTTCAGAGAGACACATGGATATAAGGTGAAGGTGCTCTTCCCAAGTCTTGAAGATCGAGAATGTCATCCAAGTACACCACTACGAATGGTGGTGAATGGCCGCAGATGTAAGTCATCATCCTCATGAAGGTTGCAGGCGCATTAGTCGACCCGAAGGCATGACCAGCCATTCAAAAAGGCCTTCCTTAGCTTTTGAAGGCCGATCTTCCACACGTCGAGAGGTTGGTGGTGCACAGTGATACCCAGGACTTGGTCGATCTTGAAATATTTTCACTTGGAGTTGGTCAGAAGTCATGTCCAGGTAGGATTGGGTACCTAATAGGATAGTGATCTTGTTCAACGCCGATAGTCGCTCTGAGTCTCACGTCCCATCCTTCTTGCAGCCACCAACACGGTCGGGCTCCCACGGGCGATGAACTTGGTCGATGTGACCTTTCTCACAGCAGCTCACGAATATGCCTCTTGATTTCATCATTTTCCACCCGAGAACGAGCGTCGATAGATCGGTCCATTGGAAGTGAAGGCGCACACAGGGTCAGATCAATCGGGTGCTTGACACAGCGTGCTGGAAGAGGAACCCCTGTGGGTGAGGGTGAAGATGTCCCCCCATACTCCTCCCGACCTTATCATTTTTTACATCATGAGAGGCCTGTCTGGAGGTCGTGACCGGTCTTTCTTCTGCGAGAGGCGGATCATCGGGGAAAATGAATTTCCTGGTTTTGGGAAATGAGCTTACTACATTGTTTTGCGGTAACCAAAGAGATAGTCGTAGAGTGGTACCTACGGTATCTGTGCAACTTGTTTCCCAAATGGCCATGCTTGACACGGGTCGAGACTCATGGAAGCGTGGCCTTCCACAAGTATGGTTGTCCTAATGACACATCGGAAACATCAATAGGAGCAACGTCATAATACACTCATCTGGTGAGGGCTTGATGCTATAGGGAAGAGAGCGGCAGCTATTGGTTGATCGAAGATCTCGTCCTTGGTGGGCTCACAGATGGTGTATGGATGTGGGTGAAATTTGTGGTCAATAGCAACCGCTTCATAGGCGTCTCTTGAAATGAGGTTCTTTTGGCTCCCATTTGTCGAGCCAATGAACCTCTGGGGGAACCCTTTACCCCTGTCAGGAGTGGAAGAGGCGTTCCTCCTCCTCTGGATCTTGGTTCACTCCTTGGACCTTTGTAGTGGCAACGGTGAGCGTTAGGCTCCGCATCAATAATCCTTCCCTTTTTCATTCCTTTTGATTCGTTGGGTCGGAGCATGCGCATCGACTCGAAAGCCCTCATCTCGGCCACTAGCAGCGCCGGCGACACTCCTGTGTTGTGAGTGGAGCTCTTATGGAACTCACACCACTTTCCGTGTCCTTCTTTGGCTTTACGGTGTTGTTCTTTTCTTGCATGGCTTTGACGGGTTGTCTTTGGTAGCCATTCTCGTCCTTTGTTTTGCGGTTTGGAAACACCTTTTCCTTGCTTAGAGTTCGCGAGATCCAAAATCTCGCTTCTTCATTTGTATTTATAATATTGGCGTGTACCGTATGCCATACCAAGCGAGGAGATGTTGAGGCATCCCGTTTCCTCTGGAATTTTATCATCTTGGCTTGTTTGATACTTTAGCACCAAATGTTTCTCGAATCTTTGTTTTTTAACTTTGTGCGCAGGTATAAGAGCCGGTTGATACGACTTATCTTTATCTTGATCCCCTTTGTTGTCGCAGCGTGGTCCATTGTATGTACTTGTCCCTCATGGCTCCCAGGATAGTGCATTCATGACGCGTCTCGAAAAATTACAAGTTAGTGCAGTAAGAAGGCAATGGAAAGGGATTACATCTGGTCCTTACATTGTTCTCACGATGGAGTTTCCACAGTCCTTAACATGAGGTAGCTTTGAGGAGGTGCAAAAATAATCTTCTCCACGGTCTGAAAAGTCATGAGCAATATCATAATAGATTCAACCATCTCTCATTGTCTGTGTCTGTTGGCCCTCAAATGTGGGAATAATAAAGTTACTTGTGCTTTAAAAGGGGTAGCAACTCCAGTGAAAGCTCTTTGGATACGAATCTGCCATAAATGAAGAGCGGCCGTTGAAGGATCCCCGAGCAAAGCTATCCATCATCGCGTTCCCCTTTGTTTTTCGAGGGCCTCCACTCTGAGCAATATTTTGATAGGATCTCCTGCTCCCTCATCTTTCTTTTCGTCCCCCATGGGCGTGCGTCGGGATTTAGAGGCTGATATTACAAAGGTTCCACGAGATCAAGCCCCTAGCTCCTTATGCCGAGCCTCGTTGGGGACATGCAAAGAAAGGATAGAGAGAAAGCAGACACTCTGATACCAACGATCGGTTATACGAGCGCCAGCAGAATAAAGCACATAACCATAAATACGAGTCTGCGGTGGAAATAACCTTCATTTCATTAATATCCAGAAGAGCGAAGTTGCTTCTAGGACAATGAAATAAAACTAGCTAGAGCCTTGTTAGCTATCCTTGAAAGAGACAATGGTGGAGCCCAAGTGGAATAGGCGGGTGGCCACCAATATCACCCTGAATCCGGGATTGGTTTCTTCTTATCATTTTCCGACATGGCTGAGCTCCCAATTCTCTTTCAACTCTCCTATAATGTCTGTCCATACAATTTTCAAAGCCCACTAATGACATATTACCCTTTTAATTTGTGCTCAAATGTTGGGTAAATTCTCATGCATGAGCCTCTTTGCAAGGAGTCTACCTCTTCCCGGAGGGATGAGGCCGGTATTTTGGTTCTTTGGGTAGTGCCTTGGCTTAGGTCAAGATTTTAGAGTGATCGAGCTTCATCCTCGGACTTCTTGGTCTGCTAGAGCATTGGTCAAATCTTTCTGGATAACTGAGGTCCTATGGTACATGCGAGCATACATGGTTACTGTAAGCTAACAACAATCAGGATAGCTTCTCCTTTAATTGGGAATTCTCCTCATCCACTTTGAAAGTGCTTCATCCCTGCGACGCCTCGGTGGGGGCTTCATTCCTTTCAAACTTGTTTAGTTCCTGTGTTTTGGATATGTTATGAACAATGGATGTTCAAAACTTGCTTCCTTGGCTCACACGCTTCCAGCTCAGCATTATGCGGTGTGTCTTGTTGACTTAAGGATGATTCCTTCCTATTATCAATTTTTTGCAATCCTCGTGTGAGTGGTGAGAGCCTCTTCCACTTTCCTTTCCATTTACAAAGTGATATTTGCTCTGAGCTATTATTCTCCTCTCATATTTCTTGGGAAATAGTTGTGTTTGAGCACCTACGCATGCAACATTTCCCCCGATGTACTTGTGCAAATTGACTTATTAGACAAGGGGGATTGAAGCCAATTCCAAAATAATTTCCAAGGCTTGCTTGGATCTCGGGGGGTAGGGATGAGAGGATGAGTGTTGGAAAACAAATATAAGTTGGCCCTTCTCTACATATAAAGTTGTAGTGAGACTTGTGTGATGTTTGTCCACAAGCAGGCCAATTCATTCTGATTTCTCTCTTCAGGAATTGGTTCTTTGCCTCGATCTTCTCTCTTATTATTTATCCTTACCCAAAAAGTGATGGCCTATGAGAGCTGAGTGCTAAGAGGAAGTGGAGATGTAAAAGAGCTAAGCCTGGTTTGTCTTTACCATGACTTTGTGTTCTGTGAGGTTTCATCCTTGATAGTTCGGTTCATGTTCTCCGGCCCTTTAGTTCTATGTTTCTTGTTGAGGTGATCCTCCTCTTCCTCATTTGTGAGTTCCTTGTTGATGCAGTGGTTCTCTGTTCACAGGATCTCCACTTGCTTGTGTACTGCTTGTCTCCTTTTCCTTTGACATTTGGGGATTCGGCCTCCATCTCTGTATATAAAGGCCATGAATCACACATTTGACTCCCGATTCTATTAGAGGCCTAGATTGGAGAATTAACTCATATGCTGAACACTTAATATTATTATTTTTGCGTGTGATAAACCACTTTAGGATCATAGTTCCATACATATCCTCATTAGGAAATTCATCTTCTAAAACAACCCCCTCACAGGAGAGGGGAGGGTGCCTAGAATTGATAGTGAAAGGGCCTATGATATTTGGGAGCCTCAAGATATATCCCTTCTTGGTAGAATAAAGTATACAGGTTTTGGTTGGTGCTTAGGACTTGGTGGATAAACTCGAAAGGCAGAAATTCTCATGGCCAAACAGACCTGCACAATTGTGGGTGCTCTTGGCACCATAAACCTGATCTCGATATGATCTTCAAACAAGTACAATCCAGCACAATCTATTTCAATGACTGGAGACCACTCCTTTTTCTCAAGAAAAAGCACGGATGGGGAGGTGCCTTGTGTATGATTGGATAAGCGTTGGACATGAAATCTAACAAATTTTGAATATCCCTTTCCCTCACGGGTGTTGGTGAATTGACTAGGATCCATTCCAAAAACGGATTTGGGATCGGTGTTTCTCATGGAGAATTTTCTGAAGCCTAAACCCTCAAACTTGTCTACATGCTTAAATAGGAATAGGTAAAACACCAAGGAGCACTATACGAAAGAACAAGAAGATGACATGTCTTGGAGCTGAGCTTCAATAGCTAAGGATAGGAAGGTGGGGATATCAAATTGAGCAAGGTTACCTCATGGACCATAGAAATCTAGGCCGGCCTTTGTTACCCTATCAACATTGTTTAAACCCAACATCCCCAAGATGACCGCCTCGATAGAGTACATGTGGTGTCATGAAAAGGGGCAGTGGAACCGTCTTTGTAGGTGGGGGAAGATGGGCATGAATCATTAATCAACTCCAAGGGAAAACCCTATGTTTTCCATGGGCAAGAATTTGAAAGTGACAAGAGAGGTGACTTGATGAATTCAATGCACTCTTGGGCTTAGAGGTAACATGTAGCGCTTCTGATTGGTTGAAGAGTAATTTCGAATTTATTTATGAGTAGAGGGGAGGCTCATCCTTAGTTCAATGTAGGAGTCGGCAGAGCCAAGCGGAATTACTTGGGAAGGGATATATTATCGGCGGGGTGGTAATAGAGCCTTGAGTCAACCACTTTAGGAACACATCCTCGTCCCGTTGCTTAAAATCTTAAAAACTCGACCTTCATATAGGCCACATTGAAAGGGAAAATGGTGTCGCAGTAGGGAGTGGGCATCCATGAGTGGTTATGGATGGGAGCAATCTGGATTCAGCAGGCCTTCGGGTTTCAAGAGCGGGGAGTGTTTCATTTTTCCATAACAATTTGAACAAAAAGTAAGGAAATAATGAAAGAACTCGTGCCAAATACTTGTGTGTGATGAAAGTGATGCGAGAAAAAGTGGCAGTCTTGTGATTTTCTAGAGACACCCGGATGATGAAACGTCGGTAAAGTGGTAACCAATTCAAATGGTCGGAGTAAAAATCCACGGTGGAGACGACGAGTTTTTCCAGGTAGTGGAGACGGGCGACAATTATAGAGCTGACGATTGTGAGGACGTTAGTAAAGAGACATGTGGCGCACGGTGGTTGGATGACGACGATCGGTTGGGTAAAGGGCCACCTGCCTTGTTATTACCTAAATCTACCTCGGGCTCCAAAAGGCGGGAGTTCGGGGTAACATCAAACCACGCTCGGTCTGGTAGCTAGCCCTACTAGATCGGGGAGGGCTCTTCGGGTCAATCTCAGCAAAATAATCAGCAGGCTTGAGATGACTTGAAATAAAAAGCTAATTTTAGGCTAAGTAAATAATTAAAGAGTTTTATTTTGATTTTGGGGTTTTTGTTGGAATCAAGGAAAAGCGGGTTTTGAGTTCGGGGGATAGAGCCTAGTTTTTGCGAGTTACGAATGGGGCAGAGAGAAATTGTTTTTATGCTTTGGATTGAATGAATGGATATTTCAGGCGGTGAGAAGTGAAAGAGGGCAAAGAGGCTTTTCAAGAATCCTCTTGAAGCAGAGATGAAAACATGGAAAATTAAACAAACTAAAAGCTGACAAAGCAATCTAATGAATTCACCTTTATAACTTGTTTGTTTAATTTAAGAAAGAGGAGAAGGGAAATGATAAACATAAACATTAGTGAACTTACAATGACATAGAGAAAAACACCATCAAAACAGGAGCCACAAGAATCCCAAAAGAGAGTCTGCACGACTACAGGTATTCCTTTGCCAAATTGGGAGATGAAATGTACAATGAAGTGCCAAGCAATCCCAAGTGTCCAACCTAAAAGCAGTGAAAAATTCACATGATATAGACAAGCCTAACTCATTCCCATGCCTCTGGGGTCAGGCTCGTATTCTATGAGCTGTTTCAACCTCATCTAAACTAGGAGTGGAAAATAGGCAATGAAACAACTTGCCTCCTATGTATGATCACAATGATTCATTCAATTGCATTTCTCTTTTGGTGAATGAATCCACTATTATGAGTAAATCTGCCAAAAAATTACATCATGGTCCTTTGAAATTACATCAAGGTACATGAGAGTTACATGAAAAGTCAAACTAACCAAAAATAGGCAGAGTGCGAGGTGCTTGAGTGAAAAAATAGGCCAAATTTCTATCATGAGTGCAGAAATCTCTATCGTAGCTGGAGGTTTGAGACTGATTTTGAGGGCCTTCCCAAAGTCAAAATTGACGATAGGATAGCTTTTGGAAAGCCATTCATCTGTTCCAACCCAAGTGGAATTTGGTTGTTACCATTTACCCCTCCAAAATCAACTCTCCCAACACTTGCTTCTGTATTGTGCAAAAGTGTGAGAAAGGTCATTTTTGAGTGTTTTACCCTTTGAAACGGCAAAGCCACGGTAAAATCCTTAGGTAATCCATAGGCATGCATAAATTTTGATGAAAAATCCAAAAATAGAAAATTTTCCTCTAGAATAGCTGCCAATTACTCCAGCGTCGCCAAGTGGCGCTACGCATCGGAAATGGGGAAAATCTGTGTTTAGGCCCAAAAATTCAAAATTGACAAATTTTTCCCAAATTTCTTGAAATTTGGGCTGAATTCCCAACATCAAACGCTATGCTGAGCCAAACAAGCTTAGGCCAGAAATTTAGACCTATCCATGCCTCTTTACGATGCTTTGGTGCTCTTCTTAGCCTTGCAGCGAGGATCTTGATCTCGCTTTACCAAACATGATGTCGCCCAATAATGGTTCTTCGTATACGAGCATGTTCTTTTCCTTGTTTGCCTTTTGCCAACCAGCTTCTCGGATGAATATTTGACCCTCTCAAGCCAAGTCTCTCTATGACCTCAATCTCATTTCATTGGGTGCTCATCTCTCATTGGGCTTCTTCGGGCAACTGCAGGTTCTCACGGATGTTTTGCAACTCCATGATCGTCGAGTCATCACTCCAAATATTTGTTTCACTGCTCCATTGGTTATGATCCAAGTGAGCTCTTTGCAAATTTTCGGTCAATGTGTCGATCTCGGCCATACGCTCTTGAATAGTCTCTCTCAACTTTGAGCTTGGAGAGCTCAAATCCTCATCGTCGATATAGAAATAAGTATCCTGGCCTCTGAAGGGCCTCATCACATCGGCCTCTTACGTCTCCGGGTACCTATGCTGTCTTTGATGGCAACGAGACCCCTTCCACCCAGGGTGGAGATAGTACTACGTCAGTGGCATAAATAATCCTCTAGGTGCCTCTCGATAAGTAACAAACACTAGAACAGTAGGCTACGCGGGACCTTTAGGCTGATGTGAAGGTTCCATTGCATCATGAAAAATCTCGAGGAGGAGAGTGAGAAGTGATAGCAGAAGAAGTCATGAAATGAAATCCTCCCATACGATACCCTGCAATCAAGTGATGTACAACAACAATATTGATGAGTTATAGAGATAAATCTTTGTTGTATTCTTTGTTCGGAGTCTTCTTCTACACAAAGAGTGGTCATTCGCTCGTGTTGAACATGAAATAAGGCCATGCTCATCATCCTCACTCTAGTGAAATGCATCAATAACCTGATGTGGTAGGCATAGAGCGTGAGAACCGACCCTCACAAGTAGAGTATCGATAATGAGTCTCATCGAAGGCGCATGGGATTCCTTTAGGAGCCGGGAATGGGAACTCTACCTAGCATTTGTCTCACATAGCTAATTTGATGTATAGTTCTGTGCCTCTGTCCACACTTGTCTCTTGTTCCAGCATTTCACCCACATTCGGTATTCCGATCGCTTGAGATATGGTTTTCGGTGTTGGGTGGAAATTTTGTGAGAGTTACGACCATCATGAAAATGTAACACAAACAATTTGAGCCAACTCAGGTAATCTTTGAATCCGAGCAATCATCTCACAATCTTGATAACGCGGCTGCTCTCGAAAACATGCCATGGCAAGTGGGCGGGCACATGGCGGAGTCAATAATTGGGCTCCTCTCTCACATGTTTGCCACCTTTACGAGTCCTTCTCGGTGCATGTGGCCATTAGTAGAATCACTATCTCTGTCATAGGATGTATTAGTGTCGTCTCCTGGTATTTGAAAGTATATGCCAAGTATATGCTGATTTGTATGAGATGAAAATAAAATTTGGTGTCTTTGTCTTGATTTCCAAATGTGTCAAAGTCAAATGAGGTTGTGAGAAATAGAAGTGGAGTGAGAATGATGGAAATTTGTCAGTGAATTTAAAGTGTAAGAGCCAAACCACTTGGTTGTGTTTGGGAATTTGGGATTTAGGAATTTTTTTACCAAATGATATGAGAAAAGATAGTGATAGGGAAATGAGCCGGATTTAGGGATAGGAAAATGGGGCTTGGGAATAAGTCACTTTGAGGATGAAAAGGAGTAAGGGGATGAGCGCGAGTGAGATGAGGCGTAGTGATATAATAATAGTGAGAGGGGAAAAACAAGGTGGGAAATAAAAGAGGGTTTGGCACCAAATTATTTTTTATAACACAACTAAAACCTCAAGTAGATAATTCTCAAGAAGATAGGGTTTTGATTTCCATGTATCAAATTCTCATAATCAGTCATATAACCACAGACACGATTCAATGGCAATTGCAATATCGATCGAACTTACATGGAGAATAGGAGGTTAGGTCGATTTGAAATATATGGAAACGGTGGAAAAATTTTTGTTTGTCGGCCACATGTACAGCACACAACCCAATCTTATTTCATGACGTGATATTGCACCACGTTATAATTTGCAAGGGAGATGGGCAGCCCTGTCTTGTGTAGTGAGCCCATTATGTGTGCAGCGACCTTCATCAGCAGCAGCAGCAGCAGTGCTCACCCACAATCTACCCCGCTTCAAACCAATATTTCGCTCTTCCACAATTTGACTTGGCTTCACTCTTGACTTAATGATACCAAATGAATTGTTTGAACTTTTAAAAATATCTTATATGGCCATAGAATTTGATTTTTGATTTGAAAACCTACTCTAATGTTGCGGATTTTGGCTCTTTGCACTTTTTAATATAAACTCTTTGTTTTTGTTTTGTTTTCCTTTGATTTTGAAGTAAGTGATGAATCTATGTCTATTTTTGTAGGGATAGGCGGCATGGGTTGGAAAAGGTGATCGGGGCCCTGCTTTGAAGAACTTTCTGGCTTAGAAAAAACTTTTGAGAAATTACATGGCATTTATTACAAAGAAACGAAATTGACTATTTTTCTTCAAAACGAGTTTTGAAGAAGAATCATGATCAATCATTATGGTGATAAATTTTTTACGATGAAAACCTTATTTCGAGCCTTCCTCATGTGCACAGTGACATTATTAGACATTTTGAAGACTAAATTTGTGAAACCCTAGACCTGAGTGGGACTAAAAACCCTATAATGACTCTTTACAGCAAACGGGAGGCCAACATGGCCTTAAATGAATTTAAAATTGATTTGATAACCAGAACACGGACCCGAGCGGTACATGACGCAGGGATATGAGAAAAATACCCTTGAGTCGAGATGATCCATGCTCCTAATGGAATGCGGTGGTGTTGAATTGAATGGGGAGCGCCTAAAATGAAATGCAACAGAGATTTTGATCTGCGGCGGAGGATGAAGATACCAAACTCTAACATGCGACACGTAGGTATCGACCTTGTGCCTGTCGGAGCGGACTTACCATACCATAGACTTGCTGCATTGTTTGTTTATTCATGGGGACCTTAACTTTCATTGGGTCGGAAGTTGAGGGTCGAGCCCATGCTTCCCCACGGAGCTCTTTTGATTGGCCGGAGGAGGTGCGCGCGACATCCCCTCCGGATGGGTCAATCTAGCCACCCTCCGTTCTGAGTGTCTTTGGAACTCTTGTGGCCTACTCATTTTGTGGGTGGGCGTCATTTTGTATCGTGGTGTGTTGCTTGCTTGGAGGAGTGCGTCCACGGTGAATTGTATGCATGGGAGGTGCGCCAAAGGACTATACCAATTTTCTCTTTTAGCCTTTCGATTTGGCCATTCCCTTTCATCTTTAATTTAAATCTCAATGTTTCCTTATTCCTTCATGATAAAAAAGCCAACATTATCCATTAGGATAACACTTGCTCTAGTGTGTCGAAGTAAATGAACCACTTGCTTGTGTTCTTCTTGGTATGCCAAGATCATTGTGAAAACATTTTCATGAAATTTTACTTAAAAACAAAATAAGAATTCATGTGAAAATAAGGAAATGACATATGTACAATTGGAGGATATGTCCCTGATAGGGCGATCGTAGCAGTATCAGTCTTTGAAGTAAGGTCTTGACACATCCATTGATAGAATCTAAGTATATCTTCTTCCCAAGTTCTCCAACACAAAAGATATTGTTGCCTTTGACCTACCTTACCACAGATGGATCGAACCAAAGCGGGTAAAACCCATGTTTTCCTTTAATAGACTACTAACATCCATTGCGACACCAAATCTTGTGTGAATTTCATGTCTTTAGCTCGTTAGTCGAATAAGCCTTTAATATTTCTTGGTATTCTGTTAATCGAGGTTTTGTTCCCCATGTTTTAATTAGGTTCATTGGTGTGGTTCCTCTTGATAGGGTCATTTGGCTCTTCCTACGCTTTCTTGTAAGAATCGAGGCCACGGGTAGTGCGAACTAAATAGGGAGAGAGCTCTTGCTCTACATACACTGGCCTCATGAGAGACACCTTGAATCTTTTAGTGGTTATGTGATTCACCCAGAAAGCAAGTGTGAGGAATCCTAGTTCTTTTGGGTTTTCATTGATGGTATTTTTAGAATCCTTACCAGGTGTCTTGTTAGATGACTCTACTGCTTGGATTCCCATGTGGGTATTATGCTTAGTGGAGGTGCCCCCGAAATGAAGTTGTAATGCTGAAAAAATTTCACCGAACTTGAATGACTTGAAAACTTGAGAATTATACTGCTTGATGATTTTAGCAAGGCATCCAAACCAGGATATTATGTTTTTCCACTCAAGGGAACTTTATCACCACCAAATCATGGCATTCCTTGCAAGCACGACCTCAACCCATTTTAATGAATTGATACGTAGCGTTGAGAATCCTTCAATGATAAGTTTATTTAGAAGCCTAGTGAATCACCTGCTGCGAGTGATTCCCCATTGTTTGACAACTCTTTAACATGTCTCTTTGGGATCGATGGAGAGGTGAAAAACTTTTCTTTTCAATGGACATCGGCACTTTTTGTAGGCTTGGACGTGAGCATGTACATCACCCAGACATCTTAGGCCAAAATATTTGTTCTCGGGATGTTGTGAGTGATGGATGCATATTGTAATTCCATATATTCCTTCATGAAGTTTGTCATCTCTTCATCAACCTCTTGCTCTGTTAAACATAATATTAAAATCCTAGTCGGGTCCTACAATATGGTTTCCCTTTTGCCACGAGTGTACTTTGAGATCTTAACCTTAACGTGCGTCTTTGCCTTGTCATAGTTAGGAGGACACCTCGGGGTTAAAGGTATTCCACTATATCTTTATACCATAAGCATAGAGGTAATTTACATGTGTCTTTGACATGGAAGGTTCTATGCCCTATTTGTACTGTATCCTCAGGCATCTCCTCTTTGTCTTAGATAGGTTTATCCCTAGAGCTTGACGATTTGGATTCGATAAATTTTTTCTAGCCCTTGGCCTTTGATGAGCTTGTTGGGCTTTATTTCCATTTCTTACTCTAGGAATATTATATATCACTTTCCCCTCTTCCCACTTCATTTGTCTCCCTACCTGAAATATCTCGGTGCTATGAGTGGGGATCAAGATGTTATGGAAGATTGTAACTACACTTGAGCCACTTTGTGAGTTTGACCAGAGCGTACTTTCTTTTCCAAGATATTATATTTTACTTCGAATCTCACGGACAATTTGAGAACGCAATAGGTTGTTCATGCCCTTACGTCATTTTTTGTAGCAACACCTCGGATATTGTGTGAGGGAGGTGAAAGAAAAAGTCATAAACATTTCCATAAAATTTGGACCCGCCCGACCTTTGGGCTCTGCAAAATCCTTCTTGATTACTGTTGAAACAATCCCTCGATCGAGGAGTCCATTTCACTTCACTATTATTTTTTAGCATTTCAATGATGTTTGGACGATCTGAAGTAATTCTGTTATGAACCTTCTTGAAAATTTATTCTTCCTAGGAATACCTATAGTTCCTTTTTCTTGGTGAAAGTATGGTTTATCACCTCCACCCATTTCGGGATAAATATTTTACTCCCTCTTTAGTTATGATATGCACACGATGAGTTCCTTATTCTGAGGAAAAGATGGATTTTGGGGTTCGAGACGGAGACATACTGCGGCATTTGTCGAAAGGTTCATCAGATGGTCTATATGCTTAGTGTCGGACTTTGAGAAGATGGTGATGTCGTCCGAGATAAATCACCACCAAATTATCCGCAAATGCAGCATCATGCATTGGAATGTGGCGCAAATTTTATCGGTACGAAAGACATCCAGATGATACATGAAGGTTCGAAGAAGCGTGGTGAGCGTTGTCTACGGTCTTCTTGGAGCACCACCATAGTAGTTGTAATGCGAGAAACCTTCCATCATGGACATCTTTGAAGGATCCCACTACCTTTTGCAAGATGTGGTCCATCTTTGGGAGGGGATAATTATCTTTTAGTAGAACCTTATTCAGATTTTGGAAGTCACGCAATGAATGATTTTTGTATTTTTCTTCCTCACGGGAACGGTTTCCACCACATTCGAATATCGAGAGGGACAATGATCTTTGCCTACAACAACTTATTCATCTCTTTTTCAATGAACAAGGAGAAGAGGGTTGATACTATCAGCATTCTGCTTGTGAAACGCACTTTATTTGAGGTATATTATGTTGTATGACATCGATTATCCGTAGTCTTGGTCTAGTATTATCTGAAGGCGTCTTTATATGATCGAAACAACTTGGTACTGTCCTCGATATTATTTAGGGAATCGCTTTCAATAGCTTCTTTTACCTTGAATATTATAAATACGTATTGAAATCAGTAGCTCCTTGAGGATCAGTTTGTTGAGGTTAATAAGGATATTAACATCAATAACCTTTCTAATGGCATCGACCCTAGGGCCAGCGCATTTCCCTTTAATTCAAGATCGATGCCCGGCCAGTGTACTCCTCCCATATTGTTTTTGGCTCTTTATTTTCATCCTTGGTCAGCAGGTGGAGTCACCAAATTAAATCCTTTCATCTCCGCCGATGCACACATTCTCTGCGTCCTTGAAGACGCGAAAATTCTTCCGCGTTGTAGAATGGAGGGCGATGCTCGCACTTTCCACACCGTATAAAGCGGATGCTGCAGGAGGCGAAAAATACTAAACACGTAGCTAGTGAATTAAACCAAAATATGTTCTTATCCCTTGGCATAGAACTGAATGTTAAAAGCCAAGAAGAAATTATCGACAAGTCCCACACCTCATATTCTTGTAAGCTACAGGTCACATGTGCACTTGGTTCAAGCATTGGCTCATGACTTGCCCCTTTTTACTAGCTCTAAATCTCCAAACATAGAACTGCATATGTTCATGTTTCTATGCTTCCTGTAGTCCCAACCAGCAGGGCTTCACACTCGTTAACCATATTATTTGTGGCTTCAAATTCGGCTTGATGGAGAGGCACTAAACATCCTTAGCGATATCAAAGGTACCTGAAGCCACTTTTCCTTCTCGTGAATGAAAACCCCATCAGGCCAGAAAGGTCCAAATCATTATCCACTCTCTGTTTATGGGATCTCATAGTGTCTTAGAAGGAAGGACCTTCATTTCTTATAAAAATTATCATCCTCTTGAGCATAAGACAAGAAAATTTTCCCTCCTTACCGTATCTTCAGAGATTAATTGGGAACCATCATCTTTTAGCGACCATCTTTTGTTAGATTAGGCGTGGTATAATTTTCTTTCCTCCCCACCCAACAATAGAATAGTGGCATAGGTGAGGGTCGAGTTTTAATGATCCTCCAATCTTGGAACCGGGATGCGAGACAATAACATTACTGCTGAGCTATGATATGTTACCACCATCTCCACATTACCACACTTTTAGATAGAGATACATGCTAAGTTCACTACTAGGTATTTTATCTTCTTAGAACTTTTATATTTTGGAGTCAAAATAATACTGAGGTCTTTACTAAGGCCTTTTAATTTACCAATCCAAGCCCATTCCCATAACGAATGAAAGGAAAGCAGTTATGTGATGCCCAAAAATCAGGCAGCCCACATTTTGCAATAATGAAGTCATGTATCACAGTCACATAGAATGGGGAGTAGTAAATCTTGCTCTTCACATGAGGTCAAAAACCATCACATGGGTCATTCTTCTTGGAGATTGAGAGAGTTTGTCTCGAATGAAGGAGCCTACACAGGGGAGCTGCATGAATTAGGACACACAGAGCTTTGTATGAAGGTTGTTTGGGAAGACTCAATCGAGAGACCGAGGATCTGAACTTCTCCAATTATTTCTAAAGTTAAAATATGTGGGTCCTTTTTATGTGGCTTGGCTTTATTTACTTCTCTTTGGGAGGGTTGGGCGTGGGGTCAGGGTATAGATGGGGACCTCTCCTTTTTAGGAGGATCGGAATATTTTTGTGGAGTGGATACGGTGGCCTTATGAAAGTGAAGCTCTTCTAATAGCTTTTTCCATTCTGGCAAGAATAGGAGGTTTGTTCTCTTGATATTAATTCTTCATTTGTTCTTGCTCGGGTTCTCTTCTGGAGGACCTAAGATCACCTTCTTGTGGTTGAGCACATGAAATCCTGAGAACTATCTCTGATAATTGTCAATATCTTGATCTTCTCAGGGAATTCCTTTTTCTTCTTGCTCCCCTTGTAGGATAGGTTCACCCTCTCTTCATCGTTAGAATGGCGAGGAATTGGTTCTCTTAGCTATCCATGCTTCCTTGGCCTGTCCCTCCACTTCTCCCTCTGCTGAAGTATAGGAGGTTTAATGTGGTCTTTCTATTCCTTCCTTTCACGTTGCATGTATTGTGGGGAGCTTTGATAGTGGGATTAAATCCCATGTTAGAATCCATTTGGTTCACGGAATGAGGAGGAATGTTTGGCCTCAATTCAAGCTTAACTTGACTTATTTGAAAGGTTCTTGATTAACTTATTCATTTATTCAATTCTATATTCTTTTAATTTCCTCTCCCTAAAGAACAAGTGATAGGCCTCCTCGCTTGTTATTTGTTCTTTGTAGCATGTCATTAATTAATTGAGGAGGTGGCTTAAAGTGGATCATACTTGTTCAAGAGAGCTAGGTAAAACCATGAGAAGTGTTGGTGGTAGATTATTAGGACAAGTTGTTTGAGATATACTTAATTATGTGATGAGTAGAGTTTGGATATTTTTACGTAAAGTATAGGGTGATGCAACTATTTAAGGTTAGCCTCGGAGTAGGGTGAAAGGAGGTGAAAGTATTAGTGGATTGACTCGTCTTTTGTGGTGAACTAACTAGGTAGAGGCTTACGGAGGATATTCCAAGTACATAGGTGTGGAGCTGGGGCCATAGATGTTAGCTTTACGAGATGAGGAAGAAATGAGATATTTCTAGAAAAACTAAGGTGAGTTAGCTTGGCTTGGTTTCTTTCCTTCAGGAATATCTTTTAGATAACCATCTTTTAGGGATCGAGATAGGAAAGGGTTTTCCTGGAAGTATTTGATCGAGTAT
This sequence comes from Pinus albicaulis, assembly GCA_034641835.2. Classification (NCBI taxonomy): domain Eukaryota; kingdom Viridiplantae; phylum Streptophyta; class Pinopsida; order Pinales; family Pinaceae; genus Pinus; species Pinus albicaulis. The sequence continues at coordinate 1,100,047,359 of CM076577.1, forward strand.
GAGGCATTGTGTGGCAAGGATTACAATCGATTTTAACTTTGATAATGGTGGGTCACCCAAAGGTGAGGCTATTACAAACTCTCAGCCCTTCCTACTCCCTAATTGAAGGGGTAAAGAGTGTAAGTATCCCCGAGAAAAAAATTTCTAATTAAGACTGCAGCAATTTTTAAAAATATATTGTTGATATCCCTAGAAACGATGTAGGTTAAAGGGAGACGATTACTGGACATCTTAAAAATAGGAGGTTTTAACATATCCAGAATTTCACTTTGAGGGACACTCTCGAAATATAAATTAAACATTATTGATTTTATTTGATGGTTAAGAGATAAAAGTGTTTAGCAATGGTGCTAGCTTTGATGTAAGATGAAATAACAGAATGGGCCTATGAGCCCATATAAAAATCGAGTTATTTGTGAATGGGACCGGATTTGGAAACCGATGAACAAACCTTAGGGATAAAGTAGGTGAAGGCTTAGATGGATAGGAGGGAGTTTGATGGAGGTGAGAGCTTATTCTGAAGTATTGTTAATCCACCCTTCTCGGACTCAAGAAAGTAGTTATGTGACTTGTGGAACAACAATCATGCGTTGATCCCGATTAAGGTGACCAAGTGATTAACTCATGAGTACCATTTTTCCAACGTTGAGATATAAGTAAATTGATTTATTAAACATAAATGAACAACATTCCAAACACAAGATATTAGAAGAAGAATTCATTGAAACGAAGCGAAAGAGTTAAGCAAACACATAAAAGATACATACATGTTATTAAAAAGTCCGGAGTGGAATCATTTGCAACAAGTATTCAGCATATTATCTTCTCAAAACCGCTCACCCAAGATATCCATTTAGGAATTACTCGAGTCATTAGTGGGCTATACAATATCTATTTCAGGAAAAGTTATGAGCTGAACCTTCCTTTTATCTTTGTTGGGATTTTCTCTTTGTGATTTACCATTCAAAGACCCTTGACAAAATATTTCTCAAAGATATTATCTCTTAGTGCTTGTTGTTTCTTATAAGCAAAAACTCTGTGACATGGCTTGTGATATCCGACACTATATTTGACAGTTACAACAAATACATAACAATAAAACAATGCTTAGGGTGAAAATCAATATTTCACCCAATTTTAACGTAATGAAACTAAAAAAAAAGAAAGTAAATAAAAGGCCACATGGGCAAGTCCTAACTTTATTTTTAGGACGATGAGAGTGGAAGAACCCCACGAGTTAAGTGGATGCATGTATTTGGTTCCTGTCATTACACCCTTAATGTCAGAAAATATTATAAAACCTAGGTTTACCCAACGGTAGTAAATTAAACATGTTTCAAAAGGTGTGAAGAGGGGAAATAAAGAATTTGAATGAACAAAGCATATAAAAGAACAAGCGTGCTTTGTATTAAGGTGGGAGCTGCCGAGAAAAAGTCCTTAAAGTCTAAATAACGAAGGTTTAAAAGTGCAAGGGAAATAGTAGAAGGATGAGCCCGCTTATAAACCGTACATAAGACGAAGATTTACAGCACAAATGCGGAGTCCACGGACGATAGGAGTAAGGCGGGCCTTTCCCCCCGAATCCGATGACATGTCAGGAGCATGACACGGGTGAGTGCTCTATGGAGAGAAGGAAAAGGTCATGGGCTGTAAGTCGTTATGAAGATACTTCGTCCTTGAAGGCCGGGTCCCCAAGGTACAAGCTGTTACCATGATCCAATGGTAAGGTAAGTCCTAGGATAGGCCAGTACAGAGACCCCGATGCGGAATTTAACTTTGACATGTGATATTCACCTAACAAGAGCCTAACATATAATCCCTTTATACGCGGTCTCACGGTCGACATCCTTGTGACGTGACCCTACTCGTTTTACCCGCCATCTTTTCCCCAGGCTACCTCCCGAGAACCTATATAAGCGTATTCAGTGAGTTCTTGTGGTAAATACTCTTGGTTTAAGATTACGTATAAGCGGCAATTGCCGATGCTAGGTCAACCGGTCATTATGCAGCTTTATCCTGTCACTTTCCACGGAAGTATTTTTCTACTTCCATGGGGTATTCCATCCACTTTCATTCAAATATTTGGTTTCCCTTTTGTTTTTTAATTCTATGTTGGTCATGGATAAAGTCATGACCAAGAAATCGGAGCACAGCTCTGGCTTAGTGAGTCCCGGGGCTATCCACTGGACTCGAACCTTTTCTGGTTGCAAACCAACATCTAAAGTCTGTGACACCCATTCTCATTTTAGCGTCAAGCACAGACGTCGGGAAGCATGTGGAAAATAGAGATAGGTTTCGAGAGTCATTTATGCCGAGTGCAGCAATAAATGGTAACTCCCCCAGGTATGCCCGGTGGTCAAGTTAAATACATTGGCTCCGGATGCTCCGATGAACATTGGGGAATGTTCCTCTCGAAGCTCGGGGAAAAAATGTTCGGTCTCCCACAGAAATCATCAGAAAAAGCCACTTTGTTTTCCTACAGATTTCGAACATGGGTTTAACAAAATAACTTAACACATTCCATCGATTTGAAACTTCCATGAAGCAGGTGATTTCATTGCTTCCATTACCAATCAGTTTCCCAACTCTCCCCTTTGTAGATTCGGTGCCCAGAAGACTTATTCAAGGAATACCTTGACCTACCCCTCGCTCTTGTTGCGGTCTCCCTGGGTGTGGAAGGTTTGGGCGGGTCTCAAAATAATGTATAGCCTTTTTGGTTAATGTCTCAACTTCCAGTGTCGTCTTAGATATTCCTAGTTTTCTGGCCTCCACCATTCAAACTGGGTTAAGCGAGCTCTCAGGACTTGGGCCGTTTTCGTTTTTTGTTCATGGTCTTTTATCTTTCCTCTTCCGGCATGCTGATAAATTTGAGGTTTGGGTTTAGATAAGGTCTACGGGAATAAACTCTCGACCAAGACCATTTTTCTTTGAGTCATAACTCATCCAAAGCTTTGGAAAATGGGGTGGGTACCTTTCGAGTTTTTCTAAAATGATTTCACCCATAGCTTTTACCATCATCCATGATTCCTCTCTTAGCATGGGATTTTCACAGACTAAGAAATGGTTGTAGTATAGTGACTCAAACACTTTGGTGGTATCTTTTGATAATTATGTGAAATTAGTGCTTATGGGTAGAAATTCTCTCCCTACCAAATGCAGTTTTCTTGCCAGAATAGATTCCCTTTTAGAATACCTCCACGTGGACAGCAAGAATTTGACAAATTAAACACTTCCTCCTGCCAAAAAGGGTTTATTCTCAAGCTTCCCACAACCATTGGCCCTTTCGTTGTTAATTCAGAGCATGCCTTCCTGATGGTGGAAAAGTTTGCTTCAGGCATGGATTTGAGGCAAGGGAAATCTTGGCCCTATGATCAGAAGGAGCATCATTTCTAACATAAGGAAGAAGAATAAATCAACCCCTTACAATCCTTAGTGGGAGGCCTTTCCTTGAACGGCAGGCTAATCTTGAAACTTGGCCTTTTCTTTGCGATGGAGGCGGATTCATGTTTGTGATGGGGGAAAAAGGAAGACCTTTGCTTTAACCGAGAAGCGGATAAGAAATAGGTGGAGGAGGTTGGTGCATCGGGAGAGATTCCCCATTTCAAAAGGTGACGAGGACCGGCGAAAGAATGTATGGGAGATGAACGGTGGCTTTAGATAAATATCTGTATTGGAATCGAGACAAGAAAAACGGTATCTGCGTGATATGAATGTACGGCCTCTTAAGACTTCTCGGAAGTCTCTGACATCATAGATTGTGACTCTTGGGAGAAAGTGAGGCGGGATAAGGAACGGAGAAATCGAGGGAGACAAACATCGATTTAAGGCCCACAGAAAATATATGTCAACAAAATACCATACCGGGTTTTCTTGGCTATGGTAAGTTGTCTTGAACCCAAGCCAGTGCACGATTCTGGGACCTTGAAATAGCAATAGACATATCACAGTTCCATGCATTGACAAATGCAATTAGTTCTGTGTTTTGGCGATATGCTAAAAGATGAGGTAATGTGACTCTCCATTACTTTGAGAGCTGCAAAGTAAGCATAACCAAGTACTAAAAGAATTTCAAAAGGGAGAAGATCAACTCTAGTGCACTCACAAACAACCTACAGGTCTCCGAGGAGGTAATAAAAAGGGAAAGAAAAAAGGCACATGAGACCAGAAAGTCATCTCATCTCGTTGAATTACGACGAGGTCAGCACTTGAAACACAAAGTAAATATACCTAGCTCTCATCATGTGCAAAGAGTTGAGTTAGTCCCGGGAAGAAAGAAAAGGCAAGCACGGCCGATTCTCTTGCAAGGGAGAGGAGGAGAAAGAAAGATTTAGGAGGAAATGGATGTTTTCTATAGGGGAGGATGAATGAATTACGAGAGAACCTGGGGGATACTCATGTGTGGACTCACACCATCCCAGAAGGACTAGCTCACTCTCGAGCAACTAACTAGTACTGACTAGCCACACTTGAAACGTGAGACAAACGGGCCTCAACGGCACTCCAGGAGGGTGTGAGCTTGAAACTCTCCCGCGCGAAAAACTCCCAAAGGGTTGCCACCATGTAGAAAGGAAGCAGAGAGGGAAAGCAGGGGAAAAGGTGCGGTGGGAGAAAACCATCACTTGAGATCAGCAAGCTGAATGAAGAAGTATCACCCTCCTAGAAGCAAGGCATTTGGTGAAATTATCACGGGTGAAGAAGCATTTGGGCATTTTTGAACATCATTGAGAAATGAGGGCATTTGTATGCATTGGGAAGAGCTTCATGAAGGAGGTACGGATGCCTCCGATGGGGTTCCAAAACACAAGAGGCATGTTTCATTTAAGAGCTAAGTCCCGAGAAGAGGTGGTCAAGCGGGCATCGAGAGAAAGATTCAAAGGAAGCCATAGTGTCAAAAGGTGATAGATAAAGAGTCCGCACGTGGCATAGCTTTGAACGTTTTTGGAAAAGGTGGCGACTGATCTAGAAACATTTGAGTGGGGTGGATGGAGATAACACTTGCAGACTCCCATCATGGGAACCACTCCAACTTAGTCTACGGTCCGCTGCCGGTGTGCAGTGCCAGGTAGAACAAAGTGACCAGAACTAGACGATATACCTTGAAAAATCCGCTCGACTCGGAGTAGAAACCATGGTTTCGGTCCTCGGTAAATACTTTTCACTTTTTATCAAGTGAAATATAAAATTCCTACTCATGCACACTATGATGAACTTCTAAGGAGTTTACATTAAGGCGGAGGCACTGTATAATGCGGAACACAGTTGACACTGTCGGGAGGTGCACTGAGATTATGCCACCTGTGCTTCAGCTCTTCGCAACCATCCCTCCATGACACAACTTCTTTGCCCGACCATTGAAGATTGTTAACTCATGATTCAGCCCTAGTGACCTTTAGTTTTAATTTTTACTTTTAGTTTCAAGTTAGAGTGAGATTCACATTTCACTCTTGCAATTTACTTTTACCCATTGAAACCGTTGTGATATTTTTTATTATTTGTGAGCCAGAAATTGTAAAATGATGGTGAATGTTTTACTCTCATCATTGATTTTGATATTTTGATTAAGACTTGTAGCACATTCTACCGACGTACGGAAAAGATATTTTCCCAAAATATCTTTACGCATAATTAAAAACTCTATAAAAAGAAAGTTAACGGGGGTGAGATAAGGTTTAGTTTCCAAAAGAAGCAGGTAGAAGAACTCTGTGTGTATTTTTGTTGAGATTTTGATATTAATGTTGAAGAGCCCATTGGGATTCGGTGATAAGGGAGTTTCCGTCTCTATTGGGGATTAGATATGAATGCTTCTGATGCAATAACTCTCTCTTGTGTTTTGTAGCATAAATTTTTCATCTTGTTCATTTCCATATTTCTTATATTTGTGTTAGGATCTGAGTGCTCACATGTTTCGATGTGAATTTATCATTGATTGATACTTATATTTACTCATTTCTAGTGCTTTCAATATAGCTCTGAACTGAATATGCTGCTATTCATCTTACTTCTACCACTGGTTCTTGATGTGCTTGTATTGGAACTTTATCTTAAGTTATTCTCATGCTGTGGATTCTTATCACTACATAAGCCTAGTACATGTTTATACTCATTTCTGAATCTCGTTTTAACATTATAGTTAGTATCCATTTCATTTTCTTACATAGTTATCACCATATTATTATTTACCTACGTGGACCAATTTAGAATCCGGCCCACCTTTACGGTAGTCTTTGTCTTAAAATTATCGAATACCTTCATATATCAAGATTTACACTTTTCTACTACGGTATTACTTACCTTCGTGTTTTGAAGATTTTGTGAGTCTTGGTTCCACACCTTTGCAAACCTTTCCACTCAAGATATGATAGCAAGAGAGCCTCTTTTCTTGTCAATCTCTATAAATTTGAACTATATGCTCCTTGCTAATTAATATGTCATAGGCAACTTTGGTCTTTTACAACTCAAGTTGTCTGCAGGAGTGACAACATCTTTAAAATGTAGTTGTGGAGATGCAATTGAGAAAATATAAATCCCTAGGCCTTGACAAAATCTTTATTCACTCACGGAAACAGTGTGAACAAGAAGAGTTGAGGAAGTTGTAGATCCCTCACCTTGGTGACTCCACTACTCGATTCTGAGATAAAATCTCTTTGTAGTCCATGCTTCAGAAAGCCCATACAGTGGATACATCTCGGCCGAAAGACACCTTCGATTAATAGGCCCATAAAATATTTACATAAAGAGGTTGGAGAGAAAGACAATCAGTCATACGAGATATCCTAGATTTTCTTTTGGAAGACTCACCATCCTCCTCCTCTTAAATAACCCAAGATCAAGATCTGACTCCTTGTGAAAGCCTTGATTACTTTTTTCGGATAATCCTTCACGGAAAAGTTCAAGTTAAAGACAGATGAATCTATATAGACCACCACCCATTGTTCTTCACCACTCCTGAAGTTGAAGAAGTCAAAGTCACGAAAGTGTACGGGTGATATGATCCAACTTTTCCATCAGCTTTCAAACTATGTTCAATACATACCAATTATCATACACACTTTAAGCACACACCCCACTTTCGGTCGCCAGGATTCTCCCACCACCTCCCGACCCCCGATGGCTATTACAGGCTTCTTGTTAAACAAACAACCTTTATTTGGCATTGCCCCAAGTCTTAAATGATATGCCTCAAGATTATCTGAGAAGGAAATATTGCCTCGTTTCGTGGGGAAAATGAGATTGAGCTCGAGAGAAAGACTTGGAAGCTTTCTGTGCCTTTGAAAAAAGCTTCAATTTCAAACATCTAGACGTATTCTTAAGATCGTTTGTCGGTCCTTAGATGGAGAATCTAGAAATTAGTTTAAAAGAAAATTTGGGAGATCGCTCCATCATTACTTGGAGGGAGATGGAAAACTCCTTTCTCGGGAAATGGAAAAGAAAGATCATGGATCTTGCTAACGAGTTCAATGCACTCGGAAAATACATAGTGAGAGTGCAGTTCATTAAGAGATTCAAAAAATTGTACCAAGCCTTCCAAGCCCCGAAATGAAACCTCACAGAGGCTATCTTTGCTAAAAGTGGTACTTGTAATCTTTGATTTAGAATTGGGTTCTCTACAAGAAAGGAAGTACATACCCTAGATGATGCCTAGTGAGTGCATTATAACTGAGGCTAATTTTCCTCACGGGGAAAATCAAAGGGGATATTAGATCAAGATGCTAGAAGAAAGAGAAAAAGAAAGAGGGCATCTACATTTGGCCAAGATAGAGAGAGGCAACTGAAAACAAAATTGAAGAAATGAATAAAATGATTAAAAATATTTCAAGCAAGTTGGTGAAGCTTGGAACTTTGAGCTCAAGAGTCATCCTCTAAGACATTCCAGAATAGTCCAAATAGGGGGTTACAATCCGCGATGAAAGCCACCCTTTGCAAATACGCAAGAGCGCGGAAAGACTGACAGACTAGGTACACCCCTTTGTCCTGGAAGGTCGAATGGATGAATCCTCACAAAGACAACACTTTGCATATGAGCATGATGATACCCATCTTGCTTATTCGAATGGTGATGAAGTCGAGTGTCCTTTGCAAGAAGGTGATGGAATAGGGATTCCATTACAAGAAGATGGTGAGTCACTAAAGACCCGAGAGATCAATGAATACGCAAACGGTTTGTTGACACCGTACGAGCAATTCCATAGAAATATGACCTCGGGTCTTCTAGGAAAAGGACCGTGCACACGGATCGGAGGAAGAGGTGCCTCAAAGAAGCCGGTTGTGCGAGAGGAGAAAATAGTGTGAAGGCCCCAAATAAAGGTAAGAGCCTCTAAACGAGCCTTTAAATTCTAATGACAAATTCATTCCTCTTCAAAGTTGGCCACTACTCCAAATCCCAAGCCCGTATTTGAAAGAAGTGAAACAGATTGAAAATAAAGAGTCGAAAATATAACGAAAGAGTCCTCTTCGGTCTTTAGTACGCAAAAAGAGCCCCGAAGGAAAGTCAAAATCCCGTTCTTTAACTGAACTGTGAAATGCTTGACCTCGATGCGAGGTCTCCTCTTTTATGCTTCCTCAAAACAACCCCCATCCCAGAACCCAGTCTGAACCTCCGGAAGAAAGGCCCATGGTCATTTTTGGCCCCCATGTTGAATAATTAGATACCTTGACCCCTCCTTTCTATGTGTCATTAGTAATCCACGATTTTCTGTTATGGTTGTATGTTGGATTAGGAGGTCATAACCTCTTGAACTTGTCGATTATGGAGCAAGCTGGTCTACAAATAACCCTTCCACTGAAGACCTTTATTCTTTTGATTCCAAAAGGGTCGAGTGTGGGGATGATCAAGGACTTAGTGATCCAATTTGGCCCAGAATCGAAGCGGGGAGTGTAGTGATGGATATAGTAGTGGATGATGTCGGCTTGATTTTCGGATGTTGTTTTCAAGGTCTTGGGGAACCAAAATTGGAGGAGTCAATAAAAGCCCGGATCGACTTATGCTACTATCATGTCTTTGGAGGCAGAAGGAGGTTTGTATAGGAGACGAAGGGTTTATGAAGATGGTTACTAGGGATAATAACTCTGTTAGTTACCGTGTATAGAAAAGAATGGGAGTTCGATGTGTTGAGGGAAGACCAAGACTATGCACAAGAGCCATCATTATGTTAGATTAGAACTGAGAACACTCCTCATAAAATTAAGAAGTCGGAGTTTGGATACACTTTGATGGGGCAATTCTAGAGAAGGGAGGCAATTTAGAGGTGCTGCGATTTCTCCCACGGCAAATGGGTTCCATTATCTTTTAAATGGAAATTGTGAAGCTGCGAAAAATGTATTTACAAATATGGCTTTCTTGCTCTTAGCATTGCAAATAGCTAGAAGCATGAACATTCGAAGCCTAAAGGTTCTAGGAGATTCGGAACTAGTAGTGAGGCGGATGAAAAATCGGTGCAAGCTAAACACTCGCATGATTGAAGGCTTATAGGAACTGAGGTGTGGGACCTGGTGGAAAATTATTTCTGGAATTGGCATTCGGTTGCTCTGAGAAAAATAGAATGAGACTCTCTTGCTGGCTACCGGTACTTTCGACCTCCTCGAGAATCCTCTCTGCAGATGTGAAATTGAAGTTCGTTATCAACCTTCCAATTCCATGTTCTCAAACAACACAAGCAAGTGTTTAGGGATGAGAATCAAATGAGAAATTCATGAAGAAACTATTGGAGAAATTCTCAAATATGGAGATAGATGCTTATGAAGAAAAAGCAGAAGACCTTTCCCAAAATAAATGGGAGAAAAAGGTGGCGACTTGGTCATAAAGTGTTGAAAATGAAGGGAAATGTTATACTTTGAGGTCTAGTACCTCTAGAAACGTTGTTAAAAAAAATTATGTCCCATTACTGACCAAGAAAAGTGGTGAAAATTAGATAGAGACATGAATCTTGGCACAAGAAGCCTGATCAAAAAATTGTGTTGTTTAATAGAAAGTTGAGGGAAGAATATAAAAGAAACTTCTGAAACTATTCTAGTCGCACAGATGTTTTCTTGGTCATATCAGAGCCACAAAGACCTTAAACATTAACATCATCTGACATAAGATTCCTCTAAAAGGAGATGTGAAGCACGCAAGCAGAAGCTGGAGCAGTTAACCCACGCTACTTCCCTTCCGCATGAAAAGTCAAGGGAATTATTAAAGGCCCATTCGTGCCATTGAATTTCTGATGGGTGGCCAATTTGGTCCAGTCGAGCAGAGAATGTAGAGATAAGGTTGTGTATTGATTTCGAATTAAACCGACATCCTTAAAGATAATTACCTCTTACAGATGGATCATATTTTATGAAGGTAGTAAAGACTTCAGAGATGGTTTTCTTGGATATAATCAGTGTTTGTGCTCCCAAAAGGATCAAAAATATTTGCCTTTACCACACCTTGGGGTACATTTATGTATGCACACGGATGCCTTTCGGGCCAGTCAGTACGAGGGCCACTTTCCAAGAGAGCCATGGATATTGCCTTTTTGGGAGACGAGAATAAGTTCATGGTGGTCTGCCTCGGTGTTATCCTTTGTGTTCTCAAGACGATGTAGAGCATATTGAACATAGCAGACTTTTAGAAGTCTGGGAGTATGATGTCTCTCTAAACCCTCGAGAAATCATTGTTTGAATTAGAGGAGATGACCCTATAGAGGCACAATGTGACAAAGGATGGGGTGAAAATTGACCACTATTAGGGTGAGTACCTGTCGTCATTGTCAGAGATCATTTCTCTTATTACATTTCATTTTGGGTGTCTGCGTTCATCCAATCAGGTTGCATTCCATTAGAAGCATAGATTGTATCGACAGAAGGGTCTTTATCTCTCATTTTCCCTCATGTCATGCTCTATTTGAAAACATCTCCCGATCATTAAAGTTCATCAAAATTCATCGAGTAAATTTTACAGTCATTTAAATCATTGGATGGTCTTTTGGTCGACAAAGAGTTTTTAGGGTTTTTTAGGTCTTTTAGGTCTAGGGATTTGAATGTTCGAATGTCGAAAAATGCCAGTGGGAGCCCCGAGAGAAGGAGGATGAGAATAGGTTTCATTTAAAATTTTCATCATCAATAATGCTTTCAAAAGATAATTGTTCTTCAAAACTTTGTTTTGAGAGAAATAGTCAAATTTATTATTTGTAATGAATATATAATTTTTTAAAGTTTTCCGTCACAGAAGTATTTCAAATGCATTTTTAGTCGCCTTTGCATAGAATTTCATACCAACTATCCTATAAAAAGTAGCCAAGAGTTTACGTCATTATTAAAAAATCAAAATGAAAGCAACGAGTTATGAGCAAAGTGCAAATGAAAATTAGAAATTGGGTTTGTAAATAAAATCAAAGTCCTTTGCGTATATAGGATATTTTAAGTATTCCATGAACTCATTTGCATGCAAAGAGTTATCAAAAAGAGCAGAAGACATGAGGAGGAAGCAATTGACATTTGAAGAATGAAAATGTGTTGAAAGCAGTGGCGGCGCGTTGGCTAAATGGTGCAACGCAATGAGGCGCAAGCAAAAGAGGCCGATTTCCACGATTAGTAAAATTACCTTTAGTGCGTGCGCCTGACTGCTGACGACGTTGAGGCATTATGTGACAGCAAAACAAACACCCCGATTTCATCGATGCGACCCGAAAAAGCTCAAATTTCTCGGTCCCTATTTGTTCATGTAAGTTCAAATGTAAGTTCAAATCATTTTGCTGCATGCATTATTCGAGTTAGGTGTAGTTTGGAAGATTGATTTTGAAAGTTTGAATGCCAAATTATAAACCCTCTATTTTATCAAAAATGCTACTTAGGGTTTTGAAATGATGTTTTAAAAGTCATTTTTATGCCAAATGCTTATTGTTACTATCTTTTCCCACACCTTGATTCGCCTTCCATTATTGTAAACCTATCATCATTCTCGATCCCCTATTCCCTTATAATCCCAAATTTACTCATTCCTATCTCTAAAACCTACAATTCCCTATCACCATCCTATCCTCATTTCAAAAATCCTAAACCCTACCATTTCTTATCATTATCCCTTTCCCTCATATCACTTAGGCTTGTTCCATTGTCTACATTGTCGAATCGAGAGAAGTTTAAAAGGGCAAATTCACTTGGTTGCGATCCACTTTCCACATTGCCTTATTTCACGCCTCCTTTCCTATTTGACAATATTTGGCAATTGAAAACAAAAACACCAAATTCTCACATTCTTCATCTCATTTAAGCCAGCATGAACTTTCCAACACCATGGAGGCGGACAAAGTACATTATGTAATAGAGGCAGGTGACTTTGCATTGGGCGCATGCACAGGGAGGAGCGAAACATCGAAAGGGCCTCATCACTCAAATCTTGTTTGAAGCTTCTTTGGTGAGCATGGCACATGATGGAAATTCACTCCAAATTTCAGCAAATTTGGAGTAAATTTTGTCATTTTGAAATTTTGAAAAGTTTTGCAAAACGAGGTTTTAGACGCGTCGTCATAAAAGCAGCACGCTTATGATTGGGGAGATCCCTTTGGAGGAAAAATTGGTATTTCTGGATTTTATGAAAATTGCATTTCAGGAATAGGCAGAATTTCATCAAATTGCGGGTGGCCTAAAGGGTCAAAAAACACTAAAATGCCTTTCTACCACCTTTTGCACAGAACCGATCTTGGAGATTGAACTTTTGGAGGAAAATGGACACCAAATATAGAAATTCCATGGGTTGGAAATTAGGCGAAGCGGTTCCAATGAGCTATCATGAGCTCAATTTGGACTTGAGAAGTGCCTCAACGAGGTTCAAAGTGGCACGACGCATTGAGTTTTTGGGCACGACGCATAAATTTGGCCTCATTTCACTCCTCGGCTCGAAGTGCTTGATTTTTATTAGTTACATTTGATGTAACTATTGATATATCTTGATGTAATTTGGTGACTATGATGTAATTTTGGCACATGTTGCATTCTAAGAAGGGATTCATCCGCTCAAAAATTGAAATTTAAATGAATGAATCGAGTTTCCTACCATATGAGGCAAGTTGTTTTTGATTGCCTAGATTTTAGTTCCTTGTTTAGAATTGGTTGAAAGCAGCTCTAGAAGGATAAGGCTCATTTCCCCTAGAGGCATGGGAAGGGGTTAGACTTGTCTATATATTGTATTTTCGAGACATCTTCATGGTTGGACTCTTGGGAATATTTTTTGGCACCTCGTTGTATATTCATCTCGATTTTTGGCAAAGGAAAGACGAGGTTTTGCAACACTTGTTGGGATCCTTGTGGCTCTAAGTTTTGATGATTTTTCTCATGTATCTGTAGTTTCATTAATGTTTATGTATTCCATTTCCCTTCTCTTTACTTCCAAAATTAAACAAATGAGTAACTAAGGTAGAATTCATTGGTTCATGGTGCTCTGCCTTAAACTTTTGTTTAGTTTTATGTTTAAGATTAGTTTAGAGGATCCTTGCACCTTCTGCCCTCTTGACTCCTCGATAGTATTTTCTATCCATTCGTGAATCTAAAACATCAAACCATTGCCTTCCCCACCTATGACCCAAACCTCTGTAATTTTCCTCATCCCAAAGCCCAAAATTTTTTTACCCTTTTTCGAACAAAAAACCCTAAAAATCATTCCAAACTCCTTGATTAATATACCTAGCCTAAAATTAGCACTCATTCGAGTCATCTCTGAGCCTATTAGCCATTTTCTTTGAGATTGACACGGAGGGAGCCCTCTGATACGGTAGGTCTAGCTACCAGAATTTGACGTGGTTTGATGTTACCTTGAATTCTGCCTTCCTTTCGGCCTAAGGTGGATTTGGGAAATAACATAGTGGCGACCATCACGGGAAAATGGTTTGCTTGTTGGTGTTATTTTTCATAAGCTACGACCAGACTTGAAGTTATGCGGATAGCCTTGAAAAAATGTGTGATTGCATTAGCGAAAGTAGATAATGACTAACCCCCGATTGATCTGCGAAATTAGCTTGTAAACGTAAGCATCTAAACTTGTAAATTTCACAATTTATATATCAGAATTTAGATACGATGGTTGATGGTGGACAACGATCAAACATAAGAAAGTGAAATCATTCTGGTGACTCAACTCAATGTGAGGAACTCCTTTGAAGTTCAACTCTTTCGATAAAATGGAAGGATCTTACACAAAGTATAGGTATCCAAAGTGGAATGGTATTTAGGATCCCTAGTCACCTTTCTTGTAAATTATTTCTTTGTTGTTCTTGAAGCTATCTTTGAAAAGTTTTCAAAAATTTTTTGTATGATAAAGGTGATCAAAATCTTAACAAACCTATTGAAAGAGTGTAAATATTGAGTTTCCCCTTTGATCTGCAGCCTCCTTACTTTCCCACATCTCATGATGACTCTCTTGAGATGCGATGAGCCTAAGAAAACAAGCGATCCCATAGCTCTTGTATATACTCCTACACCTTATATAGTTCGAGATAGGTATAAACCTCTTGTTTTATACTATTTGTTCTTCATACTTTCTAAAAATTATGACCTATATCTACTAAGATTTGACGGTGAATGTAACAATGTCAATCTTGAGCAACATGTGCGAGAATGTTGAGACTTTTCTAGATCTTTTTGAAGTTGATGATGAAGATGTTAGTATTGAGCTTTTTGCTCTTTCTTTTCAAGACGAGTAGAGAGTTGGTTCAAAGCCACCGCACGTCACGAGCATCTCATATTTCGACGATTGCGTCGAAGTTTTCCTTCGCGAGGTGGGTGATCGGATATAATCCTTTCCTTATTATAGAAGAGTATAACCGGTGAAAAAGGCCCCACTTACCACAGGAGAGCAGTACAATTTTACGCGATTTAGCTCATAATTATATTTTGATGCGGTGATATAAGACCTTCTCCTGAATCTGCTCTCTTCACTACTGGGTGCCTTTGACCGGAAATGGAGTTTCAGGTGAGAGAAAAGAATATTGCAACACTTCACAAGGATGCGAACAATCGGTAAATGTGAGGCTCATTTACTGGATCCGAAGAGCAAGGTTGAAGGAAGAAGAGATGAAAAACATGGATGCGAGAGAAATCGATATCTCTAGAGGTAAATCTTGACATGTTGGTAAGTGAAATAGAAAGAGATGATGCAAATAACATGCAAGGAATGAGTATACCATGGCTCGATGATTGAAGAAGAACAAATTTAACGATCAAAACATTTTGTTTCTTATTCCGGTTGTCATAGTGATTGTTTTATAGATCATCTTGAAGAAGAGAGTTGTTGATATGACATATGCTTGATGATGTGTTTTATCTGTGTTTGCCTCGATTTGATCAGTATGATGATGATTATGTTCTTCAAAACGAAGTTAATCTTGCGGACAAACATCGGCTAGTTTGTGTGAGGAGGAAGTTCCTTCCAACTGACTCGAAGTATAATGATCCTTCGATACGTATCGACTATTACAATGATGAGAAAGTGAAGCAAATTTTGAATTAAGTGAAGGATCTTTGCCTTTTTTTATTCGTTTAGGTTCATCGACGACAACTATGCAATCAAAAATCAGCCCTTATGTAAACATGAGATTTGGACCATCTTGAGGGCAATAAAAGCTTAGTTAAGACTTTTCATGGTATTCAGAGTTACGACCCCGAATGCCATTGATTGTTAAGTTGCGGATGAGGACTTGGCGGCACATGTGATCAAATGATACAAGATGACTCCATACCATTTTTGTTTTGAATCATTTCAGTTTTTGAAGGGTAAATTATAGTAAATCTTCAAATGAAGCGACTGTAAAAATCCAACAATCTCTTAATTTTAATGTGGAGGATAGAGCAGATAGCAGTTCTTGAGCAAGTTGTTGATGAGAAATATTCTCTTGAAATGGCGGTAAAAATCACGGATACAAAATTCTCCAAGCTACTAGATTTGCGGCCACCAAAACGAAATTGAAGGTCGGATTGCACATGAAGTCGTGGAAGTTGAAATACATGATTTAATGATGCAAGAAGATTAAAAGCCCTTTTGTTTGAAGAATTTGATTCATAAGGCAAAATCTTTGTAATGTCTCTAAAGAAAAGGATGAACAACCAGGTAAGATGTCATACGGTTTTGATGAGATACATTACGTGAGTCTTCTCAAGTTTTGATGATCCTATTGCTGTGTGTTGGATGATGTTTCTTTGTAAAATTCTTCTCCATTGTGTGTCATGAGGAAAGATATTGATAATAATCTTATTCAAAAGTCGCCTTCATTGTATTGTTTAGCAGTTGTTCATTGCTTAGCCCATGTCAATATTTGGGTCATATGAGGTCCAGTAAAGGAGATTTTGTTCTCTATTTGGAATCAGCTCCAAAAGTTTGGTTATTCACGAAATTAGGATCCTTTTGACGACTTCTTTATGAGTCACCAAAAGAAAGCAGCCACCAGGATGTGAAAATGCTTAATATCATTGTAGAAGATTACCGGACAGACGATAATGTATTAATGGAAACCAGCCATTTATGTTTATGAAGATCCTTTTGCAATTTTCTTGAAGTCATCTAGTCAGATTTAGCTTACACTTTAAAGTTTATTAGCGATCCAACTTGATTCAGTTTCCATGGGGTTACCTTCGGTTCTTCAATTTTCTTACTTTGAAGTAGAAAGCATTTGGGAAGAAACCAAATAGCGACCGAGGATGCTCACATGATTTCATAGCTCTCCATTCACTTGGTCAATTGGTGAAAAAAATTCTTAGAGTAGGTTTCTTTGAATAAACTCAGTTTTGAACATCTTTTCCTGATCTTCCGATTATGTTTTAGTCATGTTTTTATAAATATGGTTTATTCACTGGTTTTCATTTTTAGGCCTTGGTAGGATTTTTAGTGATAGATTGAGTCAAAGTTTTGTGTTGATTTGTCAAGTCAGTGACTCCATGGCCCAATGGAGCGAAGAGTCTGTGCTCTCCCAAGATGCCAACTTGTTTCTTGGCACCTCCAAGGAGTTGGAGCTACCATCCCCATTGGAACCAATCATTAGAGTCGGTCTATCCACATCTACAGCAGTCAGGAGATCATTTCTCTTATTGCATTTCATTTTGGGTGTCTCGTTCATCCAATCAGTTGCATTCCATTAGAAGCATAGATTGTACGATAGGAAGAGGTCTTGCCATCTCATTTTACCTCATCATCCATGTATTTGTGGCTTGTTTGATCATTAAAGTTCATCAAAATTCATAGAGGTCAATTTTAAATTAAATTCCTTGAAAATCACATGGATAGGGTGTAATTAGGCAAAGAGTTTTTAGGGTTTTTAGGTCTTTTTAGGTCTAGGGTTTGGTCTTCGAGAATGTCAAAAATACCAACGAATGAGAGGAGATCGAACAAGTTTCATTTCAAAATTTTCATCATTAATAATGCTCAAAGATGATTCTTCTTCAAAACTACTGTTTTGAGGAAAAATAGTATTGTATTTGTAATGAATATGTAATTTTTAAAAGTTTTAAGTCATGAAATATTTTCAAATACGTACACAATTCGCCTTTGCAATTTCCATACATTATCTTTAAAAAAGTAACCAAAGTTTCGTCATTATTAAAAAATCAAAATGAAAAGCAAAAACGAGTTATGAGCAAGTACTAAAGTACAAAAATTAGAAAGTGGGTTTGTCTAAAAGAAAATCAAAGTCCTTTGTGTATATCGAGATATTTTCGTATTCAACAAACTCATTTGCATGCAAGAGTTATCAAAGAGCGAAGACAAATCGGGAGGAGAGCATTCGGCATTTGAAGGCCGAAATGTGTTGAAAGCAGGAAATTTGCAGTAACGTTGGCTAAGTGAAGCGTGACACTTATTTGGTATATATGATGCACAACCAATTTCACATTGTAAATTACATATTTATGGCCTTTGCGGCTGCCACAGGCAGCGTTGGGATGTTGCAGCAGTACTTGATGTTACCAGAACTGTGATCTGTTAAAAAAAACTCAAATTCTAAAATTATATTTGTTCCATGTAAATTAAAATCATTTTGCTATACTGTATTATTAGGTTAGGTGTGGTTTGAATTGATTTTGAAGATTTGTTCTCAAATTATAAACCCTCTCTTTTGTCAAAACTTCTCCTTAGGGTTTTTGAAATGATGTTTAAAAGTCATTTTTATACCAAATACTTGTTAAGTGTACTATCTTTTTCCACACTTTATGATTCCTTTTCCATTATTGTAAACCTATCATCATTCTCAATCCCTATTCACTTATAATCCCAAGTTACTCATTCTATATCTAAAACCTACAATTCCTATCGTCATCCCTATCCACATATCATTTTAAAAATCCCTAAACCTACCATTTCATATCATTATCCCTTTCCTCATATCCACATAGCTGTTCCATTGTCTCTACTTTACCTTCAATTCAAAGTTTCAAAAGGAAGAAAATTTCACTTGAGATTTCTTGAATCTATTATCATTGTATTTCCCGCTTACTCCTTTCCTATTTGACAATATTTGAAATTGAAAACAAAAGCAATGAATTATCATTCTTCATCTCATTGCTTCAACATGAACTTTCAACACTATGGAGTGGAACCTGGTATTATTATATGGAAGCCAAGGCAGTGACTGCAAAACATTTGCATGCACCGGAGGGCAGCGAAGCGTTAGAAGGGCTGATCCACTCCAAAGCTTGGCGAAGCTTCTTTAGGTGAAGCATGGAACATGATGGGGGACATTCACTCCCAAATTTCAGCCAAATTTGGAGTAAATTTTTTCATTTTTGAAATTTTAGTTTTAAAGCAGGTTTTCTACGACAACGTCCACGCCATAACGCGGCGCTTATGATTAGGAGATCCTTTGGAGGAAAACTTGGTATTTCTAGATTTTTTGATGAAAATTTGTACATTTTTAGGAATGGTAGAAGAATTTCATCAAGTTAGAGTAGCCTAAAGGGTGAAAACACTCACGAAAATGGCGCTACATACCTTTTGCACACACCAGGAGCAGTCTTGGGAGATTGAACTTTGGAGGGAAAATGGACACCAAATCTAGAAATTCCACTTGAGTTCAAATTGAAACGAAGGATTTCAATGAGTTATCATGAGCTCAATTTGGACTTCGTTAAGTGCCTCAAACTAGGCTCAAAGTGGCGCGATACCTTGCGTTTTTGGAGTGCGACTCATAGAAATTTGGCCTCATTTCACTCTTGACTGAGAAATTCACCAGTTTTGACTAGTTTTACATTTGATGTAACTATTGATCTATATTGATGTAATTTGGTGACTATGATGTAATTTTTGCACATACCCACTTTTTCTGAGAGGTTATCACTAAAAGTGAAAATTAAATGAATATGAATCGGAGTTTCCTACCATATAGAGGCAAGTTGTTTGATTGCCTGAATTTAGTTCCTTATTTGGGAATTCGTTAGGCTTGACTCTAGAAGGATGAGCTCGACCATTAGAGGCATGGGAAGGGTTTAGACTTGTCTATGTAATGTATTTTTACGAGACATATTCATGGTTGGACTCTTAGGAATAGTTTGGCACCTCATTGTATATTCATTTGATTTTTTGGCAAAAGGAAAGACCGAGTTTTGCGTACTTGTTGGGATCCTTGTGGCTGCGAGTTTTGATGATGTTTTTTCTCCATGTATCTATAAGTTTCATTAATGTTTATGTGTACCATTTCCCCTTCTCTTTGTAGAAATTAAACAAATGAGTAACTAAGGTAGAATTCATTAGTTTGTTGGTGCTTTCTGCCTTAAAATTTTGTTTAGTTTTTTATGTTTTAAATCGGTTGAAGAGATCTTGTACCTTCCTGCCCTCTTGACTCCTCCTTGATCTTTTCTATCCATTCATTGAATCTAAAACATCAAATCCATTGCCTTCTGCCCAAACTTGAACTCTGCAAAATTGGCCTCATCCCCGAGCCCAAAGCGCACTTTCCCTTTTTCCAACAAAAAGCCCTAAAATAATTCCAAACTCCTTGATTAATATACCTAGCCTAAAATTAGCACTCATTTCGGTCATCTCAAGGCCTATTGATATATTTTACTTGAGATTATTTTGGAGAGAGCCCTCTCTGATACGGTAAGTCTAGCTACCCAGACGAGAATTAACAGTTTGATGTTACCACAGACTTCTTGCCTTCCCTTTTAGCCTAAAATTGGATTTGGGAAATAATAGACCCTAAAATGGTAGAGGTTATAAATGGCATATAGTTCCCTAGAAATAAATAAGAGGTTCAAGTATTCCTTAGGCGCATTAATTTTAGAAGGTTCATTTCAAATTATGCGAGAGATAGTTCGGCATATAATTGACATGCTCAAAAATAATAATGAAGTAAAGTGGTCTCTGATTCATGAGAGGCCTTTATTAGGATTAAAATGATTTTTGTACAAGCTCTAGTGTTTGCTAGAGCAGTTAATAACTAAGCCTTTCTATGGATTTTTCCATTTCATCACCTTATACGGTGGTAGGGTTTTATTGCAAAGAATGAGGAAAATTGCAAACCTGTTCTTTCCTCTTGTGATGCTGAGTTGGAAATACAACATCCTATAAAAGAAAAGATTATGCCTTGATACAAAGTCCCTGAGGCGTTTCTAATGTATGTTCTGCCCGATCTTCCATCACTGTTTGTACTAGAGTCGTAAAGGATATCCTTTTGGTCCAAGGAGATAGTGAGGAAAGAGAGGCAAATGGATTGCGAAGATACAAGAATATGAGCTAGAAAGCCATCCTTGAGTTAATTAAGGGCAGGGATTAGCTAAAATCATCGAGAATCGGAGTACCGGGTTCTGGGCATAAATCTTTCTATGATAGCAAACGAAGAGTCTGAAAAGACAAATGAGTGTGGGATAGAGATGGCTACTCGAGAAGACTCACATGAAGTATCTCCTCGATCCATGAGTATAAGGACATTGTTGAATATATTTTGACTCGGATGCCCCCTAAGCATGTGAAAGCGAAATACGAACATTAAGGCTAAAGTCACAGAGAAATTCATGGTTGCCAATGGTCGTGTTTGGAGGGCTCTACGGCATCCCTGCTCACGTAATCTTCTGAGAGAATGAAGTGGAGGAAATAATGGTCGATTTTCACAAGGCATGCAATGAAGTCTTTCTGACTAGAGAGCCAATTCCCATAAAATTTTGAAAGGTAGTTTCTTCTGGCCAAAACTCTTTGGAGATGTGTTTTCTAAGTCGGGCTTTGTGAAAAGTGCCCCGAAAAATTCACGAAAGCGAAGTTTGCACCTTTGCCCATGATCCACAATACATATAGATGAACCATTCCAGCAATGTGGGATTGAATTTATTAGTGAAATTCACCCAATGATGAAGCGACATAAATGGATATTAAGCACTTGATTATTTCACTAAATAGGTGGGCTTGATCTTGTGAGGGTCTGTGAGACTTGGTAGTAATAAAGTTTACGGAAGAGAACATCATCTCGAAGTTTGGTTTCCCTACCAGATTTTTCAACGACAATGCCCAGACACTTTGATGCCTTTAAAATTTTCAGCTTACATGACAGTATAAAATTGTATTGTGACATTCCACCACCTACTACACGCGGGGAAATGGTCATGAGAGTCTTGAGCTAAAACTTCTGGTGGGAAACCTAACGAAGAAAGTCATAAATGAAAGTGGGAAAGATTGCGATTCTCGGCTAAGTTCTCTTTATGAGCAGCAGGGATCACCAACAAGAGATCAACGGAAATCTCATATGAGTTGGTATACGGAAATGATTTTCCCATACGATTGGCATTACCGAGTGGCTAGATTCGTACGAGAGTGTCGAGGAGGAGCCGGGAATGACATTACCAAGAGGATGAACCGATTAGTAGAACTAGAGACCGAAATCAATTGAATCGGGGAGGTTAGCAGAATATCGAGAAAAATGAAGGACTTGTTTGATCAACATTCCAAAAGAAAAAAGATACGAGTCGGGGATTTAGTCTTTCGGAAATGGGATATCCCGAAAGAAGCAGAAGAGGGAAGCATGAAGAGGTGATCCATTATGGTTTGAGTCCCTTCAAAATTTGTTGAGCAGGGGAAAACAACAACATTCAAGTAAAGTGCAGCAGAGTGGTGGCATGGCGTGCTGTCTGGATAAGTTGGTTCCTCAAAACGCTAAAGCACTGATACCAGGATCTGGTGTAGGAGGGCCCTATATGTCTATTCTACATTATTTAGCCGCTTCTATTTTTATTTTTTTAATGATGTTTGTTGTGGAGAGTCATGAGAAAAAGGAAAGGTGCTAAGAGTCATGCACAAAGAGGGTTAACGGATGATGCACCCGAAGTTCTCGATACGTTGAGATACGGTACTCTTCCCAATTAATTAATGTTGATTATATCATTACACCCTTAATGTTGAAGAAGATTATAAAAAAGACGATTTTACGGAATATTAGTAAATTGGCTTATGTTTCAAAAGGGTGTGAAGGGGAAATAAAATACGAATGAAGCCATATATAAAAAAGGGGGAAAGCGGCGCTTTGTAGTAAAGGTGGGAATATGACAAAAGCGTGATCTAAATATGCAAAGGTTTAAAAAGTGTGAAGGAAATAGATAGAAAGGCAGAGGCCACCGCTTATAGTCCCAACACGCATAGACGAGGGACCCGCAAGCACAATTAGGGAGGGGTCACAGAACCCCGATAAGGGTAGGCGGGAACCTTCCCCCCAGGGCGATGATGTGTCAAGGAGCATGACATGAGGTGAAAGCTCACTATGGAAAAGGTCATGGGATTGAAAGTTACGAAGATCGCCTTTCGTCCTTGAGAGGCGGGTCCCAAAATCATTGTTACACGATCCATGGTGAGATGAGATCTGGATAGCTGAATCAAGACAGTACAGAAGCATTCTTTGCCAAACGCGTGGTATTCACCTAACAAGGTCAACATCGATCCATTTATCTGCGTGTCACGATTGACGTCCTTATAGCCGTCGACCCCCACTGTTTTACCCGTGCTCCATCTTTTCTCGAGCACCTCGGAATTTTGTATAACTTTGTTTAGTGAGTTCTTGTGGTAAAATAATCTTGGTTCTAGTCTTGTATAAGCGAAAGTGCCTAGTACCGAGTCGGCCAGTCATTATACAGCCTTACTGCGTAGAAAGCTCCCAGAGCCATTTTCTACTTGCGGAGTGACTATCCCCACTGTTCCATCTAGTTTCCTTTTGTTTTTAATTCTATGATGGTCATAGGTGAAGTCACGGCCAAGAAATCGAGCCCAAAATCCCCAAACCTGAGGGCAGAGGCATCCCTAGACCCAAACCTTTTCACAGTTACAAGCGGGCATCAACACTAGTACATTTGGAAATTCCGACACTTGGTTTTGTGGTTTGACAAATGTGATTTTAAATTTTTCAATCACTTGGCAAATGCTTCTCTGACGTTGAAAAGGAGATATGTGTCTGAGCACTTAGACAAAGTGTCACAATTGCGATGTTTGGAGGAAGACGTCCCACAATTGCGACACACTATGCCCCAAAGCGTTTCATTATGACGATTGCCTCCAAGCATTAGCAAGAGTGTGACACGATTTCTAAGTGTCGTAGTGCGATGTTTGGAGGCATCCCGCTCACCAATAAGCGACGCTTTGTCATTGTTTGTATAATGACACTTATATGCATGCTACATAAAAAATCGAAACTTATATGTGTAGCTACATAAAAATCTACATTGCTATATACGCTACATAAAGAAGGCAGTTTTATTAAAAACTACATTAGCATTGATGGCATTTAGCCCTCGCGTCGCCCTTAGCACTTGTGAAACGGCATTGCGCCTTGGCTCTTTTGCCCGAACGGCATTCGCCCTCAACATTTCTCCCTCGGCTCTTGCATAATAACATTTTCCCTCGAGCGTGCGCCCCTCGGCTCTTGAACAACATTAGCCACACGTTAGCCCACGAGGCGTTAAGCCCTCGGCTCTTGCCCAGACAACATTACTTCTCGGCTCTTATGGAAAGAAACAATTCACCCTCAACTCTTGCAAAATGGTAAGTTCTTCTGGAAGTGGCTTCCTCCTATAGTAGAAGATTTGACTCTATTTGGGTTTTTGGTCAATTCATTGGATTGTGTTAGGCTATAGGGTTCTCTCTAGATGTCTTCCCAATGTTCTTTCGGATGAGTTTGAAGAGGATGTGTAAGATGTGTTTGTGCTTGCATGAATTTGACTCCACTAGTTTCATGAAGTTTAAGCTATGGATTTTAGTTCGAAAAACTCATCCATCTCAACCTTTCCAGTGGTGCCCTTGAGTGCAGTCTATATTGAGGTGAAGTGCAAAGTGATAGAATGGGAAGCCAAAGAAGAGTTATCAACTTATCACAAGGGTAGTACTCAGATCGAAAGTGATGACTTTAATTCTCTAGATTTGGGGATTTTACGATATTTGGGGATTTTACGATGACATGCAAAGGTCATCCATACAACCATATCAAGGTCAATGTTGAGATCATTCTCATATAGATATGAGTCAGCATTATAAGGGTTAATATCATCATCACTATCCATGGAAGCTTCGAATGGTTACAAAATGTTTATGTGATTGTGGTTGGCTCATTTATAATTATTACCCATTTTACGGTAGAGCACGAAACACTAAATATGGCACAGGTAGAACCTTTACAACAAGCAATGGAATTATGCACTTCATCGATAACCAAATAGCTCACTTTAGAAAACTTTTCATAATCTTGAAATTTAGATATACTATAGAGAAAACAATTACATGATTATTATTCATGCTCAATATATTAATATACTTTTTACATTGAGCGAAGAAGAAACAAGCAAATGCTAGCCATCATACAATGCTTTGACATAAGGTTTGAGTGTCATACTTGAAAAAAGAACTCATCCATTGATATTTATAATCATTTGAGTTATTCAAGTTAAAGCCTTGATGTCAGAGCTCGAGATTCAATACCCTCTATTATCTTCATCACCCAATAGAATACATTTGAAAATTTTCCCAAAAGAAACGCTTATTAAATTGGTATGCTTATTTCTCCACTGCTTTAAAACCTACATTTAAATGAAAACAAGCATTGCATTTCAACTACAAAAATTTACTAGTTTTCAAATGTAAATGTGTGCATCATATGTGGGTATTCCTTTTCCACTTTCACATTATCGAGAATGTATGCGGTATAGTTCATATTTTTTGTGATTTGAATTATCTTGAAAAAGGAAAGGTAAATTATTTCACATGGAAAAGAAAGATTTTCCCTTTTTACCTGTGAAATGATTTCAATAAGTTCCATTTCTGCAGAAACTCCTGAAGCAGGGAACCAAATAAAGAGCCATGTCCTCCAATGGACATCATTTGACTTCTGATAGCCATTGCACCATGTTGTTTCTTATATTACATCACGATAGTTTCTTAGGTCATTTCTTGTTTGTAGGATGAAAAACAACCAAAGAAATTGTGAAGATCCCTTTCTAAATAAATATTGACCATCTCTCAATCATATCTCAACTATTTTTATTTATTTAGTAATTTGCTTACTTTGAGAGAAATTTGACACTTTTATAAGGAATATAACATAAAAACACAAAATGGGGAAGGAATTGATGAGGTAGATGACCTTTAGTTGTTGTCAATTCAGAAATTGATAATACACAATGCATGTTTGTACTACAAACTATATTCCTTCCCAGGTTAGGACCAGGCAGCCAGATCAAAGTTGTAGTTCTAACTTCTTGTATTAGTTCATCAATCTTGAAATTAGACATTACTGCATGTTTTCATTGCTTCATGTTTGGAATAATTTCATTATGTATTGTATTAGGAAATTAGGAATTATGATTATTATTACTTTGTATGGATGTTTGTTAAGTTAATTTTAATTTTGCATGGTTTAGTGTGAAATTATTCTTGTGTGCCCTGAGCAGGAATTGAAGGAATGCCAAGAATGAGAACCATAGCTTTTAGTAGTATTGTTTCTTATGCCAAAAACCCCCTCAACATCACTTCTTATTAGTTCTTAACAATAGTGTTTTGTAAACAATTTGAGAATTGATATAGAAAAATCTACACCTTCTCAAGATAAAGTCCTAAAGCTAAAGTGTGATACCATGTGTAATTCGATAGCCCCATTGTCACCTCACAACCTCTTTTCACTTAATTAGCTCTCCTCCAACTCAGGGGTTCTCCCTAGTGAATTTTAGGGATCTAATGGCCCAACCAAACCAAGTCAAGAGCTAACTCTCTATGTTTACTACTATCAATCAAAATATTGAACAATAGGGTTAGACATGCATCCTGAAGATAAAATTTCGGTGTTTTTGGGTAATTTCAAAGGGAAAGTCCCCAAACACATATAATCAAGGAGTTATAGCATTGATTTCAAGCGATAAATATCAACAAAATGAATTTCAAGGATGTTGAAAGGGAAAAAGGTGTTGGAAGATGAAAGTGCCTTGCCCAAATTCTCTGAGATTTTTCAATAAATTTGCTCAAAAAGCTTCAGCGAAGGCCCTTCAAGATCGTCTCCAACAATGCTATACCACTTAAACTTCAACAATGTTGCTCCAAAATGTCCTCAAGGTCTTCAAAACAAGTTTACTAGAAGTTGCTCCAACAATATATTCAATAGGGTCTTCATTTTCAACTCATCTCTTGTTTGGGTGCCTTAATGTGCAATGACATGTTCCAGGTGAATTCAATGCAAGGCATATTTGAAACTCTAAATCGTAATATTGGGTATTATTATTAGAAATTATTTGAGTTTTCATTTTGTGTTTTCCAAGTTAGATATTTTTTCAAAGTTTGCACATTTATAATTTTTATTACGATGTGGCAGGACTGATCAAGGCGTTATAGGAACAACCCAGGGATGGGATGATCACGAGAAGAGGTCAGTGAAGAACATGTAAAGTGCGAGCGTTGCTATATCTTGAGGTATTTTAGTTATTTGCATAATTGAAATAATATTAATTTTGTTCAAATATGAAAACACTAGCCATGGTCACCTTGATTCCTCTTTGAGGAAGAGGCTTTCTTCATCCCTATCTCCAACGCTCTTGTTGCGAAAAAAGGCACGAGATGCAAGGTGAATTTAATACTTTGATAGATGCGCCTAAAACACGAAATAGAAGAGGATAAAACAACTTATGACCCGGTAGAAACATATCAGGTAATAATAAAAAGTCAAGGATATTTTTTGTTACGCAGGATGAATTGTGATAGTTTTATTTTTAAATTTTTACATTGACTAAACTAACAAAAAGTTCTTTTGTATGTAGCGTTTTACGGCACTTGTTTGAACCCGGTGTTGGTGGTAGTGGAACACAAGGGCAAGAGATTGCCTAGAAACCCTCTCGTACACCCTTCTCCTTTAGGTGCAAACGAAGAAACACACCCTACCGAAGACACAATGGCAGTTGAATGTGTTGGCGGTGATGAGCTGATATGGCCAACTACGTGTGCGTTTCTTGGAGCTACACGTGCTCGGCTCCCACGGGGACCATTAATGGAACGTTGTTGGTGACGATGAGGTGTCCTATAAAGCATTTACAACTCCCAGTCAAATTTTAATATTTTAACTATTTCATGTACTCTATCTAAAACATATTTATCATGACTTTTATTTTTAAATTAATGATAATATCTTTTTTTTTTTTTTTTATGTAAGAAACAATGAGTTCTATAGGTTTTTGGAGAGCCATGCGTTATTAATTTTGGCCCAACCATATGCATAATGGAATTCCCAGATTTCCAACTTTGAAAAAAGAACTTTCTAGATTGCTCTAAAGCCCTTTTTAAAGTCCGCACATTTAGCGAACAACGATTTCTAGAATTCGCTAGGAAAATATTTGAAATATGCAGAGACACCTATAGGACTTCTAATTTCAATTTAACCCTGAATACGGCATCCTCTCAGTTCCGAGTGAGTGGAGAGCACTCACATCCATGACGGAAAAGAGAAAATGGCAAAGAAGAAGGAAAAATGCCAAAAATTGGACCCATGAGTTAAATTACAACTTTAATTCAATAGCTTTAATTTTTCTCTATGTCTAAAATAAAATTACTGTGCCTCGTCATATCGGCTTCAATCTTTTGATGTAGGTTTCACTGACACCTCAAAGGCAACAACCAAAGCTAGGATTGAAAAAAGAGCCATCACAAGCTAGGCCGAGTGACTACTTGAAAATTAGCCATGAAATTGTAATTAAGTAGCTAAACATCTTATAATTAATTGTGTAGCCTTCCAACGTTTTTGTAATCTAATGCCTGATTAAAAATACACAATCATGTATAATGTAGGGTGATGACTTCGCAACAAAAAATGTAGTGGAAGACCAAAAATATCGATTTCATTTGGTATCAAGCCGTAGTTGAACGTTGCATGAAGCAGGGGCGAGAGGTCCCAAGATCAGGATACGTGGGTAAAGGCATTAACACTTTCAATATGTTGTTTGTTTTAGTCATAAATTTATTGTCTAACAACTTTGTTTTAAATCAGAAACCTTACCAGCGAGAAAATAACCCGGTTTTAGAGCTAGATGTAAGATGATCCTCCGATACTGACTGGTCACATTGTAGTGGGGACGTTATGATACTATTCGGTGGTAGTAGCGGTAGTGTAATTTCCACTTATATTTTTCTAATTATACCTTGATGGTTGTCCTTGCATAACATTTTTTGTTTAAATGATGAAGAATGTTTCCCTTGAGGATCTTACCACGGAGAGGAAGACAAGACAGCAGTCCAGCGACAATTGGTTTACCAGGTAAATAATCTGTTTACAATTTTTTATTAATATTACCGAACTAGCTCAATGATATTTAAAAACTGACAATTAAAATTTAATATTATATGTTTTTGTAGGCGATGCCCCATCCTTTGGATGAGACGAGACATAAATGCGCCAACTAGGTTACTTGGTCTTGGTCCGAAGGCAGCTTGAGCGACGCGATAATATTGATGATGTATTTAGGAACTTTAAGAAATAGGAATAAGAAAAAGAAAATTTGATAATGTAAAATATTGTATTATTATCCAAGACAAGCGTTACACCTTGCTAGACGTTTTTTTGCATTATAAAAAACTAATTTATCATACTATTTTTATATGTCAAGCATTAATTTCAATGTTTCCTTGCGTACTTTTTGTTGAATTGTTTTATTAGTTGTGAATATTTTTTTATGCTCATGAAAGTAAAAAATGAAATATAGATTGGATATTAGGGAGCTGAGAGTGATGTGAGGGGGGGGGGGGCATGGGCCATGAAACCACCTTCATGTGGTTGGCCACCATTTAGTAGAGAATAATTTATTGGAGTGATTTAATCTTGGAGCAAACCTCCCTACATCGGTATTAGCAACAAAAAAGTGACTATTGACTTAGTTGCTACTCTTTCAAATACGATGGAGGCTTGTTCAGGATTCATCTTGACTCCAATAAATTATTCTTAAAATGAAGAGGAGCTTATTAGGGTATGTTTTGACATTTTCCAACATATGTTCTAACATTATCATAAATGCATCTTAAGAGTAAAAATACTACATCAATTACTTTTATTTGTGTATAGATAATGATGGATTTTGATTGACTTGGAAATGTAGGTACAAATCCTCTTGCATCATGAGCAGCCCCAACAGCCAACCAGGTCATGTCCAAGATATTTTCTTGTCGCGACGACCAGGTTCATAATAATACATTTGTAAGTTCCTTTTCTGATTTCATAATTCAATATTATTGTTCATGATTATTATCTAGGTTTTTGTATGTGTTTTCATCTATTTGATTGTAGAAACTTTCTGCATGTTCCTGTTGTTCACTATTATTTCTCCCATTACCACTCCCAGGATAGATAGAACTTTATTGTTACATAGGTTACTTTATTGTTACTATGATTTCTCCATTCTGATTTCATAGGTTACATCATGTAAAGTTGTCAATCTCGAGTTGGTGATGAGCTTTAGTTCTCAGAGATTTGGGGATTTTTTGATATTTTCCCTCATGTCATTCTGCATCACCTCATTGTTTGACATGCCAATTCTTCCCCAACTATCTTTATATATGCAGCAATTTTGGAATTTGATTTAAAAAACTAGTACCCAACTTGAGTTCAATTGGTGTTCGTGTAAAATTTGTTTGGGCTTTGGGAAATATTCTTGGAGACTACGCAACATTTAGGGATATTTCGCTTAGTCATGGGCTACGAGGCGGTGCTTGCCAGTTGAATAATCTTGAATTTCAATGATAAGAAATGCTACATGACTTTGTCAATTTTTTTTTTAAGTGACGTAAACCCCAACCCTTTGGCCGAGCGAGGTAAAAGCGAGAATGCATTTACGCCTCTTTCTTCTTAGTTCGCATATCGTGGATTTTTATAGTTCTTGGTGCTTGGTAAATTTGGGCGTATATGGACCAGCACTTATTCATTACAATGACTGCTGTCATGAGTTTTAGAAAATTCTCAGAAATTTGTATTTCACAAGGAATTACCTTGCTTTCAATTATCGGTCTCAAATCATTCAAAAAATTCTTTAAGTAGCATTGTGACTCTTTGTAGGTGAATTTCAAGGAAATTTCACAATATTTGAACTAAATTATGCAGCCTTTTCAATGCCTACTGCGCTTATAACGAGAACAGGAAAAAAAATCTGGCCTTGATAAACAACAACAACACCTCTTTGTTGAAATACGCAATTCACCCTCTCTTAGCATGAATGACTATGGCACCCTCTTTGTGAACATGTACTAGGCTGAAGGTACCGGTTTTGATTTATAGGATGGGTGGAATTCAAAATCCAAATAGTATCAATTTGCGCAATAGTATTCCCCAACGAAGACCTTGACTCATTGAGACTATTGGACTCATCACCTCCAAATAGCCTACAAGGCTGCCAGAGTGTGATCATCTTTGTTGATGAGTATATTCCTTTTTGAGTGAGAGTTTAGGGTTTCTCTAGCAACCGAGGAAATCCATTTTCGATTACTAACTTGAATATCGTCATAATACTCATGGTTTGGATTGATGAGCATGCTCTAAATGGTTGGTTGATTCATAAGAACCCACCCATATAGTAAATGTGAGATATTTGGAAGTTTTCTACAAGGTTTCCTTTTCACACCGTTTTCTAGTGGGTGGGATGGTGTGGGGTGATCCATCAACTCTTGGTGCTCTTGTAGTGGGGAATTTTTTTTGGGGATATAAGGCATTTGATGTAGATATCCCATTGGATGCCATTCATGAGTAGACACCCAGGTCGAGAATTTAAATTAAAAATATGCAACCTGCAACGTAACCTTCCTAAAGGCTGTGATAGACAACTTGGTTAAAGATTGTTTGTCTTGGCCTTAATATAGTCATCATTTCTTTCTATTATCGTAATGCAAATATATAATCAGATATATTAAAATGAGGATTGTGGTTGTGTTTATCTTTGGTTGTTTCTCTTAATGTCAGAAGTTGCCTAAAGTTGCGATAGTTTTTTTGATTTGCACTTCTGGCAAAAGTGGTTTTTGTAATGGGAGTCATGTTTTTTAAGGTTCATACTAATATGAAGATCTTGTGATTCTATATTTAGGATAAGAGAAGATAGCCTCTACTTTGGGAAGTATGACAACAATTTCCACATCTACCTCATTGGGTAACAATGGAAAGGAAGAGAAATTGGGTGCAATGTTTGATAATTATGGCGAGACAATTGTCTTCTCTTTGATTTTCATATTCCTTTAATCTCTCAAGAAAAAGAATGCGAAGTTACACAATAGAGAGAAGGTAGTTAATACAAGAGCTGTAAATAAGTGATACTTCAACAGGATAGCTCCAGCTGACAAAAAAAATTACGGTGGAGAAAAAATTATGTTTAAGGGAAAGGTCACACTGCCGTGAAACTTCACTATGGTAGATCTTTCCTTGTCCACTTATATTAGGTGCAATTTTCATGGAGGAGTTGTTTTTGGCATATGGCACAGCATTCAATTGCACATACAGAAAGCATTGTCAATTTGTCTTACGGGCGGTGGCATTAAATTTTCTATTTGTTGAGTCACCCTTGGGCGAAGGAAAAATGTTGTCTTGGAGAGTAACATGGTTCTCCAAAAATAGTTAATGATGGTGTGACAATATATAAGGTGTGTGTGGATGTGTACTCACAGTTTTCTTTTTAACATTGTATTAGTTCCCCCTCTTAAATGTCTTAGATTTGGTAGGCATAATTTGAAAACTCAAGGGTGAAAACATATTTGTTACCCGGTGGTATGTAGCCTATGGAATAGCCACATTAGAGTAATGCATAAATATTTTCTAAAATAAAAGGAAAGGGTTATGGGTGAGTCAAATTTTATTATTGTGTGATTAATATTAAGAAATGTATCTCAATGCCTTGGTTTAGCCTTTGTGGTTGAATTAAGAGGACCAGTTAAGAAAATATTGGGGCGAGTTGAAGCGATGGGCAAGGCTATGGCAGGAAAGACAAAATGATTTAGGCAGGGATGGAACCACAGCATACAGTGTTTGTTCTTGCACATGTTGGAATAGTGAAAAATTCCAGAACAATGAATGGAGAATAAATCTCCTTCCTCTAACACAAAGAAAATAAAGGCTGTTTGTGGGGAGATAGGATTTCAATAGCACAAAGCAAACTTCTATTACCTTGATAACTCAAAAAAAAACTATTACTTCTTCCCTCTTTGAGAGGATTACAAGAATTATATTGCTACAAACGCATTGCATAAAGCCAACTCATTGTTTGTTAAAAAAACATACTACGTCTCTCTAAAACACTACGCAATGTTTTTCTTTCGCATCTTTGTGCATACACACTTAAAGGATTACACTCGGTCTTTCACTTTTACACCTCTTGTGTAATAAAAAATTTATGTCTTGTCTATAAAAAAATACCAAGCTTTTTTTTTCCTTTTTATTTTATATCTGTATTATATAAAACATATTATAATAAACCCTCTTTTAAAAAAAAATAAGTAAACTAAATTCTTATTTTTAACTTTCATTTACATATGATATATATATATATATATATATATATATATATATATATATATATATATATATATATATATATATATATATATATATATATATATATATTTATATATTTAAAACATATGCATATGTTAAAGCAAACATAAAATTAAACTACCATCAAAACATTAAAGAACCCGCTACCTTCGGACAAAAGATCAGACAGATTTTCAAACTGATCAAGCGTTCCAAAATGGAGATGCGATGTACACTAATTTATGCTTGTAATTCTCAATCCAATGTGCCTTATAAAAATTCGAGTCCGGTTTCGGGTTTTAAGTTCCCTTCAATTTCATGCGATCCAATATTAATGCTCCATGTGTCCTCCTTCACCCAGTTTTACAAAGAAGCGAGGCAGATGAATTTTGTTTTTTAATTACGGTTGGTGAATTGGTGTATCTTGGTTGTTGTGTTTAAATACAATCATGTGAGAAATATCATTGCAATGATGAAAAAAAACTTAGGGAAATTTTAAAAGATGAATTAAATTTACCGGATAGCGTCTGGCAACCTCCAAAAAATGTTGAAATACGCATCCGTCATGCATTGCAATGGGTTAGAGTTAAAAATCAGCAATATGAGTTTAATAAGTGAGGGTGTAAAGGTAACTTTTTATCGATAATCTTTTGGATTAAGATCATCTATTCATTTTTGTGAGATATGCATAATTGTTTGGTTTTAGTTTTGGGTTGGGCTTATTGAGTCTAAGATAGTTTTTGAGTGAAAAAATTGCTATCGGTGTTAAAAAGTTTTGGTTCTTTTGTCGAATTTATGAGCTTGTTAAGAAATACAAAGCGTGTGGTTATCTTAATTTTGTGAGAAAATAATTTGAGATGAAACCTTTTTGTTTAGGTTATTTACGGCAATTTGCAGGCTTACGTTCAAATTACTAGGGGCATTGACTTAGAACAATAAAGGCCCTTGTTTCGGAACTCAAAATTTTGTCAAAGGAGGTAAACCTTACTTTGCCTTTTGAGTGAGCTGGTTTTCATTTTTGCTGATGGTTTGGTGTATCTAATTGAATTAGTTGCCTAAAGGTATTTTTTAGTTTGCAAACTCTTTTCATTTTCATGATTATTGGCCTTGTGGAATACATTTGATTTAGCCATGGTCTTGTTGAATCTACAACATTTGTAGTTGTTGATCTTATGGCAGGTGCACTTTTATTATGGAAATAAGTTGATGCAATATTGTAATTTGATAACCACTACAGAGGTAGCATGTTGAGAAGTTTCTTGTGAAACATTTGGTATAAAAAATGACACTTGATCCTACTCTTTGACATCATGCCTTGACTTCAAAATTCATATTCAAAGTGTGCAGGACAATTCTTTTAAAATTTCAAATATTTATGTTGTTTTAAACATTATATTTTTCATGTATTGGATGCTGAAAATGAGAAAAGACTTTGGTATGAAACCAAGCTGGTGAATAATTTCCAGCAAAACAACCACTTCCAAGACATGATTTAGAAGTAGAACATGTGTACTTATGAAGCATAGAAAGATATCCTTGATGCATTGTCAATGTTTGGCTGGGGTTATTTTGGAGAAAATAACTCCTTATTCCTAGAATAGTGATCTTCAATAAAGGTAAATTCCAGGAGGAAGAAGGGAATGATCGGTGTGACATAAGCCTATTAACAAAAGTGAGCAGGGGGAATGATTATTAATTATGGCATACTAAGTTGTGATGAAATTTTGACTATTTGTCTTTAACATGTAAAATATTAAATTCCAAACTTACATCATCATGGTTTGGCATCATGAACTTGTGAATTATCCTACATACTCATAATTTCATTATTGTATTCATATCTATAAAAAATTTCAAATAATAGCAAAAAAAGTTCTATAAGAAAATCCGAGGAACTCCATCTGCTTGCTCCTTGAGACAAAGTCAAAAATTGCATTATACAATCTGACACATAAGAATCTCCTATATATGATGGTATGTATCCAAATTCTTATAATAGTGTTTTCCAAGACTTATGTTGTCATTGCCAATGAGATATTTAAGAAATGAAAGATGGAGCCTTGTTCATTGTTTTATATGTAACGAGTCTTTTATTAATATAAAGATTGATGGTTTTGCCATCTTTACGAAAATGAACGTAAAAATAATTTATTGTGAGTCGATTGATTTTTTTTTTTTTTAAAGCTTTCATTATGGAAGGGCGACATAGATATATTCCTTCTAATTGAAATTCGGACCTGCCACTTGAAATTTAGTCAACGTGTGGGACCTTAACAAACAATAAAAACTATTTTAATAGTGCGTTGGCCCCAAAACATATAACAAAACCTTTGTCAAAACTTCAAGCAGAACCCTTTAGCCATGGGTATTTCATCACGAATTGATCATTTTACCATGTACCTTCTTTTAGAGAATATTCTTCACTTGATTGAGTACTTCATAATGGTTATATGTCAAAAAGAGATACAAAATGTTGTCTATAACTTTTTGTGGTTCAGAAATCAACTTTCATTCTTCATCTAATTTTGGAAGTTCTATTTACATTTACTTATTTTCCCAAAACCTTTTAGGCAAGATACATGAAAAACCTTATGAATTTAAGAAGAAGGAGAAAATATAACTATACCACTTGTGCAATCCTATGAATAATTGTTTGAGGCCACAACATTTTGAGCTAATTCTTTATTCTTCTTTTCTTGAATAAGTTGCTTATAATGCTATAATCTAAAAAATACCAATTACAAAAGGTATCTTTCACTTCAATGTTGTTCCCCTTGTTTTTTATCTCTGTGTTTCATGTCATTTGAAGGTTTTTCCCATAATAAATTTTTCAAAGTTTCTTTAGTATTTTCCATATGTGGCTGGTTTCTATACTTTTGACTGTCTTACGAAAAGTATGAGATACTAGAGTTGGATATCCATAAAGGGCCTTAAATGGGGAAATTTTAGTAGATGTGTGATGAGGTAGTATCATATTACATTCTTCCTTAATGGAACCCACTTCATCCATTAAGATTGCTTTTCTAAAGAGTAACATTGTAGATAACCTTAAAAGCTGTGTTGTTAACTATTTTTGTTTGACCATTTGATTGTGTTTGATATGTAGAACTCATGGCGGCTGGTGTTTCTCCCACTCATATTAAATAATTATTTCCAAAAGTTTCTTGTTACTATTACTTTAGGAAAATCATGAAGACTATGAATTTCTTTCACGAACACTTCTACCACTTGGCTTGTTGTTTATGTACTTTGAGCTCTACAAAAAAAATCTACAAAATTTGTCTATATAAATGACCACAAAAATGTAATACTTACCTTTATATTTCAGTAACCCTGTAATAAAGTCTATTGATATATCTTCTAGTCTTTGAATATGCATGTGGAATGGTTGAAGTAACCCTAGAGATTTTACTATCTCTCTTTTATTTATTATGCAAACCTGACCTTCTCTTACAAAATTTTGAATATCTTTCTTCATTCCTTCCAAAAATATATTTTTTGATCCTTTGAGATGTTTTAAGGAACCCTACATCCTACCATCAGAGAGACATGGGACTCCCTTAATTTTATTTATTCAAATATGCTTGTGTGCATAAAAATATTCTACATTTGCACCAAAGTATATCTCTCTTTCACTCCCAATGCTCCATAAAGTTCATCCCATCCTTTATAAATTTTA
Source organism: Pinus albicaulis (assembly GCA_034641835.2). Lineage (NCBI taxonomy): Eukaryota > Viridiplantae > Streptophyta > Pinopsida > Pinales > Pinaceae > Pinus > Pinus albicaulis. The sequence continues at coordinate 1,100,083,971 of CM076577.1, forward strand.
GTTTTTGTTTAGTACTATTGTCATTTTTCCATTATGGAAAACTTCTTCTAGACACCTAGGAATAGAAAATGTAATTGGATATAAATTTGAGGCCTCTTCTATTTTAGAAAGAGCATCATGTACTAAATTTTCCTTACCCTTTTTGCAGATTATCTCAAAATTAAAAATTTGCATTTTTTCTCCTCATTTTTGTTAATCTTCCAATGAAATCCATAGCCTCAAAAAATACTTTATGCTATCATGGTATATCTTGACTTTAAAGTACCTCCCAATGATATACTATCCCCATTTTTTATTGCATGTAATATTGCTTCCATTTATTTTTCATACGTAGATTTCACCAAATATTTTCTTTGAATTCCTTGCTTTTAAAAGCCAATGTTGTCCCTTATTGTGTTAATGTTACGTAAATTCCTTGTCCTAGTGCCTCACACTCTACTATGAATGTTTTACCAAAATTAGGTGCAACCAATGTTGGTGTAGAAGACATGGCATCCATTAAAAGAGAGAATGCCAAAGTAGCCTCATCATTCCATATAAATGATATTTTCTTCAAGAGATATGTGAGTGGACTTCAAGTGCATGCATAATTATTAACAAATTATCAATAATATCATGTAAGTCTAAAAAATCTTCTAAGAACCTTGATTTTCTTAGGAATAGGTCATTTTGTAATAGCTTGCATCTTTTGAGGCTCCAACTTCACTCCTTCCTTTAAAACAATATGAACCAAATACTCGAATTGTTATTTCCCAAAAGCACATTTGGATATTTTTACATAAAAATGATTGTTCTCAATAATTTATATAACTTTTACACATGTTTAGTATGGTATTCCCATGATTTATTATAAATATGTGTATTATCAAAGAAAACCAACACAAATTTTATAAGATGGGATCAAACAAAATTGTTCTTAAGTCGAGCCCATCGGACTTCAAATAGTGATAAACCATAATTCAAACCAAATTCGCGTTCCAAAATAGCCTGCTGACGTTGGCCAATTTTGTGATGCGAAAACCAAATGAATTCCGCCCTAATATTTTTCGGGTTCGAAGTTGGGCTGGCGTACGGAGGGGGAGTTGTGACGTGAATTTCTTATCAAATTCGCCCTAATATTTTTCGAGTCTGGATTTCCACTGCGCGAGCGGCCCAAACAAAGATCTGCTCCAATCAATTTCTGCCACGTGTCCTCAATCAAAAGTTGCCCTGTTCTCGGATGCAGGTGCATTCGATGGCGTTTAAGGTGATGGGACCTGGATGTGGCAATTTCATATCAATCGCATTAAGTTTTAACGCTGTTCAATTAGACGATATTTAAGTTCCAAGGTTTTCACATCAAATCGCATTAAGTTTTAACATTGTTCAAGATCGGACCTCCACTCCTGTTAGTGATTCCGCATGCTCCAATATGATCCGGCCTTCGGCTCTCATTAATGAGAGATTAATTATGAAGGGTGTTCTTCGATTGCATCGCAGTTGGGTCAATAAAATTGCGTTTCGCTATGGTTTTTCAGACGAGCCACAACCTTTGAATTGTAGATGCTCTCCGGTTGCTGGGTTACACTGCCTGCTCACTGTGACGAGAAGGAGAAGTGGCCAGCTGAACTGCTGCTTAGACCTTGGTGCATATCTGCATTTCTCTCGGTCTGGTCTGTGTCTGTCTTCCTCGGTTTCTTGGAATCCTGCTTCTCTGTCTCGTCTTGTGCTCACTGCTGAGACTGAACCCATGCCTCGCCTATGTCAAAGGATGTGTTGCTGCAGGGGGAGCACTATAGGTCAACCCCTGAGCACTATAGGTCAACCCCTCAACTGAGTCGTCTTCCTAGTCCATTGATTATTCCGCAGGTCGCTATCAAAACACTAGAAGTGGGCGGGGTCGGGTTTTAGGATCTGGCCACCGTATGGGCTCCCCTGCTCCTCATTTCCCCACTGCTTCATCTTCTCCCACAACGCGCACTACACTTTTTTCCTTTAATTTCTCTCTGAACTGCCCACGAATCACAGCTTCAATCACCGTGGTTTTCCATGAGGAGGCCCAAATGGAGGAACAATGCACCCGTTCGGCGGGTCTGAGCTCAGAAAAAGCCGGCCAGCATTCGGGCCTTCAAGAGGGGAGCGGTGGCATGAATGTGGAGATAGCACCTGGTGATCCTGGACCTTCCGAGGGATGGTGCCGAATCGTCGAGGAACCATCGGAGGAGTAGTTTGGTTCATTTGGTTTTCTTGCTTCGCAGGCCCACTTAATTGGGCATGTTTTAGATTATATTAATGTGCTGGACCTCTGTAATATTTTTGAATTATGTAAATTTTCAAGACTGGTTTCCCCGTATGAGGGAAATCTTCTTTTTTGATTTTTTGATGACAAATTTGCCATAAGTCTAGGCAATGTTTTTGACTAAAGTCATGCTGTAATTTTATTCCCACTGTTAATAGATTAACTTTACTTAGAAAAAAAAATGTTGCCCTGTTTCTATTTTAAACCTGTTTTTTGAAATACAGAGCCATGTTTATATGATTTTTTATAGTCGAAGCGCTGCGGGGTGGTTTATTATATTAATATTTCACGGTCAAATTATGTTCATAACAATTGGAAAAAAAAATGTTGCCCTGTTTCTATTTTAAACCTATTTTTTGAAATACAGAGCCATGTTTATATGATTTTTTATAGTCGAAGCGCTGCAGGGTGGTTTATTATATTAATATTTCACGGTCGAATTATGTTCATAACAATTGGAAAAAAAAAATGTTGCCCTGTTTCTATTTTAAACCTGTTTTTTGAAATATAGAGCCATGTTTATATGGTCTACGTATTATACTCTTTCTCTGTATATCTACATGAACCTTTTTGCTATGAACAGGGTGGATGCTGTAGCGGGCTACTAATGGAAACAAGTGAGCCTAAACCTTACATCTCGGATGCAATAGATGGTTACCAATTTTGGAATCAAGCGAGCCTGGGTTTCTGCAGATGGTTTTTATTTCTGGGAACAAGCGAGCCAGAACATACAATCGACCCTAGGTTTATACATATTTTTGCTCTATCATGGATGCTTTTTGTGTGAGGCATATATCAACAGTACATGTCTCTGCACATTTCCTGTATCCGCTTTATGATACTATTTTATGTGTTGACAGGTTATCACTCTACCTTCAAAACTAGTGATGTTGGTTTATTGATATGGTCTGATGGTATTTTTATATTTTGGACATATCACACTCCTCACATGATTAACGTTTTTCTCTGTTCAAGGATTTTGGGTACTTTAATTTGTATTTGGAACAATGGACGTTGGTACTCTATCTGTTGCTTTACTATTCTACATACTGCTATTTCACTTTCTTATAGATGCCTCGGGCATATTTGGATGCTTTCTCAGATTTGTCGATAATCTCCATGTGGACCATTATTGGGTTTTATATCATGTCCCTGTATGTGACATGGGGTATTTTTCTATCATTGTCTGGGGTGGGACTTCCACTTTTCTGGATGGATATTTGGGTTCCAATCTTCCGATGTGAAAATGTAATGACTTCATGGACTGTTTTACTTCATATAATATATTCAAAACAACGTTTTTTCTCTTGTGAAAAAAAAATGATTGTTTATAGTCAAAGCGCTGCGGGGTGGTTTATTATATTAATATTTCACGGTCGAATTATGTTCATAAAAATTGGAAAAACAAATGTTGCCCTGTTTCTATTTTAAACCTGTTTTTTGAAATACAGAGCCATGTTTATATGATTATTTATAGTCGAAGCACTGCGGGGTGGTTTATTATATTAATATTTCATGGTCATTGGAACACCGACAATTCATAACAAATATTCGAGATTTACTGTCCTGTTTTAAAGTTTCATTTTTTTTTTTAAAATTGAACCCGCCATCGATATACCAACACCTTGTAAGTGTCAGAATTGTGACATCTTAAAAACGTCGGAAGAGCGACAGTATAAAAATGTCGGATGAGCGACGTTCAAAATGTCGGACCACAATTCGTTGGAATTGTGACAGTTTACAAACGTCGGAAGAGCGACGTTCAAAACGTCAGACCACATTTCGTCGAAATTGCGACAGTTTACAAATGTCGAAAGAGCGACATCCAAAACGTCGGACCACATTTCATTGGAATTGCGACAGTTTACAAAATTTGGAAGAGCGATGTTCAAAACGTCAGACCACATTTCGTTGGAATGGCGACAGTTTATAAACGTCGGAAGAGTGACGTTCAAAACGTCGGACCACATTTTGTCGGAAGTGCGACAGTTTACAAACGTCAGAAGCGCGATGGTTTGGGAAACGTCGAAAGAACGACGCTTGTTTGGAAGCGACGGAAAAAGTGTCGGTAGTATGACACTTTGTAAGTGCGTCGAAATTGCGACGTAAGGGAAAACCACGTTTTTCCCGTCCTCGAACTGTCACTCTTGCGACGACTATGTGTCAGAATAGCGATGAATTGGCCATCGGAAATTGGGCCAAATTTTCTAGTGCAAGATCCGCAATACCCATTTCTCATTAGCAGCATCAAGCCTGAACTATTTAGGAAGCACGTGGAAAATAGAGATAGGTTTCGAGTCATTTTGTCTGGTCTGTAACATCAAATAACTCCCCCAGTATACCCAGTGGTTGAATTCATCTGTTGGCTCCGGGATTCTTACGATGAATGTCGCGGCATGTTTCTCCTAGCTCAGGGGAGCAAAATATTCACTGTCTCCCCCGAAATCATTAGAAAAGCCCTTTGTTTTCCTACCAGTTCGAACTATGCCAGTTTTAATGAAATAACGCTGTCCCATTAGTTTTAAAAACTGCCATGGAGGCAACAGAGCGATTTCATCACTGCCATTACCGACTCCAATTTCACAACTCTCCCCACTGCAGATTTAGTACCCCTGAGCTTATTCAAGGGAGATCTTCAGCCTACCCTCGCTCTTATTGAAGGTCTCCTAGGTGTGGAATGGTTTGGGCAGGTCTCAAAAGAATGTATAGCCTTTCTATGGTTAATGTCTCAACCCGGTGTCATCTTAGATATTCCTAGTTTTCTGGCCTCCACCATTCAAACTCAGTTCCAGCAGCTCTCAGACACGGGCCGTTTTTGTTTTTGTTCCATGGTATTTTATCTTTTCCTCTTCCAGCATGCTAATAAATTTGAGGGTTTGGGTTTAGATAAGGTCTACAGAATAAACTCTCAGCCAAGACCAGTTTTTGACTGGAGTCCCGCAACTCATCAGCTGGCAAATGGGGTGGGCTACTCAAGTTTCCTAAATGATTTCATGCCCATAGCTTACACCATCATCCATGATTCCCCTCCGCCTAGGATTTTTATTGAACTAAGGAAATGGTTGCAGTACAATGAAGCTCAAATCACTGGAGACTGGCATATTTTTGATAATTACACTGAAATCAAGGTTTATGGAGCCGAGGTCTCTCACTACCAACTGCCAGTTTTTCCTACCCGGCAGATTTACACTTTGGAATACCTCTGGAAGACCTTAAAGGCTGACCAAATTCACTTCCTCCCTGCAAAAAATGGGTTTATTCTCAAGCTTCCCACAACCATTGGCCCTTTCATTGTTAATTCAAGGCACACCCTTCCCATGGTGGAAAAGCTACTTCAAGGCATGGATTGGGGGCAAGGGAAAGCTTGGCCTTATGATCCGAAGGGCATCATTTCTAACATAAGGAAGAAGAATAAATCAACCCCTTACAATCATGAAACAAGGCCTTTCATTGAATGGCAAGCTAATCTTGAAACATGGCCTTTGCTTTCACAGATGGAGACTGATTCATCTGTGACGAGGGAAAAGGTAGATACTGCTTCAACCATAGAAGAAGATAAGAAACAGGTGGAGGAGGTTGGTGCATTAGGAGAAGGTTCTCCCCCTTTCAAAAGATAGAGAACAGGGACCAGCGAAGCAGAAGTTATGGGAGACAAACAGTTTCTTCAAGATGAAATACCTTACAGGTAATTAGACAGGAGAAAAGCAGGTATCATGGTGATACGGGATAGCACAGCCTCTTCGGACTTCTCAGAAGTCTCACAAGCCATCACAGCTAGCAGCTCTCAAGGAGCAAGTGAGGGTGGGATAAAGAATAGAGCAATCAAAGACAAACACCGGTCCGAGCTAGAAAGATATGTCGACAAATACCATACCAGGTTTTCATCGGCGATAGACTTGGATAAAGAGCGACTGGTAATGGCTATGACTGAAGTTGTCTTGAACCCAGAAGATGGTACTACCAGTTACAAGGCCTTGGAAATAGCAATAGACATGTCGCAAGTTCTGCCCATTGACAAATGCAATTTGTTCCAGTGTTTTGGTGATATTCTAAAACATGATGTAATGTGGCTCTCCATTACTCTGAGGAAGCTGCAAAGTAAGCATAACCAAGTACTGGAAAATTCCAGAAGGGAGAAGATCAACTCTCTTGCACTCACAAACGACCTACATAGTCTCCAGGCCGTAATAAAAGGGAAATACAAAGGCACAATAGACTCCCAAAGTCATCTCATCGCTGAATTGTAGAAGTAGGTCACATCCTTGAAACACTAAGTAAATATACCTAGCTCTCATCATGTGCAAACAACTAAGTTAGTCCAGGCAAAGAAATAAAAGGAAAGCCTGGCCGATTCTCTTGCAAGGGAGAGGGAGGAGAAAGAAAAGATTTCGGAGGAAATGGCTGTTCTATAGGGGAGGATGAATGAATTGCAGATAACTTGGGATACTCATGTGTGTGCTTCACCCGCTCCAGAAGGGACTAGCTTGCTCTTAGAGCAGCTAACTACTACATTGGCCACACTTGAAGCAGCGGTAAAACATGCCTCAATAGTGTGGAGGGAGATCGGCTTCCACTATCTTACCCAATTATCGATCAAAGACCTCCACCTTGTTTGTCACGAGTGTAAAGTATCTCAATTCTTTTACTCGTGCTTCCTCTCTCTGAATCATTTTGGTGACCTCCATAATGGTTATGAACCGGTCGACCACTCCGCGCATGCCCGATTCTTCCGACGGGAGTTTTTTAATGTACTTGATATATCTTGTCACTGTCACCACATTCTCGTCCCCTTCTCTGCGACTGGCCTCCAAATTTACCTTACAATCCTAGATGGTGTTCTTATTATCAATTTCCGGCATTAAGAGCTCCCAATCCTCTTTCACCTATGCTATAATCTATGTCTAGACTATTTGACTAGCTTCCACTAATGACATATTGTTGGAAATGTTGGAATTGATGGCAAAGGTGAAGACAAGAGCAACACCCAAACTATCCATAAGGAAAAAGAGATTGAGAGGTAGCAGAGGAAGTAGAAGAAACAAAGGAATTGAAGCAGAAGCTACAGAGGAACTAGAGACAGAGAAGTGGAGTTGAAAGGGCCTGAAGGAGTATAATACAGAGGTTTATTTATGAATTAGTACTTAGAACAGGGGTTTGTTGATAAAATAAATCCATATAAATCTGCATGTAAATATAAGAACTCGATCTCTAAGTTAAATTCCATCTTTGAACCATATGGTATGCAATGAGATTGGATATGCTTTGAATCAGTTGGCATTCATTGTTTGAATTATGTTTGAAATTATTCCCAGTTTTGAACAGAGCACTCGTACTCGATTGACATAATAAACAAGTTCAAGAAATTTAAGGTGGCTTTTACAAAGGACTAATATTCAGTTATAGAGTGGATCTTGCATGGACTGTTATGATCATTGATCGAACAGTGAATCTAGATCGAGTCGAAACAAGGTTTTGTTGAAAGAGTTAGTAATACTCTTTCAAGAATTAGTAATACTTGGTCTGCCGCATAAATGCACAGTTGTGTTAATGGTTGGCGATGGTAGTGAAGTTATCCATAACATCAACGGAGAAAAAAAACCGGAGGAATAATCAAAATTCGCGTGGAGATTCGGACGGAACCTTGTGTAAATAAGCGAAACCTAGAACTAGTGCTGTGAACAGTAACGGTGGTTTTTGGTATTTATCGCACCACCCTTATACGGAGAGCTGTATTAGAGGAGTTGGGAGCGATTCCATAGATTGATCGACGCGTGCCCCCGACCGAAATTGCAAAACTGCCTCCCACTACGCGCCATCGCGCGTTAACCATCGACTAAAGATGCAGAGCGATATTGACATAAGCCGTCGATCTGGAGGGAAGAGATCTGACAGTGGTTGTGTTCGGAAGGTGACAAAGGATAAACCAGGTACGGCGTGCCATCGCGCATTATTTTTCGCGCAAGTAGCCCGTGCGATATCCGTTGGATCGTCAAGGCCGAGGCGACGCGATAACAGACGTTGGATGGAGAGACCATTAGCGTTGGGGCCCACGCATATGTGTGTGTTTTTCAATTAAGGTTTTAAGTTAAATAAGGTTCGAAGACAAAGTGGAAGTTTGTAAACATATTACATATCACCAAGGATCTTAATATTTGACAAAATACAATACAGCTTGTATATGTAATGACCGTGTGCGTGGAGTAAGTGAGAGAAAAAACGAGATTATGACTTGATTGATATATATTACAATATCTGATATATTAAAGTGGAATGTGCGCATAAGAATGGCCTGGAACTGATTATAAGTCTAATGCATATGGATGCATTTTGAAATGCCTAAGGTTTAAAAACAAAGTCGAGGGTTAATTCAGATATATATAGTCCTGTATGAAATATTGTAAAGATTGAAACATGAATGTGTGTGGAAAAAGAAAAAGAAGAGGAGAGCGTGTAGAGATGAAAGTTCAGTTAACAGGAATATGTACATGAATGAAGTGAATAGGTAGAATATGCAGATGACAGTGAAGAAAGAGTATGCAGAACAGTTTCTTAACAACAGCAGGAAAAGACAAATCCAGTAAAGCCAAAATCCAGAAAAGGAGCTGAGTGAAATTGAAATGTGTAATTAAAAATGTGAATGAAAATTTTGTAATTATTTTTTATTGTTTGTGATGCAAAGGCAAGTATCCTAAGGAAAAGACAAAATACCACTGTAGCATGGAAATTTGTACATATTGTTATAATTTTAAAAAAAGATTTGGATAAAGGAATGAGAAGACAAAAGCCAAAGAGTCATGACTGTTCACTCCAAATTCCTTGTGAAATACAAATAGTCATGTGAGGAACTCTATAAATAATATCAACTGGATATGCATGAGAGAGGTTAGAGAGAGAAAATATAGAGAAGGCAGAGTATAGAAGTGTAAGGCAGAGAAGATTAAGAAAAGAAGAGCAGAAAGAGAAGCTACAGAATAGAGCTGATATCTGAGGTAAATCAACAAACATTCAGTTTGATAAATTGAGGAAGTTGAGCTTTCCCTATCAAGTTGCACTTCGATAGCCGCGCTGTAGTCGATCGAGAGGCTGGAGCCCTCCGTAGGTTGGTGCCCTGCAGTGAGGAAATGAAGTGGAGTTGGTGCTTCCTTGCAAGTTGTAGCTTGCAGACAGGATAGATCCTCCTGTAGGTTGGTGCCTGCAGAAAAACAGTGGTGAGAGGGAGTTGGAGCTTGCCTTTGCATCACAACAATAATAAGATGTGGTTTTATCCCTTTATGGGTTTCCACTAATATCTGGTGTTTCTGTGCATGATGTTTATGTGTTGATCTGATTTATATCATCTGCTTAATACCTGCTTCTCTCATATTAAGTCTGTTGTTATATTATATTAATACTTTTTGTTCACATTCTAAGATTACTCACATATTAAGCTAGACATGAAACGAAGGTGTAAATAAGGCTTGTTAAAAGGAAAAAAAGATTATGAATGTGTTAAACTGATTCACCCTCTCAAGCTTTAACTAAGAGTTAAAAAATTGGTATAGAAAGGTGTTCCTTTTGTACAAAGTATAACAACCCCAGTTAGGGGAGATCCTAGGTTCCAAGATGGCTAGTAAAGAAGGATGCTCAACCAATAAAAACCTTTCTTCATCGTGAAAATTATGCTTTCCGGAAAATCGTAATGAGGACATACATAATGTCTCTAGAATAGAAGTCCTGGGGCTGCTTCAATGGATATGCCCCAAAGGCAACTGACACAGAGAAAGAAACAAAACAAGATTTTGTGGCTAACGCAAAAGCCATGAATGCCATCCTGAATGGATTGTGTGAAGCAGAGTTTATTAAAGTAATGCACAAAGACACTGCCAAAGAAATATGGCATACTCTTGAAAACATACATGAGGGATACAAGAAAATAAAGACTGCCAAACTTCAAGTCTATAGAGCCCAATTTGAAAACTTAAAGATGAATGATGATGAATACATTTCCAGTTTCTTCCTAAAAGCTGCATAAATTATTAACAATATGAAAGCTCTTGAAGAAAAAATGCCAGAAAGTATAATTGTGCAAAATCTTCTAAGATCTCTTCCATCCAGGTTTAATCCAAAGGTGTCTACAATAGAAGAAACAACTGATTGGGAGACCTTGACGATGAACCAGCTACTTGGAAATCTAACATCCTATGAAATGAGGCTCCCACAGAAGAAGCCAAGTACGAGGGAAGAAACCTTTAAAATAGAAAGGAAGAAAGAAGAAGAGGAAGACATATGCTCTTGCTCGGATGAAGAAGAGGCTAAGTTTGTCAAGAAATTGGATAGAGGCTCAGGTAAATACAAAGGTAAAATCCCCTTCAAATGCTTTAACTGTGGAAGAGTGGGACACTATGCTGCTAAGTGTCCTCACAAGAAAGTGAGGAATCAGGCTCAAGAGTCAGAGAGAAATAAATCAAAGAACTAGTAGAAAGGTAAGAAGTTTAGCAGAAAATCCTTCTATGCTCAACATGACAGTAGTACATCTGAAGATTCAGATGAATCCTCAAGTGAAGAAGGAACCTCTGAATTCTTATTGATGGCCATAGAAGAACTTGAAGGTATCCTGCTAGAATATGAAGAAGAAGAAGGTGAAGTCAACCTTGAGGGGGAGCTAAGTAGTGCTCTAGAAGAGATTGATAGACTCAAACTGAAATGCAGAAAAAAAAAAAGGACATTCTCCTCAAGTATGTACAAGAAGAATAGAATTCAAAAGTCCTTAAGCAGCTAAAGTTAGAGCTTGAAGAAGCCAAGAATATAGAGGACATGTTACTTAAGCAAATCAAAGAAAAAACTCAAGAACAAGAAAAGTTGGAAGAAGAAGTAGTGTGTCTCAAGAAGAAATTAGAAAATTCTCAAAGGAAAGTGGTTATAAACTCTTCTCAAACAACAAGCTCTAGTAGGTTGAATGAAATTCTGGTTGCTTAAAGATCCCCTATGAAAAAGACTGGAATAGGCTATGAAGGAGAATCAAGTAAAGGAAAATAAAAGGTTTTCAAAGAGATTATTTTTGTAAAAGCAAAGAAGAATGATGAAGCAGCTCAAATAATTCCTATAAAAGAAGAAATCTGCAATAAGGAAGACAGAGATCAAAAGAAACCACTAGTAGCAAAGAATGTAATAAATACTAAGACCCCTGAATATGTAAAATTTGGAAACCATCAAAGGAGATTCTTCCCTCCTATGAAGAATGCCACCTGTTATGCTTGCCACAGGCTGGGACACATTGCTGCATATTGTCATGCAAGGAGGAGTAATTCAAACTAGCAAAAGATGTAAACCTTGAAGAGACTGCCTCAAGCAAACAAATGGAAGAGACAACCTTACATCAGGTATGCAAATATCTTCTATGGTTATTGCTTTTATTGTAAGGAATTTGGTCATAAAATCATTAAGTGTAGAAAGTATGGACAAAGATTAATGTTTAACACCTCAAGGAGGTTTATGAATCAAATAAATTCTTTTCATACTCAATTCTACAAAAATTATGATCAAATGTTGTGTATGCAATCAAGTTGGACATATACCTTTCAAATGTCCTCTAAGAAGATATAGTTCATCTCCTCACAAAAGATACCAAACAAAAGGGCGCTTCCAGTGGATAAAGAAGGTGAATAAATGTGACTTGGCTCTAACTGCTCAAGACCTGAAAAGTTAGTGGTATTTGGATAGTGGCTGCTCAAAACATATGACTGGAGACAGAAGCAAGTTTATAACCCTTGATGAAAAGAAATCTGGCAATGTCACTTTTGGCAATGACAAATCAAGCAAGATAAAGGGAAAAGGCTCAGTCAGCATAGACAGTGGCAAAGGAAAGGCCCAAGATGTACTATTTTTAGATGGGATGAAAGAAAATTTACTGAGTGTCAGTCAGATGTGTGACAAAGGTTGCGAAGTTCTATTTAGAGCACAAGACTGTGAAGTCAGATCAAGCACCATAGGAAAGACTCTACTCAAAGGTGTTCGAACAGAGAGAAATGTTTACATTGTGAAAGAGGAAGATGAAGCATGCCATCTTAGCAAACTTGAGGAGTCATGGTTATGGCATAAAATATTGGGACATCTCAGCTTCGATCACATCATCGGACTAAGCAAGAAGAAAGCAGTCAGAGACATGCCAGAAATAAAGAGGCCTTCTAATACCATATGCAAATCTTGTCAATTGGGTAAACAGACCCGCACATCCTTTAAGGCCAAAGAGGATTTTTCAACAAGAAGACTACTCCAGCTTGTGCACATGGATCTGTGTGGACCTACAAGAACTAAAACACCAAGTGTAGAATCCTACTTCATGTTGATAATAGATGATTTCTCCAGAATGACATGGGTTTATTTTCTCAAGAATAAATCGGAAGCTCTGGACAAATTCAAAATATTTAAGGCATTAGCAGAAAATCAGACAAGATGCAAGATGAAATGCATCATATCAGACAGAGGAGGTGAATTCACTGATTATGACTTTGCTTACCTATGCAATGAACATGGCATAAAACAACAATTCACTATTGCAGGAACACCTCAGTAGAATGGAGTAGCAGAAAGAAAAAACAGATCTGTTCAACAAATTGCCAGAGCCATGATGCAAGAGAATAATATTGCTCAAACCTTCTAGGAAAAAGTAGTGCACACAGCAGTACATATCCTTAATAAAGCTCACTTAAGGCCAAGTAGTGACAAGACTCCCTACGAACTGTGGCATGGAAAGCCAACTTCAATCAAACATTTCAGAATCTTTGGTAGCAAGTGTTACATAAAGAATAATGATGAAAATCTTGGAAAATTTGATGCAAGAGCAGATGAAGGAATATTTCTAGGATATGCATCCAAAAGCAAAGGGTACAGGTGCTACAACAAGACTCTTCGAAAAATAGTAGAAAGCATTGATGTGAGATTTGATGAAGAACTTCCAAACAATACAAGAGATACTGAATGCTGCAGTCCATTAGATAACCATGAAGAAGAAGACCAGAATGATGATGAAACAAGAAATACTATAGAAGATGAAGGGATGAGATCGAAATCCCCCTCAAGATACACTCAAAAGAATCATCCTGAAGATCAGATCATAGGAGATAAGAAAGCAGGGGTCTAGACAAGAAGGCAGCTAACAGAACAAACTGAAGAAGTATACATAGCCCTGCTGTCACAAATAGAGCCAAAGAAATTTGAAGAAGCCAGCAAGGACAAGTCTTGGGTAAAAGCAATGAATGAGGAATTGGACCAAATTGAAAAGAACAATACCTGGGAACTAGTTCCTAGACCAATTGAGAAAAATATCATTGGTTCAAAATGGGTATTCAAAAACAAAATGAATGAGAAAGGACAAGTAATCAGGAATAAAGCCAAGCTGGACTGCAAAGGATACTCACAAATTGAAGGACTTGATTACGATGAAACATTTTCCCCTGTAGCCAGAATGGAAGCTATCAGAATGTTCCTAGCATTTGCATGCTACCAAGACTTCAAGGTATATCAAATGGATGTAAAATTTACGTTTCTTAAGGGAGATCTAGAAGAAGAAGTCTACATGGAACAACCAGAAGGCTACTCATTGACAGACAAAGAAGAATATGTGTGCAGATTGAAGAAGGCTCTATATGGACTGAAACAGGCTCCTCGTGCTTGGTACTCAAGACTGGATAAATATTTGCAAAAACAAGGCTTTAAGAGAGGTGGAGTAGACAACAATCCGTACATAAAAGCTGATGAAAATGAACTCCTGATTGTTGTAGTATATGTTGATGACATTATGTTTGGAAGCAACAGAGAAGAACTAGCAAAAGGGTTTTCTAATGAGATGAAAACAGAGTTTGAGATGTCTATGATTGGAGAGCTCAGTTTCTACTTAGGACTTCAAATTCAGAAAAAGAACACAGGTACATTCATCTCAAAGGAAAAATACTTAAAATAAATGTTGAAAAAGTTCAAAATGGAGGACTGCAAACCTGTGTCAACTCCCATGATCACGGGATGCAAGCTGTGTGCTGATGATGGATCTGCTGATATAGATAAAAACCTCTACAGATCCATGATAGGAAGTCTGTTGTATCTGACTGTATCAAGACCAGACATCATGCTAGCAGCAGGACTAGTGGCTAGATATCAAGAAGCACCTAAACAAAACCATCTTCTGGCAGTAAAAAGAATATTCAGATATCTACAAGGAACAACACAGTATGGACTTTGGTATCCTAAAGGAAAAAGCTTCACTTTGACAGCATACACAGATGAAGATTGGGCCAGCTGTGTGGATGACAGGAAAAGTACAAGTGGAGGTGCATTCTATCTAGGAGAAAATCTGGTAGCATGGTTAAGCAAGAAAAAAACATCTATCTCTCTGTCTATAGCAGAAGCAGAATATATAGCAGCAGCAGCATGTTGTACACAAGTCATGTGGATGAAGCAGACTCTTCAAGACATGAAGGTAAGAATTAATGAACCTATCTCAATTAAATGTGATAATACAAGTGCTATAAGTATATCTAAAAATCCTGTGCTTCACTAAAAAACTAAGCATATCCCAATCAAGTATCATTTTCTCCAGGAACAAGTGGCTTAGAAGATAGTGAAGTTGGAGTATGTGCCAACAAAAGAACAAACAACAGATATATTTACCAAAACTCTTGCTAGAGAACCATTTGAATACTTGAGAGATAAAATAGGGGTAGTATCTATAGATGCTACTCTCTTATATAAAGAGAAAGCATAGTTTCAGGGGGAGAACAAAAATGAAAATATCATTCCACGGGGAGATCAGCCAACAAGGGAAGCATGAATCAGGTCCTCAGGATCAAAGGATTATGGAAAGAATACATCCATCATAAAGGAGTCAATGAAAAGGCTAAAGTGTCATAATTTTAGATTTAATCCATAGTGTGGAGAAGTAGGGTATAAAGTCAGAAGATCTCAGAGAGAGGAAATGCACAAAATGTTGAAAAAGGATAAAAACACAGGATTAAAGGACATAATCTACACTATGAGATGTGCAACTCCTTTCCATTGATGTCAAAGGGGGAGGAAGAGCAGGCAAAGTGTATGCAAACAGAAAAATTGTATTGCCATCAATGCGAAAGGGGGAGACTGTTGGAAATGTTGGCATTGATGGCAAAGGTGAAGACAAGAGCAACACCTAAAATATCCATAAGGAAAAAGAGACAGAGAGGTATTAGAGGCAACAGAAGAAACATAGGAATTGAAGCAAAAGCTACAGAGGAACCAGAGACAGAGCAGTGGAGTTGAAAGGGCCTGAAGGAGTGTAATACAGAGGTTTATTTATGAATTAGTACTTAGAACAGGGGTTTTTTGATAAAATAAATCCATGTAAGTTTGCATGTAAATAGAAGAACTCGATCTCTGAGTTAAATTCCATGTTTGAACCATATGGTATGCAATGAGATTGGATATGCTTTGAATCAGTTGGCATTCACTGTATGAATTATGTTTGAAATTATCCCCAGTTTTGAACAGAGCACTCGTACTCGATTGACATAATAAACAAGTTCAAGAAATTTAAGGTGGCTTTTACAAAGGACTAATATTCAGTTATAGAGTGGATCTTGCATGGACTGTTACGATCATTGATCGAACAATGAATCCAGATTGGGTCGAAACAAGGTTTTGTTGAAAGAGTTAGTAATACTCTTTCAAGAATTAGTAATACTTTGTCTGCCGCATAAATGCGTTGTTGTGTTAATGGTTGGTGATGGTAGTGAAGTTATCCATAACATCAACGAAGAAAAAAAACCGGAGGAATAATCAAAATTCGCATGGAGATTCGGACGGAACCTTGTGTAAATAAGCGGAACCCAGAAAGAGTGCTGTGAACAGTAACGGTGGTTTCTGGTATTTATCGCACCACCCTTATACGGAGAGCGGTATTAGAGGAGTTGGGAGTGATTCCATAGATTGATCGATGCATGCCCCCGACCGACATTGCAAAACCGCCTCCCACTGCGCGCCATCGCGCGTTAACCATCGAGCAAAGACATGGAGCGATATTGAAATAAGCCGTTGATCTGGAGGGAAGTGATCTGGCGATGGTTGTGTTCAGAAGGTGCGCGAAGGATAACCTAGGTACGGCGTGCCATTGTGCGTTATTGTTCGCACAAGTAGCCCATGCGATATCCGTTGGATCGTTAAGGACGAGGCGACGCGATAACAGCCGTTGGATGGAAAGACCATTAGCGTTGGGGCCCACGCATATGTGTGTGTTGTTTGATTAAGGTTTTAATTTAAATAAGATTCGACGGCAAACTGGAAGTTCGTAAACATATTACATATCACCAAGGATCTTAATATTTGATAGAATACAATACAACTTGTATATGTAATGACCGTGTGCATGGAGTAAGTGAGAGAAAAAACGGGATTATGACTTGATTGATATATATTACAATATCTGATATATTAAAGTGGAATGCGCACATAATAATGGCCTAGAATTGATTATAAGTCTAATGCATATGGATGCATTTTGAAATGCCTAAGGTTTAAAAACAAAGTCAAGGGTTAATTCAGATATATATAGTCCCGTATGAAATATTGTAAAGATTGAAACATGAATCTGTATGGAAAAAGAAAAAGAAGAGGAGAGCGTGAAGAGATGAAAGTTCAGTTAAGAGGAATATGTATAGGAATGAAGTGAACAGTTAGAATATGCAGATGACAGTGAACAAAGAGTATGCAGAACAATTTCTTAACAACAGTAGGAAAAGATAAATCTAGTAAAGCCAAAATCCAGAAAAGGAGCTGAGTGAAATTGGAATGTGTAATTAAAAATGTGAATGAAAATGTTGTAATTATTTTTTATTGTTTGTGATGCAAAGGCAAGTATCCTAAGGAAAAGACAAAATTCCACTGTAGCATGGAAATTTGTACATATTTTTATAATTTTTAAAAATGAGTTGGATAAAGGAATGAGAAGACAGAAGCCAAAGAGTCATGACTGTTCACTCCAAATTTCTTGTGAAATACAAACAGTCATGTGAGGAACTCTATATATAATATCACATTGATATGCACACTAGAGTTTAGAGAGAGAAAATATAGAGAAGGCAGAGTATATAAGTGTAAGGAAGAGAATATTAAGAAAAGAAGAGCAGAAAGAGAAGCTACAGAATAGAGCTGATATCTGAGGTAAATCAGCAAACCTTCAGTTTGATAAATTGAGGAAGTTGGAGCTTCCCTATCAAGTTGCAGCTTGATAGCTGTCACTTGTAGCTGACTGAGGTTGGAGCCTCTTGTAGGTTGGTGCCTGCAGAAAATTGAAGGGAGTTGGTGCTTCCTTGCAAGTTGTAGCTTGCAGAATTGAGGTAGGAGCCTCCTGTAGGTTGGTGCCTGCAGAAAAACAGTGGTGAGAGAAAGTTGGAGCTTGCCTTTGCATCACAACAATAATAAGATGTGGTTTTCTCCCTTTATGGGTTTCCACTTATATCTGGTGTCTCTGTGCATGATGTTTATGTGTTAATCTGATTTATATCACCTGCTTAATACCTGCTGCTCTCATATTAAGTCTGCTGTTATATTATATTAATACTTGATACTCACATTCTAAGATTACTCACTTTTTAAGCTGGACATGAAATGAAGGTGTAAATAAGGTTTAATAAAAAGTTTAAAAGATTATGAATGTGTTAAACTGATTCACCCCCCCCTCTCAGTTTAACTAAGAGTTCAACACATATTACCTTTAATTTGCAGATTTATATATTTGATCGAATTCTAGTGTCTTTGAGCATCTTTGTGAAGGGTCTCTACCTCTTTCTTGAGGGATGAGACCGTCTTTTGGTTCTCTGAGTAGGCCTCCTTGGCTTCATCCAAGAGTCGCTGAGTGGTACGAGAATCATCCTCGGACTTCTTCAGGTCTGCCAGAGCCTTGGTCAAATGCTATGGAGTACTTTGAGGGTCCTTTGCTATATATACTAAACATACATGGTTGTTATGAGCCTGTTGTAGCTTAGACAACTTCTCCTTTAATTCTGCATTGTCCTCATCCCTTTGAGAAAGTGCCTCATCCCTCTGAGCAAGCACCTCAGTAAGGGCTTCCTTTTCCTTTTCAACTTGGGAAAGTTCGTCTATTTGGATATGTTCTGAACGAGGGATGTTAAACTTGCGCCGTAGCTCCTGCACTTCCAACTCAGCGTTATGCAGAAGAGTATGTTCATTTGAGTTAGGATCGACTCCTTTACCGCTTATCAATTTTTTACAATCCTCTAACTGAGTGGTGAGAGCCTTTGCACTTTCCCTTTCCCTTTGCAGAGTGATCTTCATCTGAGCACCTCTATATGCAACATTTCCCCGATGGACTTATGAAAATTCAACTTATCAGACAAGGGGATAGAATCCAATTCCATAATAATTCCCAAGGCTTTATACTTGGATCCCGGGGGTAGGGGATGAGAGGATGATTGTTGGATAGTAACTATAAGTTTGTCCTTCTCCACATCTAAAGTTGTAGTGAGCTGTGTGTGATTTTTATTCACAAACTGAGGCAATTCTACTCTCAGTTTATATCTTGTAGATTGGTTCTTCACCTCAATATTCTCTCTTCTTTCCTCCTTACCTAAAGTGACGACCTGTGAGAGCTCTGAAGGTGATGAAGAGGAAGTAGAATCATAGGAGAGATGAAAACCTAGTCTGTCTTTAACATGACCTGTGTGCTGTGAGGTTTCATCATCGATAGTCTCAGTGTCTTGTTCTCCCGGCCCTTCTGTTATCTGTTTCTTACTGAGGTGATCCTCCTCTTCCCCATTTGTGAGTTCCTAGTTGGTCTGGTGGTTCTTCTACTCCAGGATCTCCACTTCACTATGTACATTGTCTCCTTTTCCTTCGCTAGCTGGGGATTCGGCCTCCATCTCAGTATCCAAAGGCTATGAATCACAGTTAGCTTTCCATTCTATTAGAGGCCTAAGTTCATGCTCATATGCTGAACACTTAATATTATTATTTCTGCATGTGATAAACCCTTTAATAGTTCCATACATATCCTCGTGGGAAATTTATCTTCCACAATAGCCCCTCCATAAAGGGGAGTGCATGCCTTGAATTGATAGTGAAAGGTCCTATGAAATTTGGGAGCCTCAAGGTATATCCCTTATTCACGGGCATAAAGTGGGTTTGGTCGGCAATTAGGACTTGGAAGATAAACTCAAGGGCAAAAATTCTCATGAACTTGAACACCGACAGGTGGTAAGGCGACACTTCAACACCATAAACCCTGATCTCAATATGATCTTCAAACAAGTACCAATCCCCATCACAATTTTTTTCACTGAACTGGAGCCACTGCTTTTGCTCAGAAAAATCCTAGGTGTGGGGCTGTCGTGTACTGCATAAGCTCTGGACATGAAATCCATACGAATTTTGAATATCCCTTTCCATCTGGGTGCTGGCGAACTAACTGAGTCCATTCGAAAATGGAATTGGGCTTGACGTTTCTCATGGAGAATTTGCTTAGGCCTAAACCCTCGAACTTGTCTGCATGCTTAAATAGGAATAGGTAAAGCAACAAGGATCAGTATCTGAACGAACAAGAAGATGACATGTCTTGGAACTGGGCTTTACTAGCTGAGGCTAGGAAGGTGGGCATGTCCAATAGAAACCTGGGTTGCATCATGGACCATACAAACCCTAGGCGAGCCGTTGTTACTCTATCGGCACTGTCTAAACCCAACATCCCTGATATGCCCACTAGGATAGGTTGTATGGTGTCACAAAAAAGGGATAGAAGAATAGTCTCTATAGGCGGGAGGGCAGACAAGCGTGAATCGATGATTAGCTCAAGGAAATCCCTCTGTTTTTCCACGAGAAAGTTTGAAAAGTGACAAGAGAGGGTGACTTCAACGAATTCAATGCACTCTTGGGCAGAGGGGTAACATAGGGCATTTCTTATGAGTTGAGGAGTAATTTATAGGAATTTTACCCCATGAGAGGAGAGGAAAATATCCTTCCGCTCAATGTAGGAGTCAGCAAGCTAGGCGGTGAACTCAGGGAAGGGATAGATTATTGGGGAAATCTAGTAATAAAGCCCTAAGTCGACCACTCTAAACACATCCTCACCCTGTCGCTTAAAATCTAAAAACTCGGCCTTCATAGGGGCCACATTAAAAGGGAAAACCATGTCACATAGTTGGGAGTGGGCAGCCATGAGTGGTTATGGACCGGGAGAAATCCTGGCTTAGCAGGCTTGCGGGGTTTCGAGGGCGAAGCGCTTCATTTTTTCCATAACAATTTGAACAAATAGTAAAAAGAAATAATGAAAGTACTCGACCAAATACCTGAGGCAATGGTGAAAGCGACGTGAGGGGAAAAGCAACAAGTATTGTGTTGTGTAACCAGCTCCAAAAATAGAAGAAAAACTAAACCCTTTTGTTTGAGATTTATCAATTGGCTAAAGAAGGTGTTGCTCTTTGTATCCTCATAATGTGCTATCATTTCCTCCGTAAAAATTGACCAAGTGACAATTTTTTTACGAGAGCAAAGCCATCGATACCATAGAAATGTATTTTGTTCTAAATGTAAAGTTGCAATGCATACCTTTTGTGTGTTTTGCACGTTATGGAGATCAAAATATTGCTCCATCTGTAGTATCCATGTTACAGGATCCTTTCCATCAAACTTCCTCATATCCATCTTTGGAATATGGTGGTTCTTTCATCCAACATTAGAGTTTATGAAATCACAATTAACATTTATTTTGTTCTCATCATGAGGTTCTTCTACTATCTTTTCACCATTAGGAAACCTTTTTTGTATCAACTTTGTCAAACCTTCCATGTCCGCTTTTAGAAAATTCTTCATGTTTTCCATTTTCTCATCGATCTTAGCTTCCATGTCATCCATCTTAGATTCCATGCCAGCCTCCATGCCATCCATCTTAGCTAGCACGCCATCCATCTTAGCTTCCACACCTTTCTTCAAACCTTCCATCTTCACTTCCATGCCATCCATCTTAGCTTCCATGCCTTTCTTCAAACCGTCCATATTCACTTCCACGCCTTTCTTCAAAACTTCCATTTCATTTTTTGTTTCTCTTTGCGAGAGTGAAATTTTGTTGCACTTGCTCTTGTAATTTTGATAGATCATGTTGCAATTCTTCATCTTCATGAGTCATGGTAGAGCCTTCTGAAGGCTTAATGGGTGTTGAATTCTTTTTAGGCGCCATTTTAGAATCCAATATTGATACCTATTCTTTTACTTGCTTTGAGGAGCTCGATATTGAAATTGAATTATCTCTGTAATTGAAAATATTTAATAACTAAAATTTAGCCCTGTAGTAGCCCTCTAAAGATTCTTTCAAATGCCAAAGGTCTGATCTAATTTGGATTCCCCAAGACAAAGTTGTGTCCAATCTCCCACAATGACCTAATTTTGGACTGGTTCAGTAGAGCAAACTTGTAGGACTTACCACGTGTCACTTTTTCGTCCTTTGTCTCTAAAATTGATAGCCAAGAAACTGCATTCCGTGTACTTGCGACCACTTTTTACGGCACTCAAATCCACTACCCAGAGAGAGAGTTATTGAACTTTTCCCACGATCACCTCTTTGAGATGAAATTCAGGAGCCTAAAAAAGCAGTACCTTCCACAGATCATATTTCCAAAAATATTGCGAACCGAGCTCTGAAATTTTTTGACGAATTTCCTCAGGATTTCAGCTTCACACCATACGAATTTCAGATTCTGAACCTTCGTAGAAATTTTTTTTATAGTGAAAATGCCATGATGACCTGTTTAGGAGCTTGAAAAAATACCTAACTTCCACAGATGATATCCCCGAAAATATTTCGAACCAAGCTCTCAAAGTTTTAGACAATCTTCCTCAGGCTTTCAGCTTCGCACCCTAAAAATTTTAGCTTCTGAAACTTCGTAGAAATAAAGTTATAGCAAAAATGCCACGATGACCTGTTTGGAGCAGCGAAACCCTAGAATCCAAAGCTCTGATACCAAATGTTGTGTAACCAGCTCCAAAAATAGAAGAAAAAAGATATAAACGCCTTAGAAATAAGCCAATTCGAGGGGGCAACGTCCAATACATTACATAAATGAACAATTCTTGGATGGATACAATTTACAAAACCTCCTTTCTATATATAGGAGTCCATGGGGCCATAATGTAATCCTAGTGGGCCACAATGTAATCCTAGCCGACCTAACAATAATAATTTAAGGGAACAATAATAAAAAATGGGGGTTACAAGGGTACAATAATAACGATAAGGGGGTTACAATAACAATAATAAGGGACTATACTAGTGATATAGGGACCTAACATATTGTGAGTTTTACTAGGGTGCTCAGCTGAGTAATAAATGTCGGTAAGTGGTAACCAATTCAAATGGTCGGGAGTAAAAATCGAGGTGGAGATAGGTTTTTATTGAGTAGTGGAGTGGGGCGACAGCTATAGGTATGACATCGTGAGGACTTCAGCGGAGGGACACGTGGCGCACAGTGGTTGGCCAATGGTGGCTAGGTAGGTGAGGGTCCACATACCTGACACAGAGGTACCACCCTTGTACCTCAGTCGGAATTACCTTACCTTAGACTTACCTGCGCTAGCTGTGTATTTTTGGGGCCTGCCAGCTTTTGTTCAGCCAGAAGTTGAGGGTCGAGCCCCGCCTTGCCCCCCTCAGGGCTCTGTTGATTGGCCAGAGGGGAGGCTGATGTCATCCCCTCTGACTGATCAATCTCACCACCCTCCGCATTTCTTATTTCCATCGGAACAACTGCGGCCTGCTCATTTTGTGGGTGGTGCCACTACTACCGCGCACTGTGCCGCTTGCTTAGAGGAGGAGCAGCCATGACGATTTGTATGCACGGGAGGTGTTCCAAAGGAGCTATGCCAATTTTCTCTTTTAGACTTTTGATTTGGCCATTCCCACTCATCGTTAATTTAAATCTCAATTTTTCCTTATTCCTTCATGAGAAACATGAGCCGATACTATCATGGGTTGTTCTTTCTCGGCGCAATTATCTATCAATGCCTACAAATTTTCAACAACCTTCCTGTTGCACAACAACTTAATGCATGATTGTAAAAATGGTTAAATATCCTCATCTCCTTCTGCTTCCTTCAGTGTTGTACCAGATTTTGGTGTGCCTCCTTCTGCAAATTCTTTCTGTGCTTCAATAAAGGTCTCTTTTACATGCTGAAGATTAAAGCCTTCTCTGTTTTTAGGTGCTTTCTGGGTTCAGACATCAGTGGAAGGTTTCTTTCCCTTATCTTCATTAGTATCTATGCCACTCTTGGTAACTACATTCACATAGATATGTTATTCATGAATTTCTACGCGAACCATCTGGAGCTTTTGCGTTGTGGTCTTATTTTTATACATTTTAGCAATCAAGACAGGACAATCTTCTATAACATGATTAAATTTTCTATAGTACTTGCAGGATTGTCGTTCTGGATTTGGCTAGTCACGTGCATAATGATCAACATATCCATAGTTATAGAAAATCACTTTTCCTCTTCCGCGGCCAGCTGATCCACCTCCTTGGCCTCTTCCTCTTCCTTGTAATCCTCCATGCCCAGAAGGGGATGCTAGTCATGTAGCCTCAACCTACATTCGGTATATCTCTGCTTTATCCAACATCATATCATAGGTACGCCGATTCTTCTCATCATTCCATAATGGTGAATAGAACTTGTAAAATAAATACTTCAAGTGAGGATGATGTTTTCCAATCCTTAGGCAAGAACATGTGTCATATAGTCCAAAAATTTTACATATAGTGCACCAGACATGATTCTTTAATGGAATAGGACCTCCAGCATTTAGATAATTGTTGAAGACACGAAACTGGTCTTTATGGTGCCCAAAAGCTTTGCATTTTATACACTACACCTCTGTGAAAACCTCCTTTCCTTTCTCTTTACACAAACTTTGAATTTATAGATGCATGTCTTCGAGCTGGCTCTGAATCTATTGAGTTCGCAAGACAATAGGTGTTGGTGTAGCCTCTAGTTTCATTATAACTTCTACAGCCTCAACTTGTGTGGCAATATTTTTCATACCTAATGGTTGGCACAAATGTGGTAGCAACATAGCAATGAACCATTTCTTATTTTGAGTATCATCAATCACAAATCCACCATCTCTGATGGTGTGCTTAAATCTTTGATCAACCTCCCGTACTGACTCATTAGGCTTTGACGAATATCGTTCATTTCTTTCATCAGCTGCATGTATGAATTTAATTTATTCCAAGATAGCATTAGGTTTTTCTTTCTCATACCTAATTTACCAATCTAATGTGGAACCTTGAAATGCAGTAGCCAACTACACTTTTCTAATATCAATATTGTTAACCTGCTGAGCCTGCCATACGACCTCTGTTACAAACCATAAGTGATTAGTGTCCTCATTTCCAACGCCTATGAAATTTGGTAACTTCATGGATGCAGCCATATCTACTTAAGGGGGAGGTGGAGGTGGAGGTGGAGATGGACTACGGGTGGGGTAGGTGATCTGTTATGTGAGTTCAGAAGTGGAGTGGATGGAGTGGGAAACAGATTCAAGGTTTTCTGATGTGATGAGATTTCTTCTCGAGAGACACTTGAGCTAGAAGTTTTTGATTCAGGTTCACTATCAGGGCTATAAATTAATTTTTCAGAGTCTTCGTGGTAAAGTCTTCTACTGCACGTAAATGAACCTCTTGGATGCATCCAAGCAATATGTTTGCACCGACAACCCCGTTCGCACAATAACATTTTAAACAATAATTTCAATGAGCGTAAGAAATTACCTATAGGGCCTTAAAAGAAACCTTATTTCTACTTTAGAATACGACACAAATTGGTCAATGGAAAATTTAGTTAGAAATCCTCCCAAAGGGCGATTGATCCAATGATGTACCATATGAGTGATCTTATTATCAAACTTTTCTACTTGTTGGATCAATTTAGGAGTCCACTCAGTGACTACGTCATCTTGTATGTAGTGATGGAATTCAGCTAAGCATGAAAAACACTCCTATAGTTCGTGCGTGAAGGAACAAAAGAAAATTTCATGCACCTGTGTATAAATATATTTATGTACCCATTGTTCGTCAGACAACTTAGTACTTCTATTTTCTTGTAGTGCAAATTCAAGGATATTTCTATCCAACCAATATTGTAATTCGTTGCATGACGAATGCCACAACATAAAAGCTCCCTCAAAATGATGATCCCGGTCCCAACAATGGAACCATTTTTTCGTTTGAGGGGTCCTGACACAGGTTCAATGTTTATGGATAAACCAACAGACCCTCCAACTACTGGCCATTTCGGCAATGATCTGCTTGCTCAGACCAAAGTCTCACCTGAAGTAGTGGGGCGGTGCTGGAACCAGGTTTCCACACCCTAAGAGAGAAATTAATGAAGTGGTCCTTAGAAAAACCAAATGTGAGCTTATATAGACGCACAAAAAAATATATAACAAACTTAAAGAGAATACACAGTCGTTAACATAATAACAAAGAATTGATGTTCGCTTTAGCGCATATAAATAGAAAAAAAATTGATTTGGATCTTAACCAATGCAAACACTTAAGAGATCTATTAATCATCAATAATCATGCATAATCTGATCATATATCCTTGTGCAACCATTAACAAGTAAACAGACAATGTGATCTTAACGAGCATAGATAGTAAAAAAATTCATATGCATAACACAATGAAATTTGCCAAAATTGTTCTTTCTATTATCTTCAGATCGATCAATCAATACATCAATCTTTCCTTTCAAAACCCTTACAAAACCCTTCCAAACACATAGCCAACGGAGTCCGCACACAGCCAGGGCTAGGTCTCCACACACATAGACAGTAGGAGCCTCTTAACACAACCCAAATATCCTTACAAATGCATAAAATTATCAGAACACTGGTAATTCATTGACTACATAGTGTATACATACTATAACTATTTATATATGTGTAACGCATAGATACTATGGTCTCAAACCATGGTTTGTGGCCCATAGTTTAAATTTAAGCTAATTTACGTCAAAATTGGGGACTTTGACCCATCCCAAAGCCCCTTGACTCCATTTGCACAACACGCTCATACAAAAATAAAAAAATTGTCTTCGGAACTTGTGCCTCAAGGGACCCTACTCCAATAGCAAGTGGAGGTCCTCAAGCTCGTGGTGGCCCCGACCCTAATGCTGGAGCCACTATCAGAACCATTCTGGCTACTCCTTTTCTACCTTTCATGGTAGGCTTAATCCTTCCCGATTTCATCAAGTTAATCAACGACCCTATACTCCACAATCCATGTTGGCCTGCTATTCCAACTAAGCTTCCCTCAAACATTCCTAAGTTTGAAGGAAAAAATGGAGAGGACACTACTGATCACATCTGCTCCTTCCACATGTGGTTTTCTTCCAATTCTATCACCGATGACTCCATCTGCCTTCATTTATTCCAACATATGCTCACTAGACAAGCTACCAAGTGGTATGTCGACAAATCCGTTGCCTCTCATTCCCATTTTACGACTCTTGCTAAACCATTTTTGTCCTACTTCCAATTACCTCTCTGCTAATATAGAGGTACCAAATTATTGACCGCATTCCATCAAACTTCTTTCGCCCGCCTTTCTGACCATGTCTAAGAATGGCGCAAAATGAGGAGCTTGTGTCGAGCTCCTACATTCGACGATCATGTCTATATGGATTGGTTTCTCAGAATGCATTTTCCTTACATTGGTAAAGATTTTGTGTCTCACTTTCCTCAGACTGAGGAAGAAGCTCTCCAAGTCGCGTTGAAAGATGATTTGATCTACGCCTAGTCTGGTTATGTTTATACCTTTTTACCGGATCTTCTTAGACCTGGTGATGCCAACACACTGGGGGCATATCACAGTGCCGATGGTATTGTTAATGGATTTATTTCATATTTGTATGCTCATCCTTCCATGGGTTATGGTTTTCCTCGGAGAGGGACAAGCTCCTCCAATAATTATCCCCTTCCCGACATCATGTATATGGGTCAAAGCATGCCTTACTCACTTTCCCAACTACATCAACTGATGCCAGGGCTAGCTATTGCTCAACCATTAGGGGAATTTTTAGGTCTAAAATGGTCCTCCTTAGGAAATTATAAAATAATATTTTATTACATCATCAACTTTTAGAGGGAAAAAAGAAAAAACTACTTTTTTAACTCGTATTTTCACCTTATCTCCCAAAGTTTTTACTCAAATTTCGAGCGGGAGTACTCATTGGATGAAGAATTTAAATCTTCATCCAAGGAGTACCCATGTTGCATACTTTTTATGGATCTTGCTACATGAAAAATGAGAAATATATGAAAAATGTGATTGCAATCACGTTTTTTCATGTATTTCACATTTTTCTTGTAGCAAGGCCCATCAAAAGTATGCAACATGGGTATTCCTTGGATGAGGAATTAAATTTTGCATCCAAAGAGTAATCCCACTTGAAATTTGAGTAAAACATTTGGGAGATAAGTTGAAAATACAAGTTGAAAAGGTAGTTTTATTATTTTATTATTTTTAACATTTTTACCCTTTTACTTAAAAAATGGTGAATCATCCCCCATGGTTGACATCATCATCTTGAATCCTATTGGTTATTATAAATTTTATTTTGGTTGTAAATTTTTCTTAGGATGCCCATTTTAGACCTTAAAATTCCCCTAATGTTTTTTACCCCAATGTTTCTCAACCTCCTTTCAATTCTTATCCACAACTCGGTGCTCCAGCCCCTCTAGAATCAACACCCCAGCTTCCCTTGCCTTCTCAAACTTCGCCAAAAAAATTACCTCCTCCTTAGGGTTAGGTGTATGTGCGGCAGAGTGCGGCTAATTCTCCTAATTTGAAGAAAAATAATAAGGGGAAAGGTAACTAGAACCAACCAGATTAGGGTAATCAAGGGTGCCAAGGTAATCAACCAAACACACCCCAAGGGAACCAACCTAACACTACAAACCAACAACAAGCTGATAAACCCAAGTAGAACAAGCCTCTTCATACGAATTATCCTTGTTCTTGTTGTGATGTCCATGGCCATTACACTCATGATTGTCCCCTTTTACCCCATATGCGTCAGTTGTGGGAAGTGGAAGCAACATCTAGAGCACATCAAGCCATCGCTTTGGTTCCTCCAAACACTATGCTAGCTCAACCAACTGTGTTCAATAATCCTTTCCCTCAACAAGGATATGTTGCTGCCCAAAATCCTCAAGCTCAGGCTGCCCCTCAACATTCACAGTCTAGTACCCCAAATTACCAGATTCTCGTGATGAATTCTAAAGAGGTCAATATTGTCGATGTGAAACTTCAGACCCAGCCACACCAATATGTCAAGCCACCTAATACATCTGCAATCGAGTCCCAAAACAAAGTTTCCACATAGTCCATTTCGACACCCAATGATCCCTTATAGATCCCTCAGCCTAGGGCAAAGGTCATTTACAAGATCCCCAAAGGGCCATTACACCGAAATGCTACTTCTCCCAAAGCCAGCCACACCTACAACATAGTAGATGACTTGGCACAATATTCTACTGCCATGTCAATGCTGGAAGTCATCCAGTCATGCCCATGTCAATGAAAATATTTTCTCTTTGCTTTGGGCATTGTGGGTCCTTTAGATGATCATTTGATTGTCTTTGATGTTGAAAAATTAGAACATCTCCCTTTACATTCATCGGTTTCCTTCCAACACTTTCTGGGCTTCAATATTCGTAATGCCAAAGTTTCACGATATCATTGACAAGGGTGCATCCACCCGTACATGTCCACACCGTTTGAAATAAACTCAGATCACCCGACTTAGTCCCATCCACCATCACTTTGCGTGCTTGGGATGATCACTTTCTCAGCCCTTTGGCATGTTCCGCAATTGTCCTTTTACTCTTACAGGCAAGATTGTTTGTGTTGACATTGAAGTCATTGATGCCCCCTTGGATTACAATATCATCTTGGGTCGTAGCTATACCTATGAGATGTCTCTTGTTGAATCTTCATTTCACCGTAAGATGTGCTTTCCTCACAATGGAAATATCATCACCATCAATTAGTTGACATATTACGAACCGAAGTCTCATACCTCCCCCGAGTCTATCATATCTTTGGTGGCCGATAAGAAATCAGTCACACCTCTCACCAGTGATTCACCGGGATTCTATAAAGATTCCACCTCACTTGGTGCATTCCCTAGTCCCCCCCCCTTATCACTGACCCCATCTCTTCGAAATTTTTCATGATGCAAGCACCTAGACTAGCCATAAGTGGTCCAAACTTGACGAGTCGCGCCCAACACCTCCGCAAACTACCGGTGGTAATTGGGATGGAGCCTTGAGGACCTTCTCCTTCTGCTAGCATCTCTCCCAACCTTTTTCAACCAGGAATGGTGCCCCCAAGCCTTAACCATTTGGGATCCATTCCACTACGCCATTACTCTTCCATTCAGATATCATTTTTAGCTTCCCCTCTGGAGTCTTTTCGGTGCCTATTATGGCTACATTGAGTCTACCCAATTTGACCGAGGGGATCCCGGGCTTGCATAGTGATCCTACCCAAGACTCCGCCCGGTCGCCTCAAACCTTATACATCATATGCCAAAATAGTGAATCGCTTCTACAAATATTTTGCAAAATTAAAAACACAATCGCCAATCACATGAAGCAAAGAAGAATCAATCAATCCACAACACAGATAATTTCTCGAGGAAAGCTTGCTTCTCAAAACCCCACTATATTCTATTGTATATTCAACATGGAATCATGAAACAATTACATACAACTCTTCTCTCAAGATCCCTCCCATACTCATCTAATTGTCTCACACTGTCACACATAAAACTGACCAATACTTAGCCAATTTACTGCCTCCAGACATCCTACCTTACTTGCGCAATCCCTGATGAATGCAATCCCTAAAGAATATGAATTTTGGCCTTCCTTGGCTACGCAAGTATCATGGGCACTCCAATGGGTGTTTGGTTGCATGGTTGCAACCCAATAATCCTACAACTGATAGTCAACTTCCCTTTCACCTAGATCTTAACTGGGTATCCACTAGATTTGACATGCATGCAGCTAATAATAGTAAATCCTCAATTGCATGTGAGATCACTGATTGTGAATTAATTAATATTCAATTCACTTGATCTCTCACTAGTGTATCTAACAGTTACAACTAGCACAACTGAGTCTAATTCACTTAACTAAGTTAAACTTATTACAACCTGCATTAACTAATGCACCACCGCACTTCAAACTCTGTTACAACTAGAATTACTCTGCATGCCTCACCAACTACCTCTAACTCGAATTTCATGAGCTAACTGATTTTATCACACTCAGTTAACTATTAAAAGTTATTTTGAGACTATATTAAATTTTATTGTTCATCTTAATTAAGGGATATCTAAAATATACATGCACCAAACCAAAAATAGCATCGTGGCCCCACCCTAGTGTATTTCTCATTTTTTTATGGTCCCCACCGGTCCTATTCTGTGTGGCAACCTCATCGAGTCACCCATGTTCAGAGCATATGAGTTGACTCACCATCGCATTCATGGAGTCTGTCTTGAGTCCTTTTGCCTCCTGCTACAATATTCCATCCATTTGTGCTTTGTTCCTCTCTCGTGTTGCCCATTTTGGCCTCCAGTAATACTATCCCCCATCCCCTCAGGGGTCGAGTTAGTCTCTGCCAGGTCATCCATGATTTTTATGCTCTGACAAGGGAAGTCGTCCATCCACTACACAGTACCATGTATTCTATCATCATCCCTCGTGTCAGTCCATCAGTCACTTTACTATGATCCCTCATGCCTTAGTTGAGGATTGTTCATTGCCTCACCTATGGCAGCCCTCCTTCTGTCGATATCAGAACATTCATTCTAGAAGGTAGGTTTAGATGGCTTTGTACCTTGGTTCCAACTTCCATTCTTATTCGGTTCCTCGGATTAGGCAAAGGGACTCATTATTTCCCTTTGAATTAGTTGTTTCTCATCCGCTCAACTTCAGTTCATTACTACATGATCAAGATTCGTATACTTGATGGTTCGGTGATTTAGTAGATTATACTAGTCATTCCTGGGCATGTGTGAGATGTTTCAGACCTCATGAGAGGGTGGCCCTTCAGGTAGCCCCGCACATGCCCGAATGACCTCACATTATTTTATAGCCTCAAATGCAACTCTGAAGATTTGATGGGTTTGGTCCCAGCTGCTTGAAGTGCCCACAGCATGCATGTATCACTCATATGATCCATTCATATTTTTAGAGCCCTTTC
Source organism: Pinus albicaulis (assembly GCA_034641835.2). Lineage (NCBI taxonomy): Eukaryota > Viridiplantae > Streptophyta > Pinopsida > Pinales > Pinaceae > Pinus > Pinus albicaulis. The sequence goes on from CM076577.1 coordinate 1,100,115,532, forward strand.
TTGTTTATCAGGGCTTCTTTGGTTTCTATTATGTATCATGTACTCATATATTATTGTATTCAATCCTAGCTGTTGTCCTAGGCACAATATGTATGTGGGATCCATTATACTGTTGACTGTCCCATTTTATGCCACAATGTCACGTAGCATTTATCATGTACTTTATTACTCAGTCTCATTTTTCTAGGCGCACCATTATTCTTTGTACTTTTTCATCTCGACTGGCATAGGTATGCCTCCCCCGCCTCATTAAGAATAAGTACCAAACATTAAAGGATACTTATATCATTTTTAGGTCTCAGCCCCTCAGTTATTGTCCTCTCTCGCTTCACTCCATCTATGTATCTCTCTCTCTCTCTCTGACTCCCCTTCGGTGTCTAGTGATTGTGTTCTTACAACGTATTTCAGTCATACAATTAGCTCCTAATGCTTGTACATTGGGGGGCAATATGTTACACCAATTTTTGGTCTTATAACCATTTACAATTAGATGGATCAAGGTACACAATGTAATACCAATCTTACGATAGTAAAATCGCTTTCACTATAAGAAATAATTTAATAAACCATATTTTATTAAGGCATTTCTTGTTCAAACAAGAAACCCCTTGAGGAATAATTAAATAAATCCTTATTTATTTGATTTTTCTCTAGGAATAATTAATTAAACCACTATTTAAATATTTTTTCCTGGTCATATTTAACCCAATTATGAGAAATGTTTAGATAAATCATTCTTTATATTATTTTCTCTAGGAATAATTAATTAAATCATTATTTAGTTATTATTCATTGTTAAATTTGACTAAATTGGCCAAAAATAATTCAACAAATCATTATTTGTTAATTATTCCTTAACCAAATTCTTGAAATGATAAATAAATAATTTATTTGTTTATTATTTTTAAATAAAGGTATTTAACCAATTTAAATACATTTCCCCCCAACAACATATAATAAAATATTCCAAGCAGTTATATCTAGATCTTGGTTAATAATATTTTATTATTTGCCATTATCAAGGATAATTCAATATTTTTTATAAAAAAAAGGGTTTTCCATTCATTATTCACTTTGATCACTTTCATTGTCAGGCTTTGATCATTCTCATTGCTGCTACTATTTTCTTTGCCTCTTGAGCTCCAACAAAGTTCAACATATTTATGGTTTTCTACACCATTAAGAGAGAGAAACTTCTGGATCTGGAGTGTTGAGGACAACCAAGAACCCATGGCATTAAGAGGGACTGGTAACATCATTCTTTATTCCCTTATGAGGTGTTATAATACATATAAAACTCTTTATATCTTGTCTTGTATGTTGGATGTATGGAGCATTTCTTATTTCTTTTCACTATTTAAATACTTTTACTGCATAGATCAGGTTTCTGGCAACATTTGTTTTAACTATCACTCACAGATCTAAAGAATTTAAGTAGCCATATTTTTTGTTAGGGTTGTTTGTCATGCACAACTAAAGTGAGCTCTTTTCGTACACTTGCGTTAATAATTTATGCTAACATTGCAGGCTACATGATCTTCCATAGTCTACTCATTTCAAATCAAAAGGGGTGTTGGAGAGTGGTAATGGACTAGATGAGGAGGTTGAAAGATTAATTCCACATACCATTTGAACCAGCGAAGATTGCGAAGGTGTGAGGGTCTGAAAATTGCGAAGGTGTGAGGGTCCAAATTATTTTTCTACCAAGGTGCAAATATTTTCTCGGTGCAAAATTCTTTTTGGCAATTTTTTTTTTTAAGTTGTTTTGAGTGCGAAATTTTTTTGGAAGTTTTTCTGGGTGCAAAATTTTTTTTGGCGAAATTTTTTTTTGAAGTTTTTTTTGATGCATGGATGCATGAAGTATTTTTGCAAGATGTCTTTATGAATTTAATTATTTATTTAATTTTTTGTCTTATTGAAAGCATGAAGTACTTATTCTGAAGTCTTTATGTTTTTTTGGGTATTTGTTCCAAATAGAATTGAATTTTAGGTTTCCAATTTTGTGAACATGGGAAACCAAAGGAATTGCGTATCAAGGCACAATCGAAAAAGAATTAATTCAATGGATAAGAATGAGAGATTACAAAAATAAGGCGAGAGGAAAGGGAAAGATTAAGCCATGAAATAGATGTGGAGGTCAAGCATCGTGAAAGAGATGTAGAGGGGCATGACAATGACGAGGAAATGAGAAATGTTGAGGAAGTTTTCAACGAGAATATTGAAAACACAAATTTCCAAGAGAATATTGATATTGATCTCATTGGTGAGTCAATAGTTTCTTCAATTTGAATTTTTTATTTAAAAAAAAAAAACATTGTAATTCAAGATACTTTTAAAATAAAAACCATGTATATGTCAATTTAAAATTAGAAGTTAATATTGTTTTTTATGCAGGGACAACATCATACCACAAGAAGATACTACCACACGTTGAATTTTACTCAATTAATTGGAAGTTACAAGAACATTGTATACGACTACAATTTTCTAGAAAATATGGTTCCAACTAAAATTGAAGAATTAGGACCACCAATGGCTGAAAGGAAAGTTCGAGATAAAATAAATTGGGGGTTGAAACATATTTTTGAAGGTAAATCTATCATAGCACAAGCTCAGATGTTACTTAGATTTTTAAAGAACAAATCTCTCAGAAATGCTGTGGAATTATTGGGCATTAAAAGTGAGAAAGGGGTTTTAGCAAATGAAACGGTATCAAAAAAATGTGACGTCAGCACTTGCCACACTAGCCAAAAAGCGATCTCAAGTTGAAAAGAATGCTCGTAGATCAGTTTTAATAGGTGTAGTCATGAAACAAACTTCATCAAGTCGGTTGATGTTAACAACTTCAAAATTGTTTAAAACATCAAGAAAATGTTTATGGAGGCATACAAAATTTGGAATTCAATTAGATGAGAATGATGAACTTGCATGTTGGGCTAATATTTGCAGGCGTCCATATCATGATAAACTTCCTGATGGTGTGAGGAATAGGGTAAAAGAGTTTTGGGATTTGAATTCTCATGTGTCACCAAATGAAAAGGACATTGTGCGACGTCGTATATCTAAGGGAGTTTATGAATCTCATGCAAAACATATAACACAAGTCAGTCAAGTAGAATTATTTCATAAATTTATGGAGAGTAATACTGATGTGAAGGTTTCCCTTAGCACATTTGTGAAGATTAAACCATGGTGTGTTAGGCCTATTATTGTTCGAGACACATGTTGTTATTGATACCATGTAGAATTCCAATTATTTTATGAGACATTTGTAAATTTTGTGATAAAATATTGGTCAAATGACCCCCCTCCTTCAAGTTTTCGTTAATTTTTATCGAAGATATTATGTGCACGAGATAATAATGAATTATTTTAGAAAAAAGAATGTGTTGGTGGAAGAAAATGCCCAGAATGTTCTCATTTGGCACTCTATGATGCAAAGTATCCCATTGACCCTAACGATCCCATACTGTCAAATATCAGTCTAAATTGGAAGCGATATGAAAATGTTACTTACACTCCTGTTGTAGATTCAAGCACAACATCAAAAAAGATCGCTTTACTTGACGACGACATTTCAGTGACATCTTTTATGGAGAATTTTAGGGTGGAAATATACAAATATATTAAGCACTATAATATAGAACGATGGTAGGATTTACAGTTCAAGAAATCACGTGATGTGTTCTCAAAAGGAACAATATTATCAGTGGTTGATTTCACTGAGAATTACACGTTTAGTCCACAAAAGGAGATACAAAGTGAGTATTATCATTCAGACCAAGTATCTATATTTGTGCATATTTTTTATAGACATGCAGAGCTTGATATCGATGGTTTTGATAGCGATGAAAATAATCGTGAGGTCATTAAGGAGTACCATTTCTACATCAGTGATGATAAAACACATGATACATGTTTTAATGTTATTTATAATGAATTTTTGAACGAAGGGTCACTTTTAAAGAACATTGGGTATGGTCAGATGGTTGTGCTGGTCAATTTAAATCGGAAAGATCGTTCTTTTGGTTGTCTCGTCTTCATAAGAGAACCAAAATTTGACATACATGTAATTTCTTGGAGACAGGGCATGGAAAAGGAGAGCACGATGGTGCTAGGGCATGCGTAAAACATGCACTTAGGAGGCATCAATTGAATCACTCAGCTTCCCGACTTGCAAATTTTTTAGATGTTGTTAATTGGTGCAAAGACAATTTAAGTCATGTATCGAACCCAAGGATGGCGGATGTGCAGAGGAAAGCGTACAAATTTAACTAAAAATATATTATACATGTCTAGAGATATATGTGTATACATATATGTGTGTATTTTATTATCCAAAAAATATTAAATATTGTTCCAAATTTGACTCATACATGTGTGTGTTTTTCTCAAGAAGGTACTTTTGGAATATTGCAATGGGCGATGTTGATAGATCGTTGCCATTCAATTGCCTTGGAATCCCTCAAACAAGAAGTTTACACTCAATTAGGAGTAAGAACATGACAGATATACATTGCATTGAGAAACGAAAGTGCTCTTGCTTTTGTTCTGCATGTAGTGATCAGACAGAGCCCATTGATGATTGTGAAAACCAAATTAAGAAATTTTTTAAACCATGAAAACACGAAGAGTTGACACCATTGCCCCCATTTGGAAACATGATTGAAAAGGAAATGGAGAATGAAGTGGTTATCATTGACAATGATTATAATCGTGTTTCTGATATGGTTAGAGAAGTTGATGTCTTCGTTGTCATTGCACCAGAAAATAATCAAGAAAAAGTGCATTATTATTTATTACGATGTACTATGTCTAAATCCACGTTGTTGCAAGAGTATAATGATCCATCAAATTATACATATCCAATCGGTTCAATGGTGTTAATGGAACATTTATTTGAAGAAGTAAAGAAATGTAAATATCATATTATTTTTCAATATTACGAGCCAGAGGTTATTTATGCCCAATATAGTCACTTTTTCATAGCAACTCGGTTGCAGTTGAAGCAAGTGAAGAGTAGAAAAAAACAACAACAATGGAGGTTATCGATAGATGATCATGATGACATTCTGAAAAATTTTCCACTAGCTCATTTCATATGAGTGGAACACATTGTTCAAGATGAACAATGAACTTTTATTCTAGTGTTAGAACATATAGTTGCTTCAATGCATTGTACTTTATATAGTTTAAGACAATATTGTGGATTGCTTTCAAATAAATGGACATGTGGATGGTTAGATGTGTGTTGGGACCAACAATATATTATGATCTACTAGATAAGGGTGCTTTGCTAGATAATTAAGTTATGGTGATTTAATGTGTCCATGATGTTTACTCCTAGAATGTCTTAACTCACCCCTTTTTTTCCATGGATATGATGGTGATGAATGAATATTTAATTACACACACACACACACACATATTATTGTATCGTTAGTTTACTTTTGACATCAAATGTCATCATATTTGCATCTCTTCATTAGTTTAGATTAGTTTATATTTGATTTGGCTAATCTCTTCATTAGTTTAGATTAGTTTATATTTGATTTGGCTAATCTCTTCATTATTGTCTCTTCTCATGATGGAGGTCTCCTACTTTTATTTTCTATTGACATGTTTCTATTGTACACAACATGGAATAGATCCTACAAAGGAACATTCAAGAATACAAAACTATTCATAAAGGTGTGTTTAGCTATGAATTAATTCTTATGCTAGAAAGTTTCACTAGTAATGGATTTCACACAAGTTTATATTAAGAGATAGGTATCCCACCCCTTGTAGCAATAAATCCAAAAGTGTTTAGATGAAATTATTATTTCCAAAGGAAAACAACTCAACTTTAATCAATGTTTCAATATAGATGAAGAGAAATGGTTTGGTAAATTTCAAATTTAAGGAGAAAATTTATTCAAACTAGTTTATAGAGCATATTGATAGCTTCAACAAAGTATCCTACAAATGTCAAATGTCAAATGTTTCTATGTTCATTTGACATGTTTCTATTTTCCATGTGCTTGGAAAATATTGTTCACAACATGGAATAGATCCTACAAAGGAACATTCAAGATCTTCTAATCAAGATTTAGTTATTTCTCCAAAATTCTATCTTTGATCGTTTACATATTACACATCCCCTTGTAATCTATATTTTGTTTTCTCAATATTTTGAAAGTTTCAACATGTGGTATGGAAAACATTATTATTCACTATTTTGTAAGCCATTTCCCTTTACTTGGAAGTTGCTATTTTAATTTCTTTTGGAAACATTTTTATGACTCTTTTCAAGTATCATGAATTTTCTTATTCATAATTGTATTTCTAAATAGTATAATATATAAATATAACACATGAATAATGTATGTTATTACTTGTAATAACGGTTTCCTCATCAATCATCATGGAAGTATCAAATATAGTTTAAATATTTTTTCTCTATTATTATTATAATCCAACCTCATGGGCATGGGTGGATTAAACTAGAAAGTGTTCTCTTCCATGTGTTGTACAACTTGTCATTGTCATCCTTAAAACTATTTTTTATTGAGATATAACCACACCATATAACCAAATTTGCATTAGTGGGTTGTTTTATGTTGATCATGGTTCTCCATATAACAATTTTAAGTTATGTGTAGGTTCTTGCAATTGCAATGGATTTATCAAATCTTTATTGTGACCTTAACAATTTTTTCCTTCATAATTACCATTTGTAAATGGGTTTTTAGCAAATATAAAAAACAACCAATTACAAAGAATTTTATTTATGATCCTTTTCAACTGTCCTGAATTTTTCTATGCAATATTGAACTTTAAAATAGCGTAACCTATGGATCTAACACCAAGCATGCTATTACTCATAATAATGGATTTTCAAGATAATCATCAACCATCATGTAAATCTAAAATTTTTTACCGTTCTTTCTTTCCATTAATAATTTCAAAAATATTCATAAAGGCATGTTTAGCTATGAATTAATTCTTATGTTAGAATTTTTTCCTAGTAATGGATTTCACACTTTAAAATGTGAAGTTGGGAAACACTTTTTACCGTTTTTTGACGTCAAAAATTGTAATTTTCTATGTTTTTTCAACTTCAACTCCACTAAAACAATATTTTCAATGGAAATTACACTTTGAAATAAAACAAGATTTGTAGAGAATTGTCTTACCTCCATACTCATATTTAAACAAAAAAAAATATTAACATATAGAGGGGTAAATTTGTTTTTTACTAACTACATATACTTGAAATTTTCAGGCAAACATAAATAGTCACTTTTTGAACCCTAACCTTTTTTAGGAAAGGTTATTAATTTTTTGGAAACAAACCATATCATCATAATATACATAGCTTGCACTAGTGAACTGACTATTTTTCGGTAATTTTCATATTAAATCATTATTTTTTATTATTTTTTCAAATGGACAAAGAATAAGAAATGGTGATGTTTCAGTACATTTTATGAGCCCTAGATTTTCTTTTCAATGTGATCGTCAATAAGAAAAATGAGAATACCCTTTTGAAGAAGACATGGAGAGGAATTGCAATATGATTTTTCTAATTTTTTTGGTGTTGCCATTTTAAAGTTATTTAATTTTCATTTAGTGCAATTTTCGGAACAATGAAATTCCACAGTGACATAGTTTAGTATAAAATTAATAACAAATTGATATTTTTAATGAAACTCCACAAACCTTACATCATTAGAAACTAGATTCAGAGATGAATCTAATGGTACTAGGTTTGAAAGATAATATTTTGTTTTTGTAGGTGTTCCGCCCCTCCAAAGTTGCAGGTTCCTGAAAACTGCAGAATTTTCTAGGTTTTTTGTTGACCAGAAACTCTCGGTCGAGATAATTTCTTGGGTGAGACATTTATTAAACTCTTGACCTATAATTTTCAAACTCTCAATTGAGAGTTTAAACCACCATAGGTTACAATTAACCGTGTGGCTAAACTATCGGCTGAAAGCTTAAAAAACTCTCAGCTGAGAGTTGGCGCCCGTGAGTTTACCGAAGGCCGACTCTCGTCCGAGAGTTTATTAAATTTTAATCAAAAAACTTGATTTTCGGCTGACGCAATGTTTCGGGTGAGAGCTATATAAATACTCATATCCCACGCCTTGTAGCAATAAATCCAAAAATTTTTAGATGAAATTATTATTTCCAAAGGAAAACAACTCAACTCTCATCAATGTTTCAATATAGATGAAGAGAAATGGTTTGGTAAATTTCAAATTTAAGGAGAAAATTTACTCAAACTAGTTTATAGAGAATATTGATAGCTTCAACAAATTATCCTAATTTTTAAAATTGGAAGAAGGATTAGCTTTATTCTTTTATATTTTATTGATGGAGCATAAAATTGGAATCCAAGGAGCATAAAGTTGGAATCATAACAAATATAGGCATATGCACTTTGAAAAGGGTTTAAAATCACTAAAGGAATAAGAATGAATTCAATCATTATGATTAATGACTCTAGGATCATTATCATTCATATTATTAAAAAACCATTACCCATAGGAAAATTTATAGCATCAATTCCAGATTGATGTAGAGAACAATAAGGTGCATATATTCACTGAAATTCAACACTACCATGTCTTGCAAGAACATAGTCAAGAGGAAAATTGGTGAGAAAATTCAGATTTAGAATAAAATTAGGGGGAAATTAAGGTTAATGGTGTATTATTCCACCAATTTATCCCCTAATTATTGTATATTTGAAACATATTTTGTTGGTATTGTAACATATGGTTTAAAATCAATAAAGGAATAAGAATGAATTTAATGTGAAATGTTTCTATGTTTCTATGTTTAAATCATGGAAACATGTCAAATGTGTTGAAAGGATTCAGCCTCAACCATTAAATAGAATGCCATTCCTTTGCAACATTTTTTAGGTACTACGCTAAAAGATGATTCAAAAAAGTATTATAAACCATAAAAAATGCATTGTATGTCAAAGGGAAAAATGTTAATGAAATTGATGATAGAGAGGGTAATGGTAGAAACACATAAATACACGTTGATAGCAGAAAGGGCCAATACTCTCCAACATGCTGTAATTGTTACTAAATACTTCGTAAAATTTAATAACTATTTCAAAACATAAATTAATGTTCAAGAAGAATTAAATATATAGTCATATGCTATGGACCTAAACTTTCAAAAAATTTAGCAGCAAGATCTGTGAACAAGAATTTTCAAATACCGTATAATCAAAACAAGAATTATCTATAATGAAATTTGCAAGTGACTTGAAGAATCAAACAAGAATCAGTCCAAAGAAAGGTATTTGGAAGCACTAGAAAATTATGAAAAAACTGATGAAAATTAGAAAGATTCCTTATAATGAGACCCTAGCATGCCAGGTTTGGCACATGAGAACCCCTTTCCAGGAATGCACCCACCCTAATCCCTTCGGATTTGACATAATGATAGAGTTTTGGCATCAAATGTCATGCACACCTAATTAAGGGACGTAACAAAACATCTTTGGCATAAAGACTCTTCATATCCCTGGAGAAGCACAGGATTCTACCCTTAGGGTAGCTTTAAAATATATTACATGAACAACATGAATTTTTCCTCTGATAATCTCACCATCATTCCAATGCCTCTTCACTCTTGATCAGGAGTGGCCAGTTGAGGAATTGAACATCCATCCAATGACTAACGTTCTAAATGGAAGTTATCAAACTGTTTTGGACGCCTTCTCCACAATTTTCTTGGAAGAAAATCTTCAATGATGAAAAGTAGCATAAGAGATTTTTATTTTTATTTTTAAGCTCGCAAATCATTTGACCAGCCCAACCACTCAACCATAGTGCCCCCACAATCAAAGCAGCTTTCAAAACTTACAAATCCAACCACAATTAATTTTTTTTTTGTTGTCGGAGCTTCACAAAAAATGCAACAATTCGTACATGTTATTTTAAAATGTTGTTTCCGAGCAAACCAGGAAAAATATGAAAAAACTGAGACGTGAGTTTTTCTCAAAACAGGGGCAATTAGATAACTGAAAAACTGTTTTGTGAATTTCACAATAGAGAGAGAGAATTTATGGGTTATTTGAAGCCTTGATTTGTAGATTGCATGAAGAAAACAAAAATGGTTGGTGAATTTAATCATTGGACATCAATTGAGAGAAATACTCCATGGTGGATGAATTCGAATCAAATTCTGCTTGATCCACATGATTTTCCTGTCTATGTGTTAAGCATTCATTGAAATTTCTTGTCCTTTCTGTTTGGAGGAGGCCATTGATATTGTGAACAAAAATCAATATGGCAACGGGGCTTCTATATTCACAACATCAGGTGTAGCCGCAAGAAAATTTTAACATGAGATTGAAGCGGGTCAGGTTTGCATTAATATACCAATGCCAGTTTCATTACTCTTTTTCTCATTCACGGGTTCAAAGGCATCATTTGCAGGCGAACTCAATTTTTATGGAAAAGATGGCGTATAGTTCTTTACTTAAATAAAAACTATCGCATCACAGTGAAAGGATTTGTCAGGGCAGGGCGTGTCCATGGCATTTCCAACTTAATAGAAAATATAGACACATTTTTCACATTACAAACCTTGAAAGTGTATGAATTCAATTAGTTCATGATATTGTTAAAACACTAGATGCTTTTTCTTGACCAGAAATTTTTTGGTTGAAGCTTGTCATTAGAATCACATTTTAGGTGGGTTTATTTAGTGCATGCTTTTGTCAGTGAAAATAAAGTACATTGGATTTTATTGAAATCTCAACTGTTGCTGCATTAATTAAAAAGCTAATGATTTTTAATAAATTAAAATTTCAATGAAAAAACTATAAATATTTTATCATAGCCTTGAATTTTTATTTTTGTACAAACATTTTAAACTTCATAACAATTTTAGATTGGTTAAAAAAAAAAAAAGTATTGCATCAATAAAATAAGTAGGGTATTGTTCGTTTTCCTAGATGAGGTAATGATTGATTTAAATTTCAAAACTAATTATTTGCATAGGCATGTATACTTAACTTTTTGTTCAATATTTTTAGCTAAAGAAACTGCGCAATTTTGCAGCTGAGAAACTTCACTATTTCACCCAAATTTCAAATTAGCCTAACTTTCTCTTCCAACATCGGATTTTGACGATTCAAGCATCGTTGGAAATATTTCAATGATCTACTTAATGAGAAAGCTATCATCAAAGTTTGAAACATTAAATAATAAATAAATTGATGAAAATACACAACAGGTAACTTGAGGCACTAATTTCGAAACAGGTATAAATTATTTTGGTTTTCCTTCATGAACTTGTTTTATTAGTACCAATTCTCAGTTTTTTATGTAAATGTCATAACCAGAGTGATTGATCACCTCTCACTTTTAATAATCTTACATTCCATTGCAGAAGAAGTACTAGTTTTATTTTGCAGGTTCCAGGAGGAAGGACAAATGACTACAAGCGAATAGTGTCTCTCTCAGAGACTACATTTATTTTACAAGAAGATGATCAGCAACAAAGAAAGAAATATCAATGCATGAGCACATGCTAATGCAAATCAGATCCAACACTCGAAAGCCTTTCAGATGCCATTATCTCCATTGCATCCATGCTTCCTAAGTCAATAAAACATTCACCTCATTTCCCTTTACATTCGCCATTGCATTTCTACTTAGTCATTCAATAAAATCCTCATCTCATTTTCCCTCACTGCTCATTTTATTTTCCCTAGTCGTTATATTTTCCTTCCATGCTTTCACAAACCTAGCAATAAAACCATTCATCCCTCTACAAAGCTGATTCATTTCATTTCCATTTTCATTCTGTCAAATAAACCTTGATCCACTGCAAAAAAAAATTTCATCCATAGTCCTTCAAAAATTATTCTTTCATGCTCGCATTAGTTGATGGAGGATTCCTTAAGGTCTCCCTTCTAACAAGTCTTGGCCTATCGACATCAGCACATTATCTAGGTCCAAGACTAGAGTCCTTAATAGTACCTTGAGGCTTGTATGCATTAATGACAAGTTCTCTCACTGAAAATCATGGGAATACATCAATGTCCCTTGATCGTCAGATCTTGCAAGTGGCTCGACATCAGCCCATCTATTCGCACTTTGCAAGATGTACTTAGGTACCTTGGCACTCATTGACATTAATGGTGAGTTTGTCTCGCATTGGTTAACGACATTCATCAATGGTTGGTAATCCAATGACTTATCTTCATGCTCGACATCAACACATTTATTCGCATGACTAGAATTGTACCATTGGATTTTGTAACGTTTGAAGACTACATCATTTCTGCAGTTTGCAGCAGGAATCAATTTGTATCAGCAACAATAAATATCTCAATCTTGTCATCAACACAAAGAGAACAAAGAAGCAGACCAAATTCATTTTTTTACATAGTCCAACAACATCAACAGGCACACTCTTCAGTATACACATGCAACTCATCCATTTCCAAAAGGTAAGTTAAGGTATGTCATTTTCTAACTTTTTACCATAGAATTCCTTGAAAAGCTAGAATGATAATTTTTGGAAAAAAACATCTCTTCCTCATTTCATAAAATTGCCGATACCATTAGTTGGGAGGGGGGGAATACATTCATATTCATACTTTGCCACGTTCATATCACATTCAGAAACCCACATACTTCCAAAAGATATTAACTATTACATTATTATTATGAGCATACAATGGCTTTTCAAAAGTACTCAAAAGATGATTGGATACAAACACAATCATGGTTGTCACATAAGAACCAACCATGATGCAATCCAATAAAGATATACTTTGCAATAAAATCAAATTATCATTATGCAAAGATCAAAGGTCAAAATTGAATGCAACAACAAAATATGGTTGTAACACAAGAACCAACCATGTTGCAATTCAAGTAAAACACTTTGCAGAAGTATGAAGTTATCAAATGATATCACGCAAAGTTAAGCCAAAGCTCAAGGATAAAAAATAATTAATGTAATAGATTGCATGAGGACATGCAATAGCTTCAGTTGGGGGGTATGTTGGACCTTGAAATTGTCATTCACTTCCATTACATTTTCACTTATATTTCCATATTACCACCTTCACTCCACCTCCATTTCATTACATTTACTTTACCATTACCACTAATGGGTTACATTTATGTTTTTCCAAACTTTATTAATTCTTAGCATTTTAAAGTGAATTTGTGGTTAAAAATTAGAAAATAATGTGCATATGCTTATACCTAACAAGTGGGATGAGATTGTTGCCATGTGTAGGTCAAAAGGAAGCTTCTAAAAGACCTTTATGTGGCCTACCAAAACCAAATTCTAATTTGAGTGGAGAAGATCATGGGATCATGAGGATATGTTTCTCATTTCCTTTTTGTATTGAAACTCTAAGAAGATATGTGTCTCATTCCTATTTTGTATTGAAACTCTAAAAAGACATGTGTCTTATCATTTCCTATTTTGATTGTAACTCTAGAGATAGAGGGAGAGATTCATGGACTCTCATTAATGAGATAACTTCTCATATTTTTGTATAAATAGGAGAAGCTTTCTCCTATCAATAAAGAGAAAAATAGGAGAAGAAGAGAAAGGATTATAGAGTGTTTTGTAAGAAGGCTTGAGATGGAATGGGATGTAGATTTGTGATTTTATCAATAAATAAGTTCAATCATCAAATGCTGGTTTGATTGCACTTCTGGAGCTAAGGAGTTTTCACCAAATTGGTAGCAGAGGGCCTCTACTGCCTAAGTAGGTTTTTTATGCTTTCTAGCTAGGTTTACTTCAATTTCTTTGTTTAGTATTTCTTTCTGCTTATGCTCAAATTTACTGCTTTCATAATTGGCAATTGTTGTGTCCAACTGAGTAAAAACTATTTTTCTATATAACTAAATATTTACAACTGAATGGTTAGTGACTTATAGGTACAGTGATTGTTTAGATTTCATTTTCTATTTTCCATAGTTGACAATTGCTGTGTTCAACCAAGTAAAAGCCAATTTTCCTATTTTCAAATCTTATATTAAAATGGTTAGTGACTTATAGAAATAGTAATTGTTTAGCATTTCATTCTTCCTGTCATTTGCTTACTAAAATTAAGAGAATAATGGATTTGTCCGAGAGCCATAACAAGGAGTGAAGGCTTCAGGATTGGATGAGACTTGATAAGTTGGTTATTCACTTAATTAGTTGTAGTTAGAAGATACTCATCCCATTGCAACTAATAATCTCTTTAAAGGACATTTTGATTGAAACTGAATCTGAATATGACTTGCAAGAATGGCTAAATGATTAGATTTAATGCAATGTTTGAGTTATCAAATGCATTTCCTATTTTCATTTCTTAAATCTAAATTGAGTTATAGATCCATGGATTAGGTTTACTTATTGCAACACTTGCTTTATCTTTTTGACTAGAAGTAGAGCTTAGAACTTGTCCATAAAAATTTGATTTTTAACTTAGTTTCATAACATTCCTTTTCTTTCCTTTATTCTCACTTTCTAGCCTAAGATAGGACATTAATGATTAAAAACACAAAACCCCCAAAACAATAAGAAAAACATCAAAACAACGAAGTAATAAAAAAGGTCACTTAAGCACATATAGTGCACTACACAGTTCATCAAAGTTACAAGCCTTGGTTGATAATTAATGAAAGAAATTTAGGAACACTAAATTGACTAAACAAGTGGAAGCACCCAGTCATGCAGATACATCTAGAGAAGGAAGGAAGCATGCAAGGGAAGGTGACAGATTATTTCATGTGCTAGAGAGAATGTGAGAACACCCACAACACAACACAGGCAAAGGAGGTCACCGGATCGGTCCATAGGTACATGGCTCTAATGAGTGAGCTAGTTGATACAAATCCATCCTCATTTGAGGAAGTAGCACAACAAACAATGTGGGTTGATGCCATAGTAGAGGAATATGATTCCATAGTTAGAAACAATATTTTGGAAGTGGTCCCAAGACCATAGTACAAGTCAGTGGTAGGTTCGAGGTGGATCTACAAGGAGAAGCAAGTAGCAGACAGAAGCATCAAGAAACATCAGGCCATATTTTTTCCCAAGGGGTTCTCTTAGGTGGAGGGAATTGACTAAGGGAATAAATTTTTTCCAGTAATAAGGTACTCTTCTATCAGATAATTCTATTACTTGGAACAAAAATGAGATGGAAGATCTATTAGATGGATGTGAGGACAACATTCCTCAATGGAGTGATTGAGGAGGAGGTGTATGTTAAACAACCAGAAGGATTTGAGACCTTCGACAGAGAGTCACATATGTTCATACTCAAGCGAGATTTGTATGGATTGAAACAAGTACCCCGTGCTTGGTACACCAGGATTGAAATCTATTTGACCAGGTTTGCCTTTACCCAAAGTGAAGCAGATGCAAAACTTACCATATTATTTTTGAAGGTAAATTTTTTATAATAATATTATATTTTGATGATTTGATTTTAACCAGTGATGAGAAGTTGATCAAATATTGCAAAGAGGATCTTACAAGAGAATTTGAGATTAAGGACATCGGACTCTATATTATTTCGCATAAGTACCTTCACATAACATTAATATTTGGCATGGAGTCGCCCTTCTCCATCTTGATCTTCTTGAGTTTATCTTTGAGCACCAATTTCCTATGGTCGATGCTGCTCTAAAATAGATCTGTCAAAGCCTTCCACATTGCATATGGTGTGGCCTTCCCATGGAGGCTTGAGCCAATGTGGTCTCGTACTCCCTCCAACAAGATCCTCCTCGCCTTTTCCGCTTTCTTTTGCCATGCATCAATATTTGCAGCATCTGCCACAACAGTTTTAGGAACATCATTGTCAAGGAATTCCTTCAAGCCATTATCTTCGAGTGCTGCATCCATCCTGTCCTTCCAAGAAATATAGTTTGAGCTACTCTCGAGTGCATGCTCCAACCAAAAGCCATTGAAAGCCATTTTGATCTTGAATCAGTTGTAGCACCAAGAAATTCTTTCTACAAATTCGAATTCAATCCAGTCACAAACTCAACTCCTTCTTCACTTCTGCAATTTCCTGTGCTCTGATACCATGTAGAAATTATACAACATGCATGTATATCTTCGATTCACCCGATCTAAAAATGCACTAAAGTTAAATACTGAATCTCTTCTACAAATATTTTGTGGAATTAAAAACACAATCGATAATCACATGAAGTAAATAAGAATCAAATCACACACAACACAGATAATTTCCCGGGGAAAGCTTACAGCTAAAAAACCCCACTATCTTCTATTGTATATTCAACATGGATCATGAAACAATTACATAAAAAAATATTCTCACAAGAGACCTCCAGTACTCAGCTAATTGTCTCACACTATCATACAAAAACTGACCAATACTTAGCCAATTTACTGCCTCGAGATAGCCTGCCTTTCTTACACAATCCCCAATGAATGAAATCCATAAAAGATATGAATTTTGGCCTTCCTTGACTGCGCAAGTATCATGGACACTCCCATGGGTGTTTGGTTGCATGTGTGCAACCCAATAATCCTACAACTAATAGTCAACTTCCCTTTCACCTAGATCTCAACTCGGTATCCACTGGATCTGAAATGCATGCAACTAATAATAGTAAATCCTCAGTTGCATGTGAGATCAATGATTGTGAATTAATTAATATTCAATTCACTTGATCTCTCACTAGTGTATCTTCAATTACAACTAGCACAACTGAGTTTAATTCACTTAACTGATTTAAATTGATTACAACCTACATTAACTAATGCACCACTGCACTTCGAACTCTGTTACAACTAGAATTACTCTGCGTGCCTCACCAACTACCTCTAACTCGAAATCCACTAACTAACTGAGTTTATCACTCTCAGTTAAATATTTCAAGTCATAATTGATAATAGATTACATTTTATTTTCCATCTTAATTAAGGGATAACTAAAATAGACATTCACCCAAAAATAGCACTGTTGGCCCCAACCTAGTGTAGGTGCTTAATGCACTAGGCGTGGGTGCTGAAATTTTCTTGTTGAATCTCAATAGGAGTATGCACTCGAGGGTAGCTCAAATTATATTTCTTGGAAGGACACGATGGAGGCAGTACTCGAAGACAATGGCTTGAAGGAATTCATTGACAATGATGTTCCTAAACCCGCTGTGACAAATGCTGCAAATCTTGATGCATGGCAAAAGAAAGTGGCAAAGGCGAGGAGGATCCTATTGGAGGGAGTACGAGACCACATTGTCTCAATCCTCCATGGGAAAGCCACACCATATGCAATGTGGAAGGCTTTGACAGATCTATTTCAGAGCAGTAGTGACCATAGGAAATTGGCGCTCAAAGATAAACTCAAGAAGATAAATATGGAGAAAGACGACTCCATACCAAAATATTTAACAAAGTTTTTCGAATGTCAGGATGAACTAGGAAGCGTTGGTATAACTATCGCTGATGATGATTTGGTGAGCTTGGCTCTCCTAGGACTTCCCAATAGCTGGCATAGTTATCAAGAATTTATCAATGGAAGGGAAAAGCTGCCAGATTGGGAATGACTGTGGTCAGATTTGGTGCAGGAGGACTTTAGATGGAACACCAGAGATGGATCTTCATCTAAGAATGAAGATTAAGAAGATTTTTCTTTTGCTACCAAGGCGAAGAAAGGGAAGGGGAAGAAATTCCATTCCAAGTCTAAGTCCAAATATGGAAAAAATCGAGACATGTCTAGGGTGAAGTGTTTTCACTGTCACGAGCATGAGAATTATGCTACTAACTGTCCACAAAAGAAGAAGAACAAGAAGGTTGGACGATCTGCAGCTAGTGAGGCCTTGGCCTTGCAATTTTAGCTTGACATCTCATTGATCGCATGCATGGTTTCAAGTGCATTAGGATCTATATGGTATTTGGATAGTGGTGCTTCCTTTCACATGACGGGAGACAAGGAAATTTTTAGTAGCTTGGAGGAGAAGGATCTCCAAATGCATATTTAAATGGGTGATGTTGGTCGGTATAGTGTTATCGAGATTGGTACCATTACCTTCCAGAGGCAGTCAGGTAAACCCTTTCAATTAAAATATGTAATGAACGTACCAGGTTTGAAGAAAAATTTAGTCTCAGTTGCAATGTTGGAGGATAGAGGCTATGCCGTTGTTTTTAGTGAAGGAAAATCTTTCCTGTGACACAAAACAACAGGATAAGCCAATAATATAGGGATTCGAGTTAAGAATATCTACAAGATGGATGTAGATGCTTGCACAACATTGATGGGCAAGGCATACAAAGTGGTGAGCTGGGATGAGGGCGAATTATGACACAGGAGACTGGGCCATCTTCACCATGGAGCCTTGAAAGTCATGCATCAGATTTCTACTTGTCTTCCTAATGGTACACTTGCACAGTCAGACACATGCAAGGGATGTACTATGGGAAAATATGTAAAGGCCACCTTTCATGAGAATGAGAACCAAGCCTCGGGGATCCTTGAGAGAGTTCACACAAACGTGTGTGGACCATTCTTTGTTGCTTCAACAAAAAAACATAAGTACTATGTGATATTTGTTGATGACTTTTCTCGTAAGTGAGCAATCTTATTCATGCAGAAGAAAGATGAGACATTCTCAAAGTTTCATGAGTTTAAAGCACTAGTGGAGAAAGAGTCGGGGAAGCAAGTGAAGGCTCTGAGGAGTGATAATGGTGTTGAATACATCTCTAACGAATTCAAGAACTTCTACAACAAAGAATTAATTTGAAGAGAACCGATACCGCCTCATAACCCACAACAGAATGGGATCACTGAAATAAATAACAGAATGATTATGGGTGCAGCAAGAGCGATGTTGCATGATCAAGGCCTACAGATGCATCTATGGACAGAAGCATGCAACATTGCAGTATTTCTGCAGAACCATTGTCCTCATAGGATACTTGGCATGAGTACACCTGAAGAGGCTTTCACTGGTAAGAAACCTGATGTTTCATGCTTTAATATTTTTGGCTCATCTGTTAATGTGCATGTGACCAAAGCCGCCAAGAAGAAGCTGGAACTGACAGCTAAGATCGAGATTTTTGTGGGGTACACTGAAACACCCCACAATTATCGAGTGTATTTTCCAAACAATAGAATGAATGTTGTGCGGCAGAATATAAAATTTGATAAGGAGAAAGCCATGCGGTTGTCCCTTGAGAGGGAGTTGGACTTGCATGCAGAGGAGGAACTCTTGGTTCCCAAGGATGAGCCTCAGGATGTGGAGCAGCCACATGAGGAGGATCATGAAGTGGTGGAAAACACTTATGCAGAGCCATCCATCAGAAATGGAAGAAGGCGCACCATGAAAGCTGATAGATTGAGACTTGATGTTGCAGAGAATGTAGGAGCCCCTACTTCACAGCGCAGACAGAGATAGTCTCTAGACAGGTTTGCTGGATACATGGCTCTTATGAGAAAATGTATTGTGATTAAACCATCTTCCTTTTAGGAAGCAGTGCAGCAACCAACTTGTGTTGATGCAATGGTGGAGGAGTATGACTCCATTTTCAAGAACAGTTCATGGGAGATTGTCCCAAGACCGGTCGACAAATCAATGGTTGGATCTAGATGGATCTACAAGGTAAAGCAAGTTGTTGATGGGAGTGTGGAGAAATAAAAGGTCATATTTGTGGCCTAGGGATTCTCACATATCGATGGGATCAATTATGATGAGACCTTTGCACTTCTTGCAAGGTACTCTTCCATTAGATCCATCCTTTCACTCTCAGCGTAGATGGGATGGCGCATTTATAAGATGGATGTGAAAATTGTGTTTCTCAATGGAGTGATTGAGGAAGAAGTGTACAAAGAGAAGCCTGAAGGTTTTGAGATATTCAACAGTGAGCCGCATGTGTCTCAACTTAGGAGAGAACTGTATGGGATGAAGCAAGCACCTCGTGCTTGGTACACTCGGATAGACAGCGATTTCGCCAGACTAGGCTTCACCAAAAGTGAAGTAGATGCAAACCTGTACCAGATTGTGGTTGAGGGTAAGCTATTGATTGTTTTTCTTTATGTTGATGATCTAATTTTGACTGGTGATGAGCAACTGATACACTCATGCAAGGAGGATCTTGCAAGGGAGTTCAAAATGAAGGACATGGGACTCCTTGATTATTTCCTTGGTTTGGAAATATGGTAGCAGGATGGTGAAATTTTTGTGTCTCATGGCAAGTACGCCAAAGAGATACCGGGTATGTTTCACATGGAGAGCTTCAAACCCATGGATACTCCTCTTCCAGGAAGTTTGAGGAAAGAGGATGCTACTTCTAGAGAGGTAGTGGATGCTACTATCTACAGGCAGTTAGTTGGTTCACTGATGTATCTAGTGAAGACCAGGTCAGATGTTTGCTACGCAATTAACCAGCTGAGTCAAGCTATGGTTAAGCCTACCAAGCTCTTTTGGAAGGTGGGGAAGAGTGTCTTGAGATACCTAAGGGGCACATCAGAGTATGGTCTATGGTACAAACAGAAAGAGGGAGTGAAGCTTTAAGTCTTCATGAATGCAAATTGGGCAGGGAGCCCATCAGACATAAAGAGCACATCAGGAGGGATCTTCAGCATAGGATCAAGAGAAGTT
This sequence comes from Pinus albicaulis, assembly GCA_034641835.2. Lineage (NCBI taxonomy): Eukaryota > Viridiplantae > Streptophyta > Pinopsida > Pinales > Pinaceae > Pinus > Pinus albicaulis. The sequence goes on from CM076577.1 coordinate 1,100,136,141, forward strand.
TCTTCGTACAATAGGAAGCAACAATCTGTGGCACATAGTTCAGCGGAAGCAGAGTACATGGTAGAAAATCAAGCTGCATGTGAGGCTATCTGGATGAGAAAGACCTTGGTTGGTTTGTTTGGTTCTCAGATGGATCTGACAGTGATACATTGTGATAATTAGAGTTGCATTAAACTCTCCATTAATTTTGTGTTTCATGATATGTCCAAGCACATAGATATCTGGTACCATCATCTCAGAGATTGTGTGCAAAGGACAATAATTTTGCTTCATTACATTCCCACAGAAGATCACAATGTAGATATTCTGACGAAGGCGCTCACCAGGAGCAAATTCGAATACCATAGAGGCAGGATCAGGGTGAAGGATAATCCCTTTCTTGTTGAGAGGGAGTGTTGAGATTCAACAAGAAATTTCAGCAGCCACACCTAGTGTGGGACCAGGAGGTCCAAGCAGCACCTACACTAGGGTGGGGCCACAGGGCTAAATTTGGTGCATGTCTAGTTTAGTTATCCCTTAATTAAGATTGGCAATAAAATTTAATCTAGTCTCAAAATAACTTGTAATATTTAACTGAGTGTTATAAACTCAGTTAGCTCATGAATTTCGAGTTAGAGGCAGTTTTTGAGGCATGCAGAGTAATTCTATTTGTAACAGAGTTCAAAGTGCAGTGGTGCATTAGTTAATGTAGGTTGTAATCAGTTTAACTCAATTAAGTGATTTAAACTCAGTTGTGTTAATTGTAACTATTTGATACGCTAGTGAGAGATCAAGTGAATTAAATATTAATTAAGTCACAATCAGTGATCTCACATGCAACTAAGGATTTAAATTTATTAGTTGCATGCATGTCAGATCTAGTGGAGACCCAGTTGATATCTAGGTGAAAGGGAAGTTGACTATCAGTTGTAGGATTATTGGGTTGCACCCATGCAACCAAACACCCATTGGATTTCCCACTATACTTGTGTAGTCAAGGAAGGCCAAAATTCCTATTCTTTAGGGATTGCATTCATCGGGGATTGCAAAAGAAAGGCAGGCTACCTGGAGGCAATAAATTGGCTAAGAATTGGTTAGTTTTATCTGAGACAATGTGAGACAATTATCTGAGTACGGGAGGGCTCTTGTGAGAAGAGTTGTATGTAATTGTTTCATGATTCCATGTTGAATATACAATAGAAAATAGTGGGGTTTTGAGTAGCAATATTTCCCCGGGAAATTATCTGTGTTGTGGCTGGATTGATTCTTCTTTGCTTCATGTGATTGGCGATTGTGTTTTTAATTACACAATTGATTTGTAGAAGCGGTTCAGTATTTAACTTTAGTACATTGTTGGATCAGATTGAATCCATGATATAAATGCATGTTGTATAATTTCTACACAACTTTCTTGCAAAATTTGATTCAATATGAGAACTTTAAATATTGAACATACAAGTTGTTTAGAAAATTAATTCAAATGAAAAACTGAATTATTTAACCTAAAAATTCCTTTCGAGAGAATCTACCGTGGTTTGATTAATTTCAACATACCAATAAATGAAAAACCTTAGCAAATTAGCTTCTAATGACATAGAGAGTCCACTGGCTCATTCCTACAAATAATTAGCTGTTAAAATATGACTGGTTCGAAGCAGCATATATCTTCCACTTTCAAAAAGCCATTCAATTTCACATGTTGTTGGTCAAATCTAAGCATTTAATCATACATATCATGACTACTTGGGGAAAATTTTGCAGCGTTTGCATAATTTTAGATCAAACTAAATTGAAAGGCCAAGAGAATTTATTACCTTGAAAATGATAAGATTCAAAGCATACAATGCATTATAACATGCTCAAATGAATTTTGTCCATATTTTCTTATTATTTCTAAAATAATTACCGAAAATAATTGTTTTTGGTATTAATCCGCCACCATATTATTCCTACTAGTGTTGGACAACCTTCTCCAAAAATCATCAACAATGTCGCAGGAGTACTACATCAGATTGGACGAGAACTTCGGGAGGATTCTTCAGTATTGAGTCAGAAATAGTTTCTTGGTACAACATGAAGCAGAGATTTGTTACACTCATTTCAGTAGAAGCAGAGTAATTGGCTGCTAGTTAAGTAGGTTGTGAAGCTATTTGGATGAGGAATATTCTTGTTGGGTTATTTTTCCAGATGATGGATCACACTGTGATTTACTGTGATAGTCAGAGTTGTATCAAAATCTCTGAAAACCCAGTTTTTCATGATCAATCCAAGCATATCGACAGGCGGTATCACCATCTATGATATTGTGTACAGAGGCAAATTATGTTGTTGGAATACATTCCTACAAAGGAACATGATGCACATATTTTGACAAAGGCTTTGTTAATAAAAAATTTTGAGTTCCGTAAAGGCAGGATTGGGGTATACGATAATCCATTTCTTGTTGAGATTGAGTGTTGAAAAATGGCAACAATAAAATCTTGATTTAATTTTCCCTTGAATTAAATTAGGATAAAATCAAAATTCCACATCAGAAGACAACTTGAATGAGTTAACTAAGTTACTTTCACTTAGTTGGTTCAATTAATTTGAGTTGAGGGATAAACTTGAGTTGTGTAGAGTGATTCCTAAATTTTAAGGGCCTAAGTTGAGTTAATTTGAGTTGTAACAATTTAATTCAGTTAAATTGAGTAAAATGAAGTTAAAGTAGTTCCAGTTGTTGGAGGAACTAGTAGGAGGTATAGTAGTGGGGTCCAGCTTCAGTGTTCAACCAATGAAATGATTAATCAAGAATAATTAACTCATGTATCCCTGAAATATGAGTTACCCAGTTGAGATTGGAGTTCAAGGGCAGTGTAATATAAATTGTATAATTATCTAGGTTGTAAAGGTGGTGCATGTTGTCAGACAATGACCTATAGGAATTGTGCATTTTCGTATGGGAATTTTCCTAATCAATAGGAGCCTAATTCCTTGAGAACAACGCAAGGAAATAGGAGCTTGGGAGGAAAGAAAATTGGCTAAGTATTGGCCAAAGTCAGTTTGTGAGGGAGTGAGATAGATTATACTTGTACAGAAATTTCTCAGGCCTGAGAAAACATTATATTTCTTCTCTATTTTCTGATTAATCCAATACAAATAGGAAGGGTTTTTTTGGAGTTTCTTTCCCCTATATTATATATACTCATTTATGTGAGTTGAATCATGATGCATGCTTTTGATATTTCTTCTAAATCGCGAATTTATTTTCGCAAATGAGTATAATATATTTGAGTGTTATGTTTTATAATATTACATAAGCAATATTGAATCTACAATTAATTTCTACATGGTATCAGAGCTAGATTCACTGTAGAGAAGAGAACTCGAAGTTATTGCATAAGGTCCAAATTTCAAGATCAGTGTTGCAAGCTTTCTCAAGGACTCGGAAGATGACCCTCACTAGACTCAGGATTGAGTATGATTTGGAAGGAACCTAAAATTTTGTGGCATGGAAGATCTATATGGAGGAGGTATTATATGAAAACAGGCTACTAGATTACATCAAGACAAATGTAGTAAAACCCCCAATTGTTAATGCCTATGACCTCGCTTAGTAGAGGAAGTATGTAGATAAAGCGAGGATGATCATACTAGAGGGAGTTCAAGACCATATTTTCTTGAATCTATACGGTAAAGAAACTCCATACGTGATGTGGAAAATACTGATAGATTTGTTTGAGAACAAGAGTGACCACAGGAAGCTAGCATTGAAGGACAAGCTTCAGGGCATAAAAATGAAAAAGGTTGAATCAATTGCACAGTACCTAAGAAAATTCACACAGTGTCATAATGAACTTGGTGGGGTCAGTGTGACTATTCGAGAATAATATTTGGTAGGTCTAGCATTATTGGGTCTTCCCAAGAGCTAACATAGTTATCAAGATTCTGTGAATGGTAGAGACAAAATACCAAGTTGGGAGTGGTTATGGTATGATCTCGTGCAGGAAGAGATCAGGCAGAGCAACAAAGATGAAACTTCATTCAAGGTTGAGGATGAGGAGAACTGTGCGTTGGATGTAAATGAAAAGAAAGGGAAAGGGAAAAAATCCCATTCCAAAGAAGAATATGTTCAGGCGAGAGAGAATAAATACTTGTCAAAAATCAATTGCTTGCATTGTCATGTGCTAGGATACTATGCCACGAAGTGTCCACACAAGAAGTTTGGCAAGAAGGCTTTGGGTGATCAGGATGGAATGAAGTTGGATCAGGTTGATGATGAATCGATCTATTGGTTGTAATCTTCTCCTCCTACTTTCTTAATAAAGATATATGTTCATTTTCTCATATGTATGCTTATATATTATCAATTATATTCTCAATTGTGTATGTATTATCATATTTAATCGGTTCAATTTGGTTAAGATAGATAGATACTTGTATATTTTCATGTAGTTTATTGTTCTCTGTCTTTGATTGCAGGTATCGATCTAGCGGCTTTAGTTGGATTGAGAACGACGGCAACAACGAAAGAAGGAGAAAGAGAGCGAAAGGATCACAAGTAGGTTTCTTTCCTTTATATCTATCTATTTGTCTTAGAGAAAAGAATAATTGTCTTTCTTCTATTGTTCTGAGTGAAGGAACACCACACTCAGGGAATCTAGTTTATTTGTAGATTAGAATTTTGTATAACAGCGTGATCGGGGTCTATCATTGCACTTGTGGACTGAAGCATGCAACACAGTAGTATATGTGTAGGACAAGAGTCCTCATCGGATTCAGGGAAGAAACCAGATGTGTCACACTTTAGGATCTTTGGTTCATAAATTTATAGTCATTTTTCAAAGGATGCAAGGAAAACACTATAGTAAACATTTTATTTGGACATATTTGTGGGGTACACTGATACACCTCACAACTATAAGGTGTACTTTCCATCTCACAAGATGAAAATTGTTCGTAGATATGTGAAGTTTGATGAAGATAAGGCCATAAGATGTTCCCTTGAGAGGAAGCTTTATTTGCATGCAGATGAGGAGATTTTATCTCCAAAGGAAGAACCTCAAGATGTTGTGGAGCAGCCACAAAAAAAAGGTGTAGAGAGTGGAGGCACCCACTCATGCAGATACATCTAGAGAAGGAAGGAAGTGTGCAAGGGAAGGTGACAGATTATTTCATGATGCTAGAGAGAATGTGGGAACACCCACATCACAACATAGGTAGAGGAGGTCACCGGATCAGTCCATAGGTACATGGCTCTAATGAGTGAGCTAGTTGAGACAAATCCATCCTCATTTGAGGAAGTAGTGCAACAACCAATGTGGGTTGATGCCATGATAGAGGAATATGATTCCATAGTTAGAAACAATGTTTTGGAAGTGGTCCCAAGACCATAGTACAAGTCAATGGTAGGTTCGAGGTGGATCTACAAGGAGAAGCAAGTAGCAGACAAAAGCATCGAGAAACATAAGGCCATATTTTTTCCCAAGGGTTTCTCTTAGGTGGAGGGAATTGATTAAGAGGAGAAATTTTCTCCAGTAATAAGGTACTCTTCTATCAGATAATTCTATTACTTGGAACACAAATGAGATGGAAGATCTATTAGATGGATGTGAGGAAAACATTCCTCGATGGAGTGATTGAGGAGGAGGTGTATGTTAAACAACTAGAAGGATTTGAGAACTTTGACAGAGAGTCACATATGTTCATACTCAAGCGAGATTTGTATGTATTGAAACAAGTACCCCGTGCTTGGTACACCAGGATTGAAATCTATTTGACCAGGTTGGCCTTTACCCAAAGTGAAGCAAATGCAAGACTTACCATATTATTGTTGAAGGTAAATTTTTTATTATAATATTATATTTCGATGATTTGATTTTAGCCAGTGATGAGAAGTTGATAAAATATTGCAAAGAGGATCTTGCAAGAGAATTCAAGATGAAGGACATCAGACTCTTGTATTATTTCCTTGGATATATGGGGAAATGTTTGTCTCTCAAGGAAAGTATGCCAACGAGATACTGAAGAATTTCCACATAGAGAGTAGAAAACCCATGGAAACTCCTCCATTTGGCAATTGGAGGAAAGAGGGTGCCACTATAGGTGAAGAAGTAAAGGCCACTATTTTAGGCAACTTATGGGTTCACTCATGCATTTGGTGAACACACGACAAGACATTTGTTACGTAGTTAACGAACTTATTCAAGTAATGGTTAATCCAACCAAACTATATTGGAAGTCGGCCAAACATGTGTTGAGATACCTCAAAACCACTACTGAGTATGGTATTTGCTACAGATTGACAGAGGGAGTGAAGCATCAAGGATTCACAGATGTAGATTGGTTGGGATGTTTTTTAAATTGGAAGAGCACTTCAGGAGGAGTCTTCAGTATTGGGTCAACAATGATTTCTTGGTACAACAGGAAGTAGAGATGAGTTGCACTCAATTCAATAGAAGCAAAGTACATGGATGCTAGTCAAGAAACTTTTGAAGCTATCTGGATGAGGAGGATTCTTGTTGGGTCATTTGGTCACATGATGGATCCCAATGTGATTTATTACGACAATAATAGTTGTATCAAAATCTCCGAAAATCCAGTTTTTCATGATCGTTCCAAGCATACCAATGTCTCGTATCACCATCTACGTAATTGTGTGTAGAGGTGGATTATGTTGTTGGAATACGTTCTTACATAGGAACATGATGCATATATTTTGAGAAAGGCTTTTTCAAGAGGAAAATTTTAGTTCCATAGAGGCATGATTGGGGTATCTCATAATCCCTTTCTTGTTGAGAGGGAATGTTGAAATATTGTAACAAGAAAATCCTGATTTAATTTCCCCTTGAATTAAATTAGGATAAAATTGGAATTCCACATCACAAGACAACTTGAATGAGTTAACTAAGTTAGTTTCACTTAGTTGGTTCAATTAATTCGAGTTGAGGGCCTAACTTGAGTTGTGTAGAGTGACTCCTAAATTTTTGGAGCCCGGGTTGAGCTAATTTCATTTATAACAATTTAATTCAGTTAAATAGAGTTAAAGTTAGTTAAACTAGTTCTGGATGTTGGAGGAACTAGTAGGAGGTCTAGCAATGTGGTGCAACTTTAGTGTTCAACTAGTTAACTGATAAATAAGCCATAATTAACTCATGCATGCATGAAATAGCAATTAACCAGTTGAGATTGGAGTCCAAGGGAAGTGTACTATCAATTGTATAATTATCCAAGTTTCAAAAGTGGTGCATGCAGTTAGAGAAGGACCTGTAGGGATTGTGCAATTTAGGATGGGGATTTTCCTAATTAATAGGGGGTTAATTACTTAAAAGAAAACACAAGGAAATTGGGGCTTTGGTAGGGCACGAAAATTGGTTAAGAGTTGGCTAGAGTCATTCTATGAGGCGATGAGATAGATTATACTTGTGTAGTGATTGTTCAGGCTTGGGCAAGCATTTTATTTCTTCTCTATTTTATGATTAATGCAATACATATATGAAAGGGTTTTGAATAGTGGCCTTCCCTGGATATATCCTCATGTATGTATGTTGAATCATGATGCATGTTTTTTATATTTCTTCTCAAGCATAAATTACTTTCAACACATGAGTAAGTTATATTTTAATCTTATGTTTTATAATATTTCAACATCAGTATTGAATAAAATTAATTTCTAGATAAGAAAAATCACCTGCCTCGATAAAATCTCAAATCGATTAATTTCATGGAGTGGGAAAGCGTCTTAGAGGAACTTGGACACATTAAGGAAAGTTCTGAAGCCTTGACATTAATATTTTATTTAAGTAATCATCGAGTGTAACTAAATATGTGAACCATAAAATATAGTAAATACACCTTCGTCTAATTTTTTTTTTAGTAAATACATGTAACATCCACCAAATGCATGTTGTTGAGAGTCTTTACTAAATGGTACAAAATGCAATGCGGATCAAGGGCTCCAATCTGTATCAGATCGTTGATTTTTAGTATAGGGTTTCAAATCTCATAACTCAATTTTCAGCCTTAGAATAGATTTCATTATCTTTTTTGTAAAAAGAAAAGTTCTCCAAAATTTAAATAAATGAAATTTTGTGAAATTTTGCATGGATCTTGGCACCAAAAATTTTTTCTGTGTAAAGGAACAGAGAACCAGGCCATCGAACGCATTGGAAATCAAAGTAAAAAAAGCCTAAGCCATTTAAAAACTCCTTATCATTAAAGGAAAAATACTTTGGGTATGAACAGAGAAATTTGAAGCACAAAGAAACATTTAACTGATAAATGAGGTTAACATCACAAGATGAATTAATTCTAACAATATCAAAGGAACTTTCAAATGAAATCCTCATAATACTGAAAATTTTTCATTTATTTACATAAAATTTAACAGAATCATGCCACTGAAATCACAAAGCAGAGCAAACAAAGTATAAACAAATAAATCTTTTTCCCAACTCATAAGGTCAAATATGAAACACCAGGACGATCTGAAACACTGAGATGATATCAATATCTAGTGTATAGTTAGTTATTTGTTTGACTATAGCATCTATTTGGGCTACGATAACATTAGCCACAACACTTAGAATCTAATATCTATGTCCCTAACTCTGCCAGGGCAATGACAAGCATGACGACATGGGGAAGGACATGATATCAATGGTGTGGACGAGTGGCCAAGAGAGAGGCCAACAAATTTATTTATATCAAATTAATTACTTTATATGAGGCCAGCATAATTTGAAACGTTGACATGGTTCTCAACAGTATTAATATCCAGGCATGTTCTAACATTGTAAACACTTTGCCATCTTTATACATCACCTGACTATGCAGAACCACCCCTTTTTTTTAAATGATGAAAACCATAGTAGGAAAGGTTGTGGATGTACATGGTGAACTTAGATCTCCCAGTGAGTGACCGTGAAGTGGAAAACTAGTTCAAAATATATTACATTAGGGGCAGATGACTTTATTGTATTTTATCGAGAGTCCCCCATGACTTCCTTTAGGCAGAAGGAATAAAGCGCTACATAACTCACATACCTGGTCGAATAATTATTTTAGCCCCGCCAACGAGACGGTACATGATTTTTTAGCATTCACTGTCGAATGTGTATAAGTGAGGTGAGGTTGTTGAAGGTTGTTGCAGGGGGATGTTTATAAAGGCCTGACCGCCTACCCACTTCATGGATTAGATTATAGCTCTCTTTACTGGTAGTAGTCCAAATGTTACATGTTCATTAGAAGTGATTTTTGATGTTGTTTATTTGGATGGCCTGTAATTGTGCAAAAATATTGAAATTCTTTGCTAATATCAATTACAATGTGAGAAGTGTATTCATAGCTAGAAAATCCTATCAAACAACTGAGGCAATTGGCACTTCATATTTGTGACAAATATATTTCAACTTCTGCAGCAAACTGTCTTGCACATGTCCTATATTGTCAATGTGGTGGCTTATCAATGTTCCACAGTTGGTATTTTCAGACTTCTAGGATAGGAAAGGAACTCGGTAGAGCTTCTTTCTTGAAATGGCTTCTATATAGAGGATTTTTCTAACTGAATTTTTCTAGGTTATTTTGCAGCATTAAGATTGCATTTAGAATTTTTTGAAGCGTACCTGAGTTCGCGACGTGAGCGACGTTCGCCTTCCTTTCCCGGTTGTTACATGTTCATTTGAAGTAAGTTTTGATGTTGTTTATTTGGATGGTCTGTAATTATTGCAAAAATATTCAAATTCTTTGCTAATATATGTCGGAAGTGTATTCATAGCTATAAAATCCTATCATTTTAGCTAGAAAATCCCATCAAACAACTGAGACAATTAGGACTTCGTATTTATGACAAATAAATTTCAACTTCTACAGCAAATTTTCCTGCACATTGTCCTAAATTGTCAATTTCGTGGCTTATCAATGTTCCACCATTGGGTTTTTCAGAGTTCAGACTTCCAGGAGAACTGGGGAGAGCTTCTTTCTTGAAACGACTTCTATAAAGAGGATTTTTCTAACTGAAAATGTCTTGAATTTGCGTTTTTTTGCGGCATAAGGTTGCATTTGGATTTTTTCAAGCATACCTAACTTTGGGATGTGAACGTTGTTCGTGACAGAAGTGAACGTTGTTCGTGACAGAAGGTATGTCTTCTTAGGTGATTATAACCACCAATTTTGTTGGGGACTTGTATCCATGGAGACACGACAAGTTTCTGGCTTAATATTTCATTCACTACCTTGAAGATGACACAACAATTTTGCTTCAACAGGCTACAATCTCCTCTATCTGCGATAAGTGTATATTTCATGTGTTGTTGTTTGATGTCATGGAATATCTCATTGTCAATTGTTAAGCTTCCAAATGAATATCACAATATTTGTGGCTTTGGTTCTAGGGTTTCATGCCCTATCTTGGTTATTGAAGTAAGTATATGCATTAACAAATAAGATAGGGTTATTATTGAATTATTACAAGTGGCATTATTATCAAAACATGTGTGCTCATTAAAAAAAATGGTGCCCCAAACATGTGTCCTCATTAAAAAAAAAAGGGTGGTTGCAAAATGATAAGACATGCGAAATTACAACTTTGCATGATAAGACAAGCAAACTTATGGGAAAGTCCAACCACTTTAGATATATTCTAAAAACTCAAGCAAGACTTTAGATATCTTTAAAACTCAAGCATATTAATATGTATTGATATAGGAAAGTCCAACGACTTTAGATATATTCTAAAAACTCAAGCAAGGCTTTGGATATCTTTAAAACTCAAGGGCGTGGATATCTTTAAAACTCAAGCGCGAGATTCAAACGAGACTTTACAAACAAATTTTGAATATATCTTACTTTTATTAGAATATGAATGTCTAGAAACTGCGAAGCCCGCAATAAGGCCCAAAACTTTGTTGTCCAATCAGATTTCAACTAAATAATTAAAAATCATTTTAAATATAATGGTTATATTGATTAAAATGACTTTATGAAATCAGTCAACCTAAATTAATAGGCGGTGAACTGTTCGATCGATCGCTATAGTACCGCGCTGAGGTAAGCGACTAATAATATTCGTATTTCGTTGTGCAGAAATTGAAAATTCATTGTGCGGAGGTGTTATGCGCAATGAACTTCCACACAAGCACTAAGAATATGTCACATTGATCGAAGAGCAATAAGTAAGCGGAATTTAAATTTTAAGCCACCCTTGCGTGTCTAAGCTGCGGCTCTCAAAGAAATGTCGTGCCTTTGAGCGCGCATCGATGTAAAGGATTGCGTGATAATAATTTGTCCATAGAGTGATTTTTATGCTGTCGAAAATCGCTTCAGGCACTTCCCATATAAAGCATAATTAATGCATGCACACCTTAAAGGGTTATGTTAGAAAAGGTGCCATCATGTCATGTAATTTTATTTATTTATTATTATTATTTTTATCATGTCATGTAATTTAATGTTACAAAACCATCTAAGAAATATATTAACTAGCAATTGCACCGGGAGGTGCAAGGGAACGACGAAAGGAGGCATGAATTATGTTGTGCTATCAATAAGAGGAAAATGGCCTTGATAATTTGTTGAGCAAACATTACTTGAGCTCGCATTAGTGAGGCTCATTGACCTATTTGAGTAGAAGGATACAGAAATGGTTGTCAATCAAACACACCACTATTGCCCTGCAATTTTTTTTGACCACGTACATGCAAATTTGTACTTCTATCAGTCTGATTTATTGCCAAAATAGCAAAGCAAAAGTAACCCTACTTAAACCCCTACCTTTGCCGCTACCTCTGCCTCTGCCCAATCCACGTTCAACAACGGACTGCACATCATCATCTGTCTGAGGGGTATTTCTTGACAAACTTCAAGTGATAGATTTTAGTCTTGGTCCCCTGGAAGATGAATATAAGAGAAATGTTGGCAGCTCTAAATTATATTTGAAGATTTATTTTGAGGACAGACCTATAGGGATACATTTTGGTGCCAACCCTGGTGATGATTGTAAGGGTGCCTCTTCCCTAATACAAACGAATGATGTATCTGCTGCTCCAAGGGCGGATTTGCACACAAAAGTTGAGCGAAATAACTCTAACTTCCCCATCAATGAAGCTGGTGATGCCAAGCATATGGATTAGGACATTTCAAAAGTGAACAAGAAGACCCCTTTCTTTGTTGAAAATTTCCTACAAGGAGCAATTGGAGTTCTAAGAGATCATTTGGAAGCCCTTGCTGATGAAAGCACATATAAGGAAGTGCAGGCTGGCAATGAGACGTACATCTCTGACCTCAGGGAAGGAGAAGAGAAATTTTATGACATATATGTTGAGGACATCTCCAACCTCGTAGTAGACCTACTGGGCAAAGTGCAAATTGAAAACCTTTCCCCCTTGGTTCTCAATAACGTGTTTGAAGAGTAAGGTATGAATCTGAATCCCTGGTGACAGGAATTGCATTTAGGCATCTTTCAAGATCGAGCTAATGTTACTCAAGCCCTTATGTTAGCATCCATGGAAAGCAAGGGTTTACATTTAAACAAGTTCATAAAGCTTGACATAGCAAATGAAGAAAGGGTATCCAAAATTCTGATGTATCAAAGTTTTGTGATAGTTGGAATGCCCCCAATCTAGAGAACAAAGATGATACAATTGTCAATATGTGATAGAGCCTTGGATATGTGTGAGGTCCCTCCCAATCACAATATTGGCAAAGCAAAATCTGAGCAGTTAGGTAAGGAGACCTCACGGTGGTGATACAAAGTTACAAACCAGGGATATCACCTTCATGCCGAAATTTCAGTCCATTTGGAATCTATGGGCGTAGTTTTAAATGATCCACAGTCCTAAAAATTGCAACAGCAGAGATCTAGGAGAAGGTCACTTGGAGTAGAGCACAAATGCAATGACTATATAAGAACCATAAGTATCATGAGAAGGAAAGCATTCTAAAACATGGACAGTGGTTTTCAATGCTAAGATTCAAGAACATGGTGGAAGTTTTGAATGCTAAAAATCAAGAAACAGAGGGACTTGAAACTCAAAATCTTGCCACTAATATTACGAAACGATACCAACAATCCCAAATATATACGACACATGATGCCTTGCTCTAGGGATCTATTCACCTATATAGACCAGAAAAAAGCTCGAGTGTAGAGATAATGGCAAGTGTACCCATTCATATCTGCGCCAAAAGGCACTTTCTACAGCTCAGGTGGGTGAGATGTGTCATGTCTGTTGCACATATCACCCCAAAAATATTAATTAACATAAAAAATATATAATGTATGCTCACAATTAAAATAAAAATATATATATTAAATTCGAGAATCATAAATACAATTACAAAATAAATCTATACTAATAGCTCAATATTGAAGAAATTGTCAAATTGTAACATCTGTCCCCATATGTTGGTCCACGATAACATTTTACAAAACAAAAATAAAGTAATAATAATAATGCTCAAGGGCATCACTGGTCATGGGAATCTCACAGGTAATTTTCTTTGTTGTTTCTCTTTGTGGTTTGTACTTTGTAGTCAATGAATTTGATATGATACATCTGAGGTATTTAGATTCTCTACAACCATTTGTCAAGTCTGTAATGCTAACAAATTAAATCTAAAAAAATGACTTCAGTGAAAAATGAATAGCTGACTAAAAAGGGAATCACTGTAACAAAATAAACCAGTATAGATCCATCTTCACTCAGGATCTATTCAGTTTCAAGAGGGATCAAATCCCTTTAAAGTGCAAACCTTTCCTATAGTTTTTCGTACTAATAAAAGTTTGCACCTTGCGAGATTTGATCCTTTTGGCACTTGATGGATCTAGAGTTAAGAGAAATCTATACTAGTCATATCTCTACTCCAACTGCTCCAATATTTTCATCAATCTATTGATATGGACAATACACATTTTCAACCACCACTTTTGCAATGTACGATGTTGTAGGTTTCTTCCTCAACAAAATACTCTTCTTGCCCATTTTATGGCTCCTTAACGGTCTACTCACTTGGATCTGTTGTGTTCATGTTCTTCTACCTGCAATCTTCACTCTAAATATCACTAACTCCAGCGAATTTAATTGCTTGCCAAAAGGCGCTAGATTTACATCCCAGAATGATAGAGATGTCATCACATACGTGGGGTAACACTCACATCATCATATGTCGACTTCATAAAAAAAATATGTAATACTTGTAAAAATAATAATAGTACCTACTTGTAAAACTAATAATAGTACTACTACATGTTAGCCAAATGAAAATAAAAATACCTGAATGTACATGAAAGACAGATTTGATATATACGCCTAATATAAAAACTGTTATATAGAGAAATAAAAGGAGAGATGCCAGATTTAGACCTAAATAGAAAAACCATAGAGATGGTATTTTGCAATAATATATTGTATCTGAATTCTACTCACTTGAACAAGTCTACAACAAGCCTAGATCATCTGAAAGCATAAAAATATTTACAGTTCAAAGTATTTGATCTCTTTCGAGGCTTGACAGATCCAGGGTTGACATGAATCTACACTGGTAATATATAATTGTTAACTGTGGGTGATTTGACCAAATGGCTAAACAATAAATTGACCTGAGATACCTGTCATATATATTTATAAGGGCACAGCTGTTTTGCAGTTGAACGTATCAATTACTAAGTGAGTTCAAAAGACTTAGAAAAGTGCAAGGGCTTTCACAATTTTCTCACCACATTTCAATTTTCCGCATTACTCTTCCCATCCTTTTTAAATGACATGAGTCCAGTCTAACAGTTAAGATGTATTTCTTGACAAGAAACCAAATACCGAGCACAAGAACAATGTCCACCATCCTACCAATACACATATAACATTCTCAATGATAAGGACACGGTTTTGGGGCTGGTGAAGCAAAAGGAGAAAATATGGACCTTTATTGCAATCAAAAACTTGGGCTGATTGTGAATCATAATTATGTATCATTATCATCCTTTACTATACTTAAAAGTTAAAATGCTAAGAGAAACAGAACAGATTGCAACTCAACATAGCAAAACAAAGGAATTGTTTGCATAATATAATCATATAGCACAAAGAATACAGAACAAGATATACAAATCTCAAGAATGGCATTCCATAGTGATCTTGATGGCCAGCAATTCCTCTTAAGATCAAAGGCATATCACCGATCCCTTCCCATGATGACACCTCTGGATGAGACTTGAGCCAACCTTCAATTAGATCCAATGATAACTGCTCTAACAATGCACAAAGAACAGAAGAAACAAAAACCATATAAGCGACCAAAGCTCATCATCCAAGCTAACAAATAGCAAAACAAATGAATCGAGAATCCAATGATGCATGTGCAAATAAATCAGAAACCAAATCTAGGGCGATCCATCTGACTTTCCATGAATTACTATTAAATCCAATGGACAGCAACTAAATTTTTTAATGGGTTCAACATGTACACTGAAGCTACCAATCACGTCTGCAAAATTCTAATACCCAAAATACCAAACAGTCATCTCAGTTTTCGAGGATTACTGTGCAGAGAACAAAAACCCATCTAACTGGATTATCACAAGATAACAAACTTCTGCTTCATGAAGTATTTCTATCCATAATAGTCATCCCTACTGAAGGACTAGTTTCTACAACAGTGACATGTCTGTAATTTTTTCACAAGTGCAATTAAAATAATGAAAACCCATCTGATTTTCGAAGGATTATATCAAAAACCCCGTCTGATTTACAAAGAGCCGCTACCCCAAACAATGAATACCCACCTGATTTTCAGCCAAACCCATTTGAATAATACCATCTGGGTTGTGTTCGGCATCATAGGGATTCTCCTTGTATGCACAGCAACCTGTGTGACCCGAAAACAGGGGAATGCATTTGATAACTCAAACATTACATTGAATCTAATCATTTAGCCATTCTTAGAAATCATATTCAGATTTAGTTTCAATCATAATGTCCTTTAAAGAGATTATTAGTTGCAATGGGATGAGGATCTTCTAACTACAAATAATTAAGTGAATAACCAACTTATCAAGTCTCATCCAATCCTGAAGCCTTCACTCCTTGGTATGGCTCTCGGACAAATCCATTATTCTCTTAATTTTAGTAAGCAAATGATAGGAAGAATGAAATGCTAAACAATTACTGTTTCTATAAGTCACTAACCATTTTAATATAAGATTTGAAAATAGGAAAAATGGCTTTTATTTGGTTGAACACAGTGATTGTCAACTATGAAAGACAAAATGAAATCTAAACAATCATTGTACTTATAAGTCACTAACCATTCAGTTGTAAAGATATGGTAATAGTGTCAAACAGTTTTTACTTAGTTGGACACAGCGATTGGCAATTTATGAAAGCAATAAACTTAAGCATGAGCAAAAAGAAATACTAAACAGAAATTGAAGCAAATCTATCTAAAAAGCATAAAAAACCTCCTTTAGAAGCAGGGGCCCTCTGCTCTTAAGTTGGTCGACTCCTAGCTTGTCAGAAGTACAATCAAACTAGCATTTGATGATTGAACTTCTTTATTGATAAACTCACAACTCTACATCCCATTCCATCTCAAGCCTTGTTATAAAACATTCTATAATCCTTTGTCTTCTTCTCCTATTTTTCACATTCATGATAGGAGAAATCTTCCCCTATTTATACAAAAATATGAGAAGTTATCTCATTAATGAGAGTCCATGAATCTCTCCCTCTATCTCTAGAGTTACAATCAAAATAGGAAATGATAAGACACATGTATTTTTAGAGTTTCAATACAAAATAGGAAATGAGACACATATCTTCTTAGAGTTTCAATACAAAAAGGAAATGAGACACATATCCTCATGATCCCATGATCTTCTCCACTCAAATTCGAATTTGGTTTTGGGAGGCCACATAAAGGTCTTTTAGAAGCTTCCTTTTGACCTACACATGGCATCAATCTCATCCCACTTGTTAGGTATAAGCATATGCACATTATTTTCTAATTTTTAACCACAAATTCACTTAAAATGCTAAGAATTAATAAAGTTTGGAAAAACATAAATGTAACCCAATAGTGGTAATGATAAGGTAAATGTAATGAAATGGAGGTGGAGTGAAGGTGGTAATATGGAAATATAAGTGAAAATTTAATGGAAGTGAATGACAATTTCAAGGCCCAACACTCACTCTCTCGCTTCCTTTTTGTAGTCGATCC